>JADFUC010002380.1:0-600000 GCA_019722365.1 Lithospermum erythrorhizon | reverse complement strand
ATACAAGTAATATTCAAACGAAGCATAACATTAAAAAGAAATACTATGAAAAGAAATTGCACATCAACTAACCAAAAAAGTTACCTGGTCTTAAATAAACGTCATCATCAAGTTTTACATAGAAGTCGGAATCATAAAGGGCGTAGGCAGCTTTGAAGAAAGCTAATCTGCAAAAGAGTCTCGTCAGCATAATTTAAGCTAAAATGACGTGATAACTGGCAGATTAAGTAGTACTCGGTATTACTAATAACATTATTAATAGTTTGGACTTTGGAACTAACGTTTTGTACGGGAGCTTACTGTACTCCTCTTGGATGTTCAACAACAAGAAGTCATCATATTCTGCTATCTCCTTCTTGAGCTGGGACATCTTTGATTGGTCAGTGCTTTTGCCAATTACAAATTTGAACGCTAAGCCAGTTGCTTCTTCCAATCTGTGACAATATTGAAAGAACATGATAAAAGCTAATGCACAAGCATAACAACAACAAACGATTCGACCCTTCTGGATGAAGAGTGACTCTAGGCACTGCACCAATGCAACACCACCATAGGAAACGTAAAGACACTTTATGCAGCACCAAATTCTTCTGATAAGCTTAATACTCCCACCGTGAGAGTTACCTCCTTTAAAATGCCAAAAGCACACGTTCCACCCCATTTCTTACAATTCCCATACAAATTGTGATGGAGGGAGTATAATTAAGTAAAAAAAAATCTAATCTTTCTTTTAAATGATATAAACTGTAACTAGCAACTAAATAACAATTAACCTTTAACTAACAAGATCTTACCATATCCATAAACTAACAGAAGGATGCTCAACAACTTTGATTTGAATCAAAATTATCATAACATCGGATTATGTTAAAAATACCATCTTTCGATATCATTTTCACAAAAAATTATACTAACACGTTAAAAACAACCCCAATTTCAAAATTCAAAATCTGACTTCAATAAATATATACACCTCTTAAGTCCTTGATGATCTTGAGGAAACCAAGTCTGTCTTAATGATTTCCTCCTACCAACAGATCCAAAACCAGTTTGGATCCCAACAAACCCCATCACCTTATACCTCTTATCAGTACTACTTCTACTAGTACCACCATTAAAGCTACTAGTACTACTAGCTCTATCCCAAACCACTGAAACCGTTTGGGGTTTTGTGTACTTGCATTTGGAAGCTAAACCCTGTCGAGAAATCGACATTATTCCGAAGACGAAACCTGAGATCCCGATCACCAAGCAAACTACCATCGCCACCGATCTTCGGGCCACGCTAGAAGAGGAGGGCCGCGCGTGGAAGAATTTAGGTGACGATGGCATTGTATGATCGGAAAACCAAAACGTTAATTAAAATGAATATTTATTGAGGATTGGTGTAAAGAGACAAAAAAGATTTATCGATTTATCCGGCAAGGTTATAGGTTTTAATCTATTTGGTCAATTGGTCATAACTCCAAATGTTTTATGTTCCACTTTGCATTTGTGTTGACATTTTTTTACTACTATTGTTTTGTCTTTATCTTTCAATAAATAATTCAAAAATTGTGATTTATAATTGTGTAGTAATATTTTTTTTTGTTTAATTAATTTCTATGGCTAGAATATAATATGGAATCCGGTCATGTAAGAATATGTTTAATTACTCCGAATAAATTTATGTAATATCATATTAAAATACAGATTAATTTAGTGGCAAACTTCTTAGTCGTTTATCAAAAATTTATTTAGATCAAGTCGAGATAGTTGTATATTATGATAGATTATTATTGTGAATTATATTTCGGTTACTTTTTTTGTGTTATAAATGCTTGGTTTCACAACAATAAATGAAGAGGATAAGTGGTTATATATTCACTACCGGTTTTTTTTATAGTTCTTAGTTTTTAGCGAAAAGAATTTTTTATAATTGTCATTTAGCGAAAATAAATAACGTTTTCTGGGTTTTAATGTATTTCTTGGTAATTTTATAACTTGGAAAAATAAGCAATCAATAAATCTTATTAACATTTTATTTCAGTGATTGGCCGTTCTGATGTAATATTTTATTGTACATCCAGTGGAATGAATGGATAAACCTAATTGGTAAATTCATCATATGATCAATTTCATATATACAATATATATCCATTAATTCATGAATATTACCTTTAAATACTACATATACATATAAACAGGTGTTACCTTATTTGGAAACACATTACTGTATTTGGTAAAAATAATTATCTGTTCTTAAAAAATTTCATTGTTACTTATCATGAATTTTCGTTGAAGAATCTCAATGAGAAATCGCTTCAAATCCTCTACTCTTCTCGATATCCATTTTTGTATCCTATTATTCCCATACTTCATATGTTTATAATTACTCATTTATCTATCACACAATGGAGTCGGCAACAAGAAGGATGACTGCACATAATTGTGACTTTGATATACTACGATACAATATGGTGTACCTTTTGCAAATATTGCGTTGCTACTCCAAGAACTAGCTCTAACAATTAAAATAAATGCTAAGATCTAATCATTTACATTTCCTAGTCATCCATTAGCACTAGAGAGCAAAACATATTTCACAAGTCAAACACCCCCTCCTATTTCTATGGTGAAACTCGAGTCTGCTCGATCCCAAGACGAACACTATAGCTGCACCCGGTTGAAGTTCTTGCAACATTCAGGGCACACGAGAAAGCATTCCTACGATTCGAAAGCATTTTTTCAGGAACCAAGTGCTGCTTCATCATTAATCGAACCTGTACACCATTAACTAACATAAATGAAAAGGCAAAGAATGTTGCATGCAGTCTAATTTATTCATTAGACTGGCTATCGACTTTTACACCTTTTCCTTAAGTCTACAGCACGGTTCAACAACGACGAACTAATTTAGCCAAGATAATTTTGTAAGTTGTAGCTATACTGATAGAGATATGCAATTGGATCCTCAACCAATGTTCAGTTTCGGATCTAATTCATACCTCGACAGCCCTACTATGTACATGAAGATAAACTATGCTTGTCGAACTGAATTTCATCCACTAGAATGAAAATGAGAACACTGAGTTCTAGTCATAATTACTCCTCGATGCAACTAGCAACCCCTAAGAGCATTTGCACCAGAGCATTGTTTAAATTTTACAAAAAACCAGATTCCTTATTATATTCCTCACAACTAGATATAACGAGTGTCATTTGTATTACCTCACGGAATTGAGATTCAGGTCCTTGGTGAGCGCCCAGACTCTGATCCGCAAGAAGATGAACTATCACTGTCTGAATCTGCCAATTGAATAACGATGCATTACATGAAGGGAAAAAAGGGTTTCAGGCATGCAAATCTATAAATACCTCAAATGAAACTTAGCAAGATGGAAAGAAAGATATTCGTTACCACTTGACGATGACCCTGAGTCACTACTTGAACTGCTTGAACTACTTGACCTGCTAGCATGATCCCCCTGCTTTTCCACTTGACCAGGAGGCTCATTATTATCACCTGTGCAACAACAAAAGCAAAGTTAATTTGCTGACACGTCAACCTGCTATATATAAATAAATCCATGACAAAATCGAAACAACCATTTTTTACCTATTCTAGTATCTTTCTGCATTTCCAAGGCCCGAGGGACTGTGCTCTGTTTTGAGAAGAATACCCATTGTCAATAGAACTCAGAGAACTTTAAATTTACTCTAATAACAAATAACATACGCTGGGCTTACCGTCCCATCAGTAGTCTGAACAGCTCCGGCTTGTGATTGAAGAGCAAGTTCTGCTTTTCTCTTGTTTTTGCTCAAACTCTTTTTGTAATTGGTCACAAATCTGTCGAGTTCCCACAGTGTTTCTGCATCTACACTGTCAATGTCCACTTCAATCTCATCATTATTTTGATTGAGTGCTGAATTCCTCCTTTTGATGATATGAACAATAGCATCGAGCTTTTCTGAAGGTAAACTCTGCAGGTTACTGCTAAGTTTCTGTTTCTCGTCATAGGTCATGTCCCTTTTATGGGGATCTCTTGCCTTGGGTTTCTTTGGAGCTGGCGTTCTACCAACAAGGGTATTAGGAGGCTTCATGTTTGGAACTGTGTTCATTACCAACTGCGAATTCTCTAATGTCGGTTGGGGAACAGGTGTAACGGATGCGTAAACTGGGGCAGGTACATGAGAAGTATGCACAGACATAGGTACTCGTGCAGGAGTATAAAACTGAGATGCAGAGATCTTTCTTGAGGTGGGAGGAGTATGCAATCCTGCATCTTGGTATACTTGATACCCCCAATCACGGTTATACTCCGCTTCTATTACAGCCCACCTCTCTTCAAAAATATTCAATAATGTTTCAGCCATGACATTGACATCATGTCCCTTTGGATTATATGTCATGGCATTATGAAATACGAGCCTCACATCCTCTGCAAATTCAATAGGAGACTTATAGTAATTCTGAGATAGCCTGCTTTTTATGGTACCCAAATCCATTGGATGCTTGATAATATCAAAGTAATCATGTAGCATAAGCTTCTTGACATCTACTGGCTCATTAAACACCCAACCAAAATTGTGTTTCATCAGTCTCTGCAACAAAGTGTTACAACTCCTAAATACTCGTTCCCTGTTTTTATTAGAAGCCAAACCAAACCGGCGTTCCATCTCGCTGACATCTTTCCTCCCTGTACCATTAGACTTCAGCTTCTTGCTGCTCTCAGAAGGCAATCTATCCTTCCCCAGAAGGAACTCCGAATTCCTATATAATTGATTCGCTTTAGGAGTCCTCTTCTCCCTCTCCACAAATTCACTAACCCCATGATTGTTATCAGCCACTGAAACACTTAGTGACCTATTAAACAGCTTGTTCGGATGATACAACACTGAACCTACCTCAGAATTTGCTCTAGTTAAAGTCCTCTCTACAGAATCATTCCGTGCATATTGTGGCTGAATGTAAGCCTGACCATAAGTAGTGACAGCATTGTTGATATTATTGGTATTAATTGTTTCGACATTACTAATGATACCATTATTCATATTAGAGTTGCTTGAGGTGACCTGAAGCTCCTTTGCGTGAAGTCTCTTGAATAAACTCCGAACCTGATCAAGCTCAGTCTCCAACTTCCTCTTAACCCCACGAATTTCATCGCCTGATCTTGCACCCGACACATTTATCCTCAACTTGTCATCAACCCTAGTCATAACTGATGACTGTTCCAGCGCTCCCTGCTGAGGTTTACTCTGCCTAACTACCTCATTTCCATCTGCTGCTACATCACACCCACTAGATGGTGGTGGCACCACCACTTCCCCACTTTCTAGAGACTTCACATCACTTATCCGCACTGTTTCTCCATCACTAGCACCTCCTCCCTCTCCTAACCTACTATTAACATCCTGAGGACCCAGCACTGCTCTATTTTCTGGCAACACATCATCAATACAAAGCGATGTCTCTACATGGGTTGTACCTTCATCATGCCCTGATTGAGCATCATTACTGCTCGGGCCTGTAGTTTCTCTGGGACCCTGCCTAACTATTTCTACATTAGAAACAACCTCATGCTGTGATTGATTATCATCCTTAGACAATGGCTGAGCTTCGTTACCATCCAATATCGGATCCTTATTATTCGGATTTGCAGTATCTCCATGGCTATCACCTACCTCCTGGCTCAACTTATCTTCCTCCACCATATCTCTAATTGGTTGCAACAAATTGTTGCTCGAACCTTTCTCCAGTTCAATTGGACTACCAACCTCAGAAGGCACTGCAGGTTTGTTACTTTTCCCATCTGCAGTTTCTCCAGGGCCATCACCTATCACCTGCCCTAATTGATCATTGGCTATCTCCTGGTCCACTGTTTCTCCGACACCATCCTCCGTTGGTACAATAACCTCAATACTATTAACCAAGGGCTCCTCGGTAGTCGACACATCCACACCACCGTCCCCAGCCACTTCCTCTTTCCCTAATCTATCACAATTCTCTGGCGGCACTTCCCTTGAAGGGTCGTCTGCCAGTACATAAGCCTCAGGCTGCAGAAGTTTCCCATCTTCCACACCTAGGATTTTCCTATCTCCTTCCTCACCTTCCCTATGTGACTCACTATTTCCAATCTCGGGTCCCTTACTGACCTCATCGTTCGCAGATACTGTGGCAGGCTCAGAAGAGGCCGCGGCAGAAGCACTAGTGGCAGAGCTGTTGCTATTTTTTTGTCCCTTATTCTTTCTAGTATAAAACTTCGTACCACCTCCCCAACGACGTCGTTCCAATAAATCCGAGTCGTTTAGAGCATCCAAAGGCTCAGTAGCCATATGTACGCCCGACCTCCAGAACTCAACACAACCCAACTATTCCTTATACAAAAAAACCCCAAATCTTCCACCTTCCTCCAAAACAAACAACAACCCAACCCTAATATTCCAATAAAAGCAACAAGATCTGTAATATCATCTCCCTAAAAACCCTAATTTTCCATCTTCTCGAAAACAATAAAACCTAAACAATAACTCAATCCTAATCTTCCAATAACAGCAACAAGATCTATAATTTCATCTCCTTAAAACCCCTAATTTTGCATACCTAAACAAACAAGAACCAAACCTAATCTTCCCAAACAACAAAAAGATCCAAACTTTCTTCTTCTTAATCACAAATAAAAAATACCCAACAAATCAAACAAAATAAAAATCACATCTTTCAACAAAGAAACGATCTATCATACGAACAAACCCAAACCCTCAAACCCCAAAGATAAATCACAAAAGATATTCAGTTTTCGAAGAATTTTCAGATCAGAAACGAAAGAAACTAGGGTTTTTTCTTTAAAAAAAACAAAAATTAAAAATCCCAGATCTAATTAGAAAAATCAAAAATAAAATATAAAAAATAGAAAATTACGATTTAGGGTTACGTGAAAATAGAGAGATTGGGGAAAAAAGGTGAAGGTAATTTTTGGTGATTTGAAGAAGTACGAACAATTTTTATTTTTATTTTAATTTTAATTTTTTGAAATACTATTATGATTTTTTTCCCAAAAATAAGGTTTGTGAGTATAGATCTTGGGACAACGTGGGAGTTTTGTAGTGTTTTTGTGTCCCAAAAAAGAAACATATCTTTGTAAGAAAACTCAGGTTTTGTGTGGTTGAAAATCACGCGCGACTTCGCTAACATATTTGTGTGGTTGTGATGATGCCACGTCTCCTTTTGGAGCTCACTCATGGCTTAATGAGACTGGTTGGGTGTACTACCTCCATCCCTGAATTTTTACTAGTACTAAGATTTTGTCAAAAAATAATTTTGACCAAATCTAAATTAATCCAAATTAGGAATTTTGGAGTTAAGAAATAAACTCAAATTTAGATATATTAATATGGAAAATTAAATGATCCTTATAAAATAGAATGAAGGGAGTAATTATTGTTTTCATGTTAATCTTTACCATTAATTGATTTTTAGTCATATTGAGATGTTATAAGAAATTAATATAATAAAAATATTTTTGAAAACTAATCCAATTATATCAATTTTATTTTTTATTGTAACGGGAAATATATTTTAACTGATGATTAAAGTATAATACGAAAATACAAAAACAATCACCGAAACAAGTTAGAGTATATTGAAATGAATTAAAGTTTGATACACAACTATGATTTGAATAAAAATATCATGTTAGTGGTAATATAAAATTAAAATGCTATTGTTTGATATATTCTTTAACAAATATTAGTCTGTATATAATATATACAAAAATAATAAAATTAAAAAGAAAATGAAAAATGTTAAACATTTAAAATTATACCATCTTTTAGGGATGAAGCAAGTATAACTTATCCCCAAAAGATTCAAAATAAGAAACCCTTGCTCTATTATCCAATCCTTTACCTAGTATATAGAACATCATTAGGTATGCCAAATATTGATACATTGTTGGGAATGTGGTTACATATATATCTGTATGCATAGCTAAAATTCCACAAAATGCCATGTACATTTTATTTTTGAAATATTCTATCATCTGATGTCCTAACATGGAAAAACAGATAAAGATCTTAAGATCCTTTGATACACTTTATGAAACTGTGGCCATACTCACAAGCAAGGGAAGCCAGAATGGCATACATGGCGCCATGCCGCCATGGCAATGGCGGGATCATTACAGCGTTTAACAGTGAAGATATGAAATGCCCTCATTCTGAATCGGGTAAGAGGGGTAATTTACCCACAGTGTAGGCTGATCCATTTGTTTCGGCAATGGAGTCGAACAATGTTTCAAGTTCACTCCCAGCATTAGTGCCATCGCCATTGTCTTTTTCTTCATTCACTGTAGGCTGGAAAGGAAGAATGCGAAGGCGTACATCAGGCTCTTCCCCAACTCTCTCTGACTTAAGCTTGTACTTACGAATGAGATCCTTTTGGAGCAAGATGATATTTGATGATCGAGGAAGTAGCTCCACGGGTTCACCTTCGGGAATTACAGTGTGTTCAATAGCTAGCCTCGCCTCCTACAAATTTAATGGATATGAAGCTGGAAACTTAGGGTCAAGTTAATCACTTCCTTAGAATTGATCAACAATTCTACTACTCCGAGATCACCATTAGGTAAAATCTAGAATTTAGACAGCACACTATGAAATGCTTATCAGATGTTGATGGAATATGCAGTTGTCTGTCATCAAATCAAGAAAACTCTACACTATAATGTTTTTGTTTTTCAACTGATATAATAAAAAGGAAAAACAATTACCTCCAGAGCATCTATCTTTTCTGACTCGTTTATCCTAGCTTCAGCTTGGAAAATGTCATAACCGTTTGCATAATCAGACAGCAAAGCCTGTATGGCCTTCGTTAGTTGTGCCAGCGAACTTGTCTGAGACAATGAAAAGAAGGCACGATCACATTTCACTCTTTACTTATCGATGTGGCAGACGCAAACTTATACTTACCTTAGTAACATAGACAGGGATGCCACGTGATCTTGCAGCAGCCTGGATACGAGGATTCTTCTTCAATTTGGGCTGCAAGGCAAGAACTGCATCGGCTTCACTAATATTATCAGTTATTTCAATTGTCTCATCTATCTTTAGCAGCTTGATTCCTTGTTCCATACTTGTCTCTGAGATCTATAACACCTGCAAGTCCTATGAGTTCATTGTACTAGAATGGTCATATTTCATCTAGTCATTTTGACCAATTATTAAACTGCAACCGAGATATCTAAACAACTTTTTTCTTCACTTGGCTGGATAATTTTTATCATGTTTGGTATACGAATATTTGAAAGAACTTTTTGAATCAGACGCTGTATCTTACCCCATAAAGAAATATACGATAGACATTCTCCTCCTCTGATAAGTCTCCATCATTGCCAGGGTCTATTTCAGTATTAACTTCATGATATTTCGATGCATCATTGTTAATATGAAAAATCTCTTCGTCCACAGTTTCATCTCTGTTGCTGTATAGATCTTCAAGTACTTCAATTCTGTCTACTAATCTGTCTGATACTTGACTCGTTTTACGAACTTCATACTTCGGATAACGGCCTTTTTCAAAGACAGACACATCCCATTAGTAAATGCAAGCAAGAAGTAGCAAGACAACGTACTTTTAACACATCTGAATTGTTTCGATAATCAAGAGCTAAAAAGAGCAATATTAAACCTAAAAGAATAGCATCAACTGTCGCTTCAAGATTTTTATGGACTCGCAACTCTGACTTGGAAATTATTTCAACTCCACAACTAAAAGTTGATGGTCCTTTCCTCTCTAGCACTGTTTTCTGGACACCCCTTCTGCTTGCCTCTTCATCTCCTAAGGTAACACTCTGGAAAGAGATTTACGTTCAAAATTTGACCAATTCCTGCATTGAGAAATCTTAAATATATAAATTATGACCAACTTATACCTGAACACCTCCAACGAGCATCTCTAGAGCAGGATTCATAACTAAATTTTCTATTGTTATACCATGAGCAGTGGCAACTAATTGAATTCCTCTTTGTGCAATCGTGCTTGCTGCCATTGCCTCAAGTTTAGTTCCAATCTCATCAATTACAATCACTTGAGGCATATGATTTTCAACAGCTTCTATCAACACCTGTGTGAATCAGAGAAAAGGGTTGTCAATCTAAACAACATGCAAAATAAGCAGAATCCCAGATAATATAACAAGATGAAGTGCAAAGACTACATGCTACTTCACAATAGATAAGAAGCATTGGTACTTGGTAGTGTAATGTGATATTTTGATTTATAATGGAATGTATATTTGATTCCATAGGAGATGGAAATAATCTAATATGATGGATAAAGAAAACAGAATCTAAGAAAAAATCTGTATACTGTCAAATGAATATTATAAGCAATGTCAATGGAAATAGCATAATATATGGAAGAAATGAGAATTTATGACTCATACCTTATGCTGCATGTCAGAGTGGGGAACTTGCATCCGCCGAGCAGTACCAATTCCTGCATGAGGTATATCACCATCACCACCGATTTCATTTGAAGTGTCAACAATCATTACACGCTTCTCGTTGTCATTTGCAAGCATTCGGGCTATGTCCCTTCAATTCAAAATGAGATAGATACGTCAAAACCTAAGGTGAAACTGTCACACCTCTAGGATAACAAGTGTCAATGGGAGTCTTAAAAACAAGCTATCTTAAACTTTAACAAACAAATACGAAGGCACTGCAAAAACATTATTTAGGCCATTTTTCGAAAGTGTACTCTAACTAATAATTCCTCACAAATACTGTAACTCGGTTATCTTCCGATGTTTTCCGGTCTAAGTTCTAAAAACAATTTCCAAACCATTCAAATGAAAAGGGGAACACATAACCACTCACTAACCTGATAATTGTTGTTTTTCCTACACCTGGAGGTCCAATAAGCAACAATGAAGCCCCATCCTTCACTAAATCCTGCACCAAATTAGCACTGCCTGATATTGCTCGACCAACTCGACAAGTTAACCCAATAATAGTACCCTTTCGATTCCTTATAGCACTTATACGGTGCAAAGTCCTGCTAATTCCAGCCCTATTATCAACAGCAAAATCACCCACCTGTAAAACATATCACAAACTCAAGTCCCCTTATTAATTTCATCAAACAGGTATCTGCAGTACAAATTGTTAAAACCAACTATTGAGAAAAAAAATACCACATTGGTTGATTAAGTCATTAAGCGTATATTATTAAAGTATCATATTTTATCCAATCTATAACAAACTTGTTTTAGCATGGACCTCAAATATTCTTAATATGTTATCATGAGACAACCCGTTACGGTCACATGTAAACCCGTTAGTGCACTGGGTTACACGTGCGGTAGTATATTGACATATAAGTCCCACATTGGTTGAGTAATATTGTGACTTGTGATTTTTAAATTTATAATGGTTTTAGTATTTACCATACAAATTATTTATAACACTAACCAATCACCACCTCTAAAACACATCAAAACCCAAGTTCACTTAGTCATTTCATCAAACACATAAACTGCAACACAAATTCTTGAAACAACCCAACCCACCTGAGCAGTAGCCTTTTCAATATCATCCATATTAATAACATTATCCGACAAAACAAAGTCCCCAGAAGGGAACCTAGCCAAAGGCTTCCGACCCAAGTCCATAACAACCTCAATAAGGTATCGAAACTCCGGGTGCCCGTTAACCCCCCGACGCATGTCCTCAGGTAATAACTCCAGTAAACGCGCAAGTTCCATGTCAAAATCATCATCATAAGAGTAACTAGTGGTAGCAAAAGAGGGGAATTGAGAGTTTCTTTGGGGCTTGCAAAAGCTTACATGGGTTGATTTAGGAAAATGAAAAGATTGGGTTTTGAGTGGATAATAATATGGTTGGTTTGATGATGGTGCCAAGTGGAGGAGACCACCTAGGGACGAGGAGGAAGCAAACATTTTCTTACTGTAATTTTACTTTGTTTTGTACCCCATATATTATCAACTGTCAATGATGTTAAAAAAATATTATATCACAATTTTTTTTTGTTAGAACAAGCGATGAATTAATACCATAATTTGATATCAATAGTTAGCACATTGAATTAGTATTAATCGATTTATATAATTTGATTTGATTTGTAAGTTCAGCTTTATGTAATTCAAATTGAGCCAAATTATAATTTTAAGCTATATCGATTTCGTGTCATGTGCTCAATACAACTTGATACATTTTACTATTATAATATTTAAATTAATATGAAAAATCAAAGTTTTCTATGGCAAATATTCTATTCGTGTCAAGAACTTTTTTATTTTTGGTCAACTTAGATCGAGTATAATCGAGTTAAATATGAGATTGGATATAGACTATAGAGTCAAATCTTATTTTGAGAGCTCCAGTTAACTGAAGTTGAATCTAACCTAAAGTACATGTCGAATTGAGTTGGGTGGATTAATTTCATTATACCAATTCCTATTAACTTTGAATAAGGCCTGTGGTTGTTTTATTATCCCAAAATGGTAGGCTATCAAACTCAAGCAATAGAAATCAGGACCGCAATCCACACTTTTCATTTTTCATGCACATATATGCAGGTATTATTACTAGGAACGGAGGAAAAATAAGGGGTGCCCATATTTCCACGGAAGTTATTTCCATGGTGGAGGGTACAGCACTTTTACCCTACACTTCGCCCATTGAAATGATTGATGAGTATACACTTCGGTTAAGAATCGGAGGCTTGATAATATTAAATCTGGCGCTTCGAATAATAAATAATTAAATTCAAGTACTTGGTGTATATTTAACTCTTCGGGTATCTTTCAATCTTCGAGTAAATTCTTTGGATTGCGGTATCTGTAAGTGGTATCATTCTTCCGATTCTTTTTGAATTGTATTATATATATTGTAGATGCGTTTGGTGTCTGAAACTTGTATTTTTGTAAAATTGTATATATTATTATATCTTTTGAAAGATGTTTGAAAAGAGTCGGGATCGATATCTATTCGATGTATTATATTATATACAAATGTTTTCGGTTGATTACCGTATTGAATAGGTATTGGTTTGAAGGATATTTGAATCGTTTTATTGGGTTAAGTCTTTGAGTTTGACCATTCGTTGTAGGAATAATAGTCGTCTGTTTTGACGTTAACTGGGAATAATAGTCGTGTGTTTTGTTTGGCCAAGCCTTATTTGTGGGGAATAATAGTCATGTGTTTTGTTTGACCCGCTTTCTTGGCGGAAATAATAGTCGGTGTTTTGTTCGATCAGGAATTAATATTCCAATATAGTAATTTGATGTGAGTTCTATTTAAATATAACCCGATTCTTCTACGCGCCTTTGAAAATATGTTTGTTTGGCACATTTTGGATATATGTTTGTTTTGTATTAAAATGTGTTGTGATGTGAGTGTTAGTATTTGGTTATGTGATCTTGATTAGTATTGTGTGTTTTAACATTGTGTGATTTGTATTTGTTATAATATTATTATTATATTAAGTGTGCTTATATGGTATAGATGATTTTGAATGGGTTTGATCCCGTATTTTCGGGAGAATAGTTAGTTTAACTTTATTGGTATTATATTGACCCCTCTCTTCCATTTGAGATTTCGGTTAAAGTTGAGCAGGTTGTTATTTGTCCGTGCGTAATTGGGTATAGCAAATTATGACTGATAGTTCAGGTTAATTTACTTTCGACATTAGAGTTTCTTACGACTGAGACACTAAAATTGTTATAATTTATTTGTAATTAGTTCTCGTGATATTTTGTACAAACTACATTGAATGAAATAACGATTGTTTGGGTTTAGTTTGCTCGAGCACTTTCGGCAGGCTCGCGCGAAGCTGGTTCGTGGCGTGTGGCGTTCCGAGCCGTTTTGGGGCGAGGGTGTTCTGATATCGTTATGGATCTGTTTAAAGAACCCGGTGAATAACGGTATACATAGTGCGCTCAATGTGCTCCAGCACTTGGAAGTATTTTTATATTTTTCGAATTATTATCTTAATTTAATGAATTATTATATTCCCAACAATTATTTATATGATTTATTTATTGTTTATCTTTTGAAGTCATTAATGTTAAAGTAAATGTTTTATATTTTATCAGATTTCAGCATTTATAATGTTAAAGGATATTCGTCGCTAATAGAATCTTATATGTTGAATTAGTTTTTAAATGAATTTAGTATTTATGTTAATATTATTTTTGAATTATAAATTTATAAGTTAAATTATTTTAATAATTATTTTTATTTAGTTTGACTAATTAATTTTGTAGAAAATATTTAGATTGAAAAATATTACGATATGCAATTATAAAATTCGGTATGTGAAATTAGTATTGCTAAATGAACAATGGGAGTGCAGCGTTATTATTGTCTCGTTAAAGAATCCGATTAATGAAAAAATGTGCATGAAGTCTGCAAAAGCTCAAATTAATGTGCTCAGCATCTTTTTGGAAGTATTTTATATTTTAAATTATTATCTTAATTTAATGAATTATAATATTTCTAAAAAGTTATTTATATTATTTATTTATTGTTTATCTTTGAAGTCGTTAAATATTTATATTTTGCCAAAATTTCAATATTTATAATGTTAAGTAATGTTCATCGTGTTTAGAATCTTATATATTGAGTTAATTTTCCTTGAATTTAAGTATTTATGTAAATTTCTTATGTTAATTTTATTTTGTTTTTATAAGCATTTATTAGTTAAGTTATTTAAATAATTAATCTTTATATTATTGATAATAAATTTAGAAATTATTTTGTTTAGTAACTAACGATATATAAGATTCCGCTGCGATGAAACGATATAACGTTATAAATGTTGAAATTTGGCAAATATAAACATTACTTGCGTGCTATTCAGATAAATAATAAAATATAAACTTTTATATAAATAATAAAATTCATTAAAGTAGATAATAATTTGAAATACAAAAATACTTCCATCGACAATATTAGCACTCGAGAAGATACACCGAATTTATCAAACAACATATCTTTGGTTCTTCGGATAGTATCTATGACGTATGCTGATTGTTCGACCGATACAGCTTGTACATAATTGCGTATTGTAATAATAATTACCTAACACAAGTAATTTCTTAAATTAATTACTCAAATCATTTCTTAAATTAATTACCCAAATAATATAAGATTAATATTATGAAAATAATTTAACTAATAAATGCATATAAAAAAAAAAGTAACATAATAAATAATTAAATTCATGAAAACTAAGTATATGTAGTGTGGCACTATCACGTGCTTTGAGTGTGTATTTAATACACTTGGAAACCTCTTATTCAAACTTGGTATATATTCATCAACCATTTCAGTGGATGAAGTGTATACTAACGAGGCATTCAGCATACGTTGCGTGAGGTAAAATCGCCGTAATCTTGGAAATAGGTTTTGGTCATTGGAAATACTTTCCGTGAAATAGGCTCTACCAAAATAAGCAGCTAGTGGTGTAGATGTAAGTATATATATATATATATATATATATATATATATATATATATATACCATAGTTAACTCCCTTTTTGGAGCATGTTGCAGTTCTAAGACTAATCCTTTGCATGGCCATTTGTGAAATAATAGACTAATATTATTAATAGTTTTCAAGATTAAAGACACTATTTTCATAATTCTCATAGCAGGCTATAATTACATTCTCTTTTGTCTTTCTCCACTAAATGTCTTCATTGTAGATTAAAGAAGGCAGGCCACAAGAAAATGGAGAGAAACAAGGGGAAATGGCAGGCTGTAGCACCTGGTCCTGGATTGTGTTATCATCGAGTCTACCAAAAAGCCTTGCTTTCTTAAGATCGTTGTCGAAAATGATGAAGTATTGGTAAGGCTCTCTTGAAAAACTTACTACTAGCACTTGCTCTTATGAAAGCTAATAGGTCACTCAAAACATACAAATTAAATGACATCCTGAATTCCGAGACCTTGAAATGACAGTAATCAGATTTTAAAAAGATGAAATATTAAAATATTGACTCACGTTTCCATACTTCAGTGCATACATTACCAACTTCAAATAGCCTTGTTTATGCATGTTAATTTTCGTTGTTCTTGAAATATACTTTTACTAGACCGTATTTGTATTTATGACTAATACTAAAAGTTTATATATTTTCACACCCAAAACTAATTCAAGCAAATCCCATCCAGTTTCTTGAAGAGCCTGGATCGAACTCTGAGGCGAAAAAAAACGTTATGAATGGGGTCCTTGTGGAAATCAGAAGGTGAGTTTGCTCCACCGATGACGAAGACTCTAGTGGGAATGCTTATTATTTTTCATCAAGGATGGGAGAATTCAGCAGGACTCATTGCCTAGGAAGTATAAGTTTTTCTTTTTTGAGTATGATGGAAGAATGAAGTTCAATGTGAGTATCTTTGAGAGCTCTGGAATCATATTGAGAACTAGTAATGAGGTGAAACTTGGAAGGAAGAATGTAATTTCCCCAAAGAGATGGAGAGAGAGAGAAGAAAGTCATGGAGTCACAGGTACTTAGGGAAGGACTTTCAAAGAAAACAAATTGAAACTTATGGATAAGCTTATATTAAAAGAAATTAAATCATAATCGTCTTCTTTTGATATATATTTTACTATGTAAATTGTCCACATGTATGTTATACTTGCGTACAACCTTAAATAATTAATCAAATTTATGTGTGTAAGGTTTATTCAAGAGAGATGATCGAGCTAATGGTCCTCCTCATTTTAAAAAATAAAATTTATCTTGTAAATGTGGTAACTAGTCCCCTTAATAATAATTTTTTCACTTTAATAGGCTGACCGAGGAGTGTTCGTCGAATGGCCAGGTAAGAGGATGTTATTGATAATTAATTGGTATTGTAGTTGATAATTGTAATATATATATATATATAACGAAAAAAAGCACGATTCATATATTGAGTGCGTAGAAGTAATGAAAAAAGAATGAAAAAAAGCATGAATTATTAATTTAGTACGTTGATGGACCAAAAATATTATCTTAGAGAGTTTATTAAATAATCAAGTATTAATTTATTGAGTTTATTGTAGTTGATTATTAAAAAATGACAGTGAAAATATTAAATAATCAGTATTAATTTGCTCGAGTTCTACTTGTAGTTGATAATTGAAAAAAAAAATAAAAATAAAAGAAAATAAAAAAATCACGTGAAAAGGAGCGAAAAAAAGCTGGCGATTGCGTATGATAGTGCGTAGAAATAATAAAAAAACAAACATTAAAAAGGAATGAAAAGAGCGCTTGGTGTGTTTAACACTATTCTTGAGTCGAGATGGAATGAAAGTATTATCTTGAAGTTTTTATTAAGCAATCAAGTATTAATTTATAATTTTAATGTAGTTGTGATAATTTAAAGAAAAAAGCGTTAAAAAGGAAAAATCACGTGAAGAACAACGCGGTCGCGTATGGCCCAGTGGTAGAAATAATGGCTTATGAGTATTAATTTAGCGTCGTATCAGGAGTCGGGGACGGGCAAAAAATATTATCTTAAATTTTTTATTAAATAGTCGGCGTTAGTTTAACATCGAATTTTACGATAGTTGTTAATTAAAAGCGATAATTGAAAGGAAACGTTAGTAAGGGGATTCAAGTGAAAATGGAATGAAAAAGCGCGAAGTCGCGTATGGTAGTGTGTAGAAAATAATGAAAAGAGCGAAAAGAGCCTGAGTATTAATTTAGCAGCCTGTCAGTCGAGCAGGGCCAAAAATATTATCTTAGAAATCTATTAAATAATCAGTATTAATTTATCAATTTATGAAAGTTAACAGTGAAAAAAAACAAATAAAAACCCAAAATAAAAATAAATAAAAAAAAATGTTAATTGAAGAAAAAAAACACGAAAAGGAAAACAAAGGAAAAGAAGTTGGCAGCGTCGAGAGAGAGATCATGACAAAGCGAAAAAAGCCACGGTGACATATGGCCAGATGCGTAGAAATAATGAAAGATGGAAAAAAAACACAATTATTAATTTAGCGTCGTATCAGAATTGGAACGGGCGAAAAATATTATCTTAAAGATTTTATTAAATAATCGAGCATTAATTTATCGAGTTTCTACTATAGTGGATAATTAAAAATAATAATAATTGATGGGAAAAAAGCGTTAAAAATTTGAAAATTCACTTGAAAAGCAGTGACTTAACGTCGCGTATGACTGGATTCGTAGAAATAATGAAAATGAAACGAAAAAAGATCGCGAATTATTAATTTGTAGCAATATCAAATTAGGAATGACCAGTATATTATCTTAGAAAATTTATTAAATAATCGAGTATTAATTTTATGAATTTTTACTCTAATTGAAATTGAAAAAAAACCCAAAAAAAAAAGAAAAAATCTCACACTCACGGTCCCCATGACATGGGTAAAAATTATAAAACAATAAAATGGACTCCGAGTGGTGGAGCCATTGGGAATAATTTGTCCTCTAATAACCATCCCGTTTAACCATTTTCCTTGAAAGGTGAAAACGTGCTATTTTCTCATTTACATTCTTATTTTTCTGAGATTACAAAACTGGTTTTTGATAGAGGATAACAAACTTCAAAATAATATATTGGGCTAAACGATGATAACATTTTAATGTATTGATATTATTATTGTTGCTAGCTAGTATTAGCTAAAAAGTTGCTAATCTCGATGACCATCCACTCACATTATTAATTTATTAGTTATTATCATTTCCTTTTGTACTAGAATTTGGGCAAAATTTTATAATTGATGACATTTTAATAATGCCCATTTGATTCAAATATATATGGTGGCCTTCTTGTTCCGGTTGGACTATAATTTCCCCATATTTTCGGATTACGTAACTATCTAGGATGTTAATTCTATAATACAGTGTAGCTCCCTTTTTACCAGCGATTTTTTGATAAAATTGTTATTATTTGAAACTTTATTGTTTATTTGAGACATTCGACACTTCTTTCTACTCGTTAATACTACGTTTCATCATACTCGGATATCTTTTTTAAATTTTGAGCAGATATGACGGAGTCTTGGGATTATCAGGTCGCTGCTAATTGAATCTTTTTTATTTTAAGAAGAGTAGAATTTTATTTTATACAATTTATAATATTTTAAGAAAATGATATTTTTATTTTATTCAATATTTTAATAATTTTTTTGTATTTGAAGCCCAAAATTTATAAGGACTTATGTCTTATTTTATATAATATATAATGCTTTATTTTATTTTTTATTGAGTAATATGTCGGCGGAGTGCGGAATTCTTTCGATAATTTATCGGTAAAAAAATTACTTTCGATTCCCATTCGATTAACGCTTGGTGGGTTATCGGCGGATTTTTTAGATCTTAGGGTTGCAGGTCATTTGCTGTGACTAACTTTGTTCCAGTTGAATTTATAATTAGTGTTCTTTAATGGGCCAGGAGTATCCGATGCCAGCTAGATTATCCAGGGTACCAGCAGTTCGAATCTTGTCGAGCGATCTTAAAGTATATAATTAGTGCTGCTATTTTAGTTGTCATGTTATGAATACGGGAGGCCAGATGCTGGTTAATGAATTTGGTTGTATGCTAGAAAAGTATATGTGAAAATAGTGTGAAATTTGATAATATGGTACAACCTTTTGTATGAAGAAACAACGATTATCCTGGTAACCCAACTGTTATAGAGGATCTGAAACTTTAATTCGCTTCTAAGATCATAATCTTTCTAAGATCCAACAAAAGAATAAACAAATAAATCTAAGACCCCCGTGCTTTGCTCGAGGAATGCACTTTTGGATTATGTAGAGTTGTTACAACCTTTGAGATGAATAGGCGAGTGTTTAACTTTCTAACCTCTGTTCTTACGTTCAAGTCATCCACTTACATCTTTAAATTCAAACTCTAATTATTGATTTGCATAGATGGAACATTCGCTCCAGCTTGGGTGGGACATGGGAATGCATATGCAGCTCAAGAAGAAGGAGATCAAGCAATGTCTGCTTATCGCACTGCTGCTCGTCTATTTCCTGGGTGCGTCATCCAGCTTTGGATGCACTTTTGGATGACTAAATCCGGACTCTATTAGTATTTATCTCAGTTTCTGATCAGGACTCAATTAGTATTTGTCTATAGAGATGTAGTACCAACTCCAGTGAATAGTAAAATGAGGGAATACCATGGTGATAGAAACAGCAACACAGAGACGACATTCCCTGCCAAAAAAACATAGACGATGGTTAATATTACTACATTTGCATAATTAACAAAATTAACATACAATAATATGCATACACAAAAGCTTCCGTCATTTAATCAAATGAAAATGCTAACAACGTTCATTCGTAGCAACGCCAGCTTATACACAATGAGTTGATATACTAATACCGTCAAAAATGAAGTAAAAAACTTTAGCAAATCATCAAAGCTTCAACGTACAATCATTATGAATCGCATGGATGGTTTAGCAAATCATCAAAGCTTCAACGTAAACTTGCTTACCCGCAATGCCAACAACATTATGAATCGCATGTTGTACATAGTTAAATCAAAGATAACGACAACTCCATACATTACTTTCATCTAGATGTGCCCTGTGCGGTGTTGAATGGTTAAGTGCTGATGGATATTGCAGTCTACAAGAGAATGCTATTTCAGGTGAGGTCTCTCTTAATAGCCCCATGTTAAGTGTATTGTTATTTGCTTTCAAAATATAGGCTGACAGATGCCAATAATTGAAACAGAAATTCATTTATTAAAAACTTCATGATGCAATCTGTTGTAGTTCTAAGTCTTGAGCAATGCAAAGTAGCATTTCTGGGGCAACAATTTTATAAGACCGACCATTTTTGTCAGAATAGCCGATTTTGTCGTAATGAAGCTTCACAAGCTACTACTGACTTTTGCAAATAGGGGGGAATGAAATAATCATTTAAATGCCCCACGTCGATATTATTTGGGTGTGTGTCATTCAGTTTACGCATCAGATATCAAAATTGGGGCTTCCGTTTCATGTCCCATACTAGGAGTATTCTATGATATTACAAGCTTCTTATACAAATCAATTGTAATGTTGTCTCGAGGGATGAGATTTTTTGTTAGCAGGTTGTAAGTTTTCAAGCAGGGGCTAATTGCGCAATTGAGGATAAATCTTGTTGATATTTATTGGCTTCTTGCTCCCGGATGATTTAAGTCACGAAATTTAAATGACATGATTTTGGTCACTGGGCTGCGAGGTTTATATTATTTGATATTCTTGGTTTATGGTTTAAAATGAACCGTATCTTTACAGTTAAAGAGTAGTCTCGTTGATCGGCGTAGACTTTTTAGCGTCTTTTAGGCAATTCTATTAGTATAAGCTTAAAAAGCATTATTTAACTGACATTCATGTTAATCTGTCGTATAATATTTTAATTTTATCTAAAATTTCTATTGACATATTTGAAATATTTAATTTTAAAAGAATAATTTGGAACATATATAAAAAGCAAATAGAAAAGGTGATTAGTGATTATTAATTAATGATTAGTAATTAGTGAATTTTCACATAACATCTAAAATACTACTAAATGAAGAATATGAATAAAAAAAGTTTTGAGCCTCTGAATTTCCTATAAATTGAGTTTCACCCTCATTGTCTCTCTCTATCAGAAACCAATAGCAACCCACTTCTAGGTATACCTTCGGCTCTTTAATTATTCGTCAATTATATAATTATTTATTTGTTTATCTATAATCGTTATTTTTTTGCTATAAATTAATTTTAATATTTTAATAGTTGCCTATTTTTGCGGAATTGTTTTATTTATTAAATCGGAGGTCGTATTATATGTTATGGATTTGATTATTGAGTTATATACTTGATTTGTTGCAATATAGTTAAAGTGAGCTTTAAAAACGTTGAGTTTAATTGATCTACGATTAGGGTTTTCGATTTTAGGGTTATTTTATTTTGTCGTATTTTAACCCCTTTAGGGTAATTTTTTGTTCGGGTTAATTAAAAAAATTGCGCCCTTTAATTGAGATGTGAACATATATTAACATAAATTTGTTTTAATTGTTTTTACTACTCCTTTGTTATTTTAATGATTAAATGTTTAATTTTTGGGAGCTGGATTTTTAATTGAATATGAAGATTTAATAATTGATTATTGTTTTCTCTATATTCATATCGTTGTATAGCAATATTTTAAAGTTATACATGTACTTCATCCCTAATAGAATGTCCAGTTTTAATTTTGATGAGTTGACTATTTAACTTTTTAATATCTCGTATTATATTTAGTGAAAGTTAAATCAAAATATAGTATTTTGAACCTAATATGCTATTAACATTATAGTTTTGATTAACATCGAAGTAGAATGTGTCAATTAAGACGACGAAGTTAGTTAATTTTGACCTTTGGAAAAACAAATTGGACGATCTTTTAGGGATGGAGCTAGTATTGTCTTGATAGATGTTATGAGTAGTCTCACGTGGCTGAAGAGTTTTTTTTTTTTGAATAATTGGTTGTAGTAGTTGAAAAGGTCAGATTGAATCATGGGAAAGAGGAAATCGAGGGCGAAGCCTGCCTCAAAGAAGAGAATGGACAAACTTGATACTGTCTTTAGCTGCCCCTTCTGCAACCATGGCAGCAGTGTTGAATGTCGAATGTAAGTGCCTCCTTGCCTTTTTTGCTATTTTGTTGTGTGATTCTCAATTTCACTTGTTGTTCACTGATGCTAACAATAATGTTGGATATATATCGGAGGTGCTTGGTCTTTTGTAAGATAGCATTTGCTTTTCATATTGCGGTACTCATATTACATTAACATTAGAGATAAATGGTTCTTTATGACATACTATTTGCTTTACTCGTTGGGGTGCCTTCATGTTTTGAAATCTTGTGCACTTTCGCTTCTTTATTCCCTTTTCTCCCTCGTTTTGTTCTATTTGTAGGTCTACTAACACAAGGCTTGTTTTGGTTTCAGTGATATGAAGAACTTAATTGGTGAGGCTATATGCAGAATTTGCCAAGAGAATTTTAGTACCACCGTGACAGGTATTGACTAGTGATGATTCCCAATTGGATTTCTATTTTTTATAGGTAGTTAGGGGTTGAGTTTCGTGCTCAGAATGAGCCTTTTGGCTTGCTGGTTTCTGTTTTGTGATAAGTTTCGAACAATTGTTAGTTAAACAGCTCAACAAGTAGTTTGTCTAGCTAGAGCCCGAGCCATCAATTAAGCCTATATCCGACTTCAGCCGATCTCTTATTTTGTACTAAAGCCCTTTTACAGCTCGACTAACTAACAAGCCTATTTAGGGATATCATTTGTGATTTATGAACTGAAATCTGTTCCAAACCATTGTTATATTGCATTATACATTCCTCTTTAATTTGAAGAGTAGAGCATTGGTTTTCCGTTGTTGGATTTTTCTTTTTGTTTTGTCAATTACGGAATATATTTTATTAGCTCCGGTTTGATGTTAACTTCTGCCATGATGTATTATTCCCTGTTCAAGATGATGGTATGGCACAAATAGTTACTCAAATAATGTCCTCTGATCTCTTACTTAATTGAGTACTTCCCGAATGACTCTGTTATATGATTGTTATTGTGGGTTTTAATGGTTGGTGTGAACTCATTTGGTTTTATCTTCTCATTGCAGCTTTAACTGAGCCTATAGATATGTAAGTTGATAATATTCGCCCTTCCATCTTTTACCCCATTTAGAATTTTGTTGTTGAAACTCACACTCTTATTTTCCTGATGCTGGCAGATATAGTGAATGGATCGATGAATGTGAACGTGTCAACACCCTTGAAGATGATGGCGAAGAATGAAGAGCCAGAGTGGCTGTTCAGAGATCCATGCTTCAACTCCAGAACAGCGGAAAAGCTTCAAAGCGTTATCTTCTAGCCTTTGGGAGATGTATTGTCATGTTCATAGTTTCGTTTTCTACTTTTCGGATGTAGTTTCAAAATGTTATAAAATAAGAAATGTTTCGGAAACATTATAGATACATCTAAGAAATATTGTAAAGTAGATTATTACTTTCCGCATCAATTACAATGTCTCCTACACCAAAAAATTATGTTAATGAACTATTTAGCCCTTAATATAAATACTAGTTACTGCACATTATAATGAACATTATGATCGCACCAACTCTTTCGAGCCCTACAATGATTCTTACTGCCTACTAAAAACATAGCGGAATTCGAGCATAACCAATTTTATTGCATTTGATGTTGCATCATGGACTTATGTGGTTCTGTTATTTTTCAATTATCATATCCTTACCTTTTAATAAAATATCAATAATTTTATTTTTGAATATTCAAAATTAACAAATTTTTAAAATAAAGAGAGTATTATTTTTGATGACTTTTTTGTTAGTTAAAGAAAAAAAACAATGAACAATTGAGCCTCCCATAGTCCCGTGTATGATAGCTGGCCTGTCTTCATCATAGATAAGCATTAACTAAAGTGAGAATGATAAAAGCCAATAGAGTAGTTAAAAGATTACTTATATTGGGCCCCTTAGGCTACCTAGAGAGATAAGATAGCCAAAGGATGGGCAAAGTAAAATATATTCAACTTTATATGTTTATACTTTATATAAACCCAGAGGTTGGATCTAAATAGGAAGCAATGAAGTTCTTGTTTCAGTTACCATGTTGCTCCTGTTTCTGCTTCATGAAGAGCAAGAAAAGCAAGCCCAAAGAGACCAAGCAAACCAAGGGTGATTAATTCAGCTTATTTTCTTTCTCATTTTCACTGCAATTATTTTTTATTGGAAACAGATGTATGTTGAATGCAAATGTTCACTTAATCATCTTGCATCTATATATCTATTGTAGCTTGCTATTATGAAACTCTTCATTACAATAAATCGCCCTTGCACATTAGTTTATTCTTCGAGTGTAATACAAGTAGTTGTTTGTGACTTATGCAAGTTTCTAAGTTCTATACAAAATCAAGAAAGTTGATATCTTACAAAATGACACATTGCGATATAATGGATGTGATGAATAATATATCTCAGTTCTTGGGATTTGCAAGGGATGGTAACTTGAACACCTATCTTCGGAGCAATATAGTTACTAAATTAGAAATGGATGATTAATTGTTACCATCATTTTTCTGTTTATCAAAGTCTTGTATGGTTAGGTTAGTTAGCAGCACTAGCTCAACGTATAATTTTTCAATTGATGCTCCACTGTTGAATATCAGTTTTAATTTATGCTACACGTTAGCCGAGCCGAACTAGCCTGACTTAGTCTTGAGCAAGTTAAATGGAACACAGTTTCGACTAGTCAAGAAGCCGTCCTGTGACATGATGAGACTCCTTAGCACAACTAGCTACCTCGCTGTGTGAAGCTGAATCTGGCTCCGCTTCACACCACAGTGTGTTCCCTTCTATTGATTATTCTATGAGTAAAAGTATCATCATGTTCTATAACATTGAACCAATACTTCTACCAAGCGTCCCGAGAATGCTGGCTATGTTGCAGAGACCCGAGCCTCAAGGATGGGCTTAATAAAGAGTATATCAGGTAGACATATTCGGAGGCATCATTGCATAAACCAATGGAATTAAAATGCACTATTTAACACGAGATGAATGTGGTATAATATGGAAGTTGGTGGTGTTTATGTATAGTTACTCCAATTTCTTTGTTCCACAAGCCATCCGAGTTGACTTTTATGTAGTCAATCGGTGACCTTTCTCAAGCAGTCAGGACTGGACCTGACCTGGTCCATATTCATCTAAATTGATGTTGACCGTTATCTAACTACCCTATAAAAAATTAATACTCTCCTCGTCTCAATTTATTTGATCGTTTAGAATAAAAATATTTTATTAATAAAATGGGTGATTATATAATTTCGAGGAGATAAATGATATCAGCCGATGAAAAAAAAAATATTAGGAGGCATCTAGCTTGATGTAAAAAGTTGTATTGGTAAATGAAACGTCGACATATTGAAAAGAAATTTTCTTAGATAAATGTACATCTCAGGCAGAGACGAATCACACATTCAGTGGTGGCTTTCAAGCTACTTTTCGGGAATCACAGATTTTAAATAAGTGATTCTTTTTTACATAATGCATTATGAAAAATTATAAAAAAATATAATATTATAGAAAATATTTTAAAAATCGAAATTAATGAAATGCTCAATTTTATAATTTTGAATTAGTGAATAAAAAATAATTTATGAAATCGAAAATCTTGTATCTGATTTAAGCGTCAATTAATTTGAAATTAGGAAAATAATGATAATGCGGGTAGCAACAAGTGTTTTTCTTGCAAGTGCTTCTGCAATTAATTTATTGTAACAGTAGTACAGTTAGTTAATTGATCCTATAACTATATCATATGCAGTCAAGATTGGCATGCCAAAGTATATATGCCGAAGTATACCGACAACATTAACGAATTATGTACATTTTATAATCATCAATATAATATAGTGAATCCATCTTTAAAAGATCATTATATCAAATAATGATTGAAGTTAATAAATTTAATGTTTTAATTGACATACATAATATCTATTTGATCGAAATAAATAAATGAATATGTCCATCCAAACGAAGATATGTAACATAACGAAAATGTTAATTGTAGGTTTATGCACTATGCTCCATCTATTAATTAAATTCCACCATGTGAAATTTACAATATACTAATCCCAAATCGTCACCGTGTCTATTATTCAGGAGAGCGATTTTGTTGAAAATGCTGTCCAAATTAGGCAACTGTTATCTTCTTATCAACGTCTGAAAATCGAAACAAATGCAGAGCAGACATATAGAAACAAATCTAACACGTTGGTTAGTAGCAGACTCCATAATTGACCATTTAAGTATTCTATTGACAGAGACCATTATTTGATAATTCAAGAATCTACACCTCACAGCATAGTTTCTTCAAAATGGTAATTAATATTGGGACAAACCAAAAACAGAACAAACTGTTAGTTTGCATAACAATCAAGCAAAAACCAATAGGAAATGTCTCAAAATAATGTTGAGAGTAAAGAAGAAATAGGAGCAGAAACAAAGGAAAAATGGTGGAGTAAAATGATTGATCATAAAGAAGCCAAGTATCAATCCCTTTTCTCTTTACCAATAATTTTGATAACTGTTTCCTATTATGCTATCCCTTTGGTTTCTGTCATGTTTGCTGGCCACCTAGGTGAGCTTGAGCTCGCCGCCGCCACGCTGGCCCAATCCTGGGCCACCGTTACTGGTCAGAGTTTAATGGTATGTCATTGTCAATAACGTCCACTTTTGAATTTTGATAGTTGAATAAATTTTAGAAAATATAGTATCTCGACATAATTTACTATTAACATGATTTAGTATAGCGGAACAATCGTTATTTAGACAATTTCAAGAATTGATATTGGTTTTGTTCCATCATAGGTTGGGTTGAGTGGAGCATTAGAGACTTTATGTGGACAAGGATATGGTGCAAAACAATATAGAATGTTGGGGATCTATCTACAAGCAAATTGCATCATATCATTATTTTTCAGTTTCATAGTATCCATAATTTGGTTCTTTTCTGAACAAATCTTGAATGTATTACTACATCAAGATCCGGAAATATCAAGACTAGCAGGGGTGTACTTGAAGTTCCTAATACCAGTTATATTTGCCTATAGCTTACTTCATAACATCTTGAGGTTTCTTCAAATGCAGTCAATTATTTTGCCACTTATTGTGTGCTCAATTGTACCTCTAGCTATACACATTGGTGTTGCTTACACTTTGGTTCACTTCACAAGTCTTGGCATTAAGGGTGCACCAATTGCGGTTTGCATCTCTATGTATATATCAGTCGCAATGTTGGGGATATATATTTTGCACGCTAAGCGATTTGAGCACACTTGGAAGGGGTTCACATTTGAGTCATTCCATCACATTGTTTCGAATATGAAGCTCGCTTTGCCTTCAGCCGGGATGATGTGGTTAGTATTGATATGATAATTATGAATTTGATAAAACTAGTTTAGGCTACTAATAATGATCATTTCATGTTATTTCAGTCTAGAATATTGGGCATTTGAGATACTTGTTATATTAGCTGGATTGATGCCAAACTCAAAGATAGCAACGCCAGTGATTGCAATGAGGTATATTTTTGTCCATTTCTGAATGAATTTTGGTCAATTTATATGAACCATGAATAAATTTTCATTTTTTGTCACTAGTGTAAATACAGAAGCAATTGCCTTCATGGGTGCCTATGCTCTTAGTGCTGCAGCAAGGTACTCATCATTTGATCATTTTATTTATTTTTTCTATTCCAAAGTTGAAGAAATAAATTTATTTTGTTTAGATAGTTATAAGTAAAATTGGTTAATTATTGCAGCACAAGAGTTTCAAATGAGTTGGGTGGTGGGGATTCTACTAAAGCAAAACATGCTATGGTGGTGACTCTGAAATTGACTATTTTACTTGCAATTTTGGTTGATTTGGCTTTGGGTTTTGGTCATCCAACATGGGCAGGATTATTCACCAAGAGCTCAGCTGTAAAGGAGAAATTTGGTTCAATTATTCCTGTTCTTTTGGTTAGCATAGCTCTTGATTATTTCCAAGGAGTTTTATCAGGTAACATTTCTTGGTTACAAAACTATTACCTTATTTCAATTTACTTATTACAAAATTTAACTAATCAATTAAACAAACAGGGGTGGCTAGAGGTGTTGGTTGGCAAAGTTGGGTTGTTTGGATAAACTTAGCAACCTACTATTTAGTTGGCATGCCTATTGCTTGCCTCCTTGGTTTCAAGTTGAAACTTCATGAAAAGGTAATTTTTTTAGATTTTATTTTTTGTAGTAACTATTTAAGTATTCGTTGCGATACATTTTTAATTGAGGTTTCAGTTTTAAATGTAAAGCTTTAATTAATCGATTACTTATTATTCTCTATTCTACAGGGTTTATGGATTGGGATGACTTGTGGTTTAGCATGCCAAGGTGTTGGTCTACTATTTCTCACTTTCCTTACGAAATGGACTAGAGCGGATTTTACATCTGAACACAAAGACGATGTTAAAGAAGTAGAGGTTCAACAACCTAGACAAATCAAATCAATCTTGAGATCACCATTGCCATGAGTTTGGGATCTTTTTCCTATCATTGGAATTACTTCTCATATATATCGCGAACATCGGATTAACCTAGTAATAATTTACCAAAAAAGGTATAAATTCGACTTTCAATGAATGTGTAAGTTGTACCAATGAGAATAGGAAAGACTAGTGACATGAACATTATTCTTTAATCCTCCTTGCGTAAATGTTTGCTACTTTTACATGTAATTATTATATTGATATATATGCCAAAGAATAAAAGAAAATAGATTACATGTTACAATCTATTGTATCTTGGTAGAGATCGTTATCACTTATTAGTCTGCGTAGTATCGAGTCGTCTACGTATTGCCGAAAAAATTTATTTGAGAAAATATTGAAAAAAAATCCATCACATATTAAATATGTCAAATGATACAAATAGGTTGGAATGGAGGGATATAAGTTAGTAAACATATATCAATTGGTTACACTTTCTCAACTATCAATTAGTAATCTCAACTGTGGAATTAAACTTAATCCTTTTCACTTTAGTTGATTGTTTGCTCCAACATTCCTTGTCACCGTTATTACTACTTGTATAGTCAAACTCAAGTGGTGGTTTACTTGGAAAATCATCTTCATAAACACCATCCACATTATGGTAAAAGGCTTCCAAAAATGACAACTTATCAGTTGGTAATATGAATGATTCGTTATTAAGCGACGTAACCATTAACATCCCATTATTTTTGGGACACTTTTCAGGAGTCGGACAATCAATTAAACCAAGAGACACGGTTATAAACATATGCTCATCGACTTTAGGGGGCAGAGGATCCCAAAATGGCCCAGTGTCAAGGCCGCTTAGGCCATTAAAGAAGTTGAAGGAGGTTTGAGTATCATACATATCAGGTAAATATGGGAATTTTGGGGGTGAGTTACCAGCATTTTCATAGATAATTAAGGCTGAGGCAGGGAGACTATTTGGTATCTCTGCAGTCGATTCGCGATGAATTTGAGTAGCCATATAGTATTGTTGGGGTGGTTGATTAGCAACTAAGAGGACATCATAACTTTGGCCAGGAGCCAAAACAAGAATATCTATGGAGTATGGCTTTGTATACGAAGCATCTGCGGCAACAACTATCATTTTGTGATCTGCTATAGCCAAAAAGTAATTTGGATTGATTGCAGAGTTGATAATTCGAAGAAGATATGTTTTTCCATAAGTCACCCTTAGCTTAAAAGTACCTGCATTGTATACATACATGAAATAATCTGATTAAATCCATTGTCTGAATGTTAAATATCTTCATGTACAATGTACAATATAGATAGCAAAAAAGGAATCATATGAAAGCTTTTTCCTGGAGGAATCAACTGGCTAATATCACATCTGCCCCCACTCACTTGAAACCTTATAAAACAATGAAATAACATATCTAGACAAATAAAATGCCTTCTCACATATGACATATCTCTAGACTCTAGTCATCATCAACTCCTCTACCGAAATTTTATTTAATAAGTATGAAAGCAAAAAAATAAACCAATGTGGTCCATTGGTTGGTAAAAAGAAGGGACTTTTTACTTGTTTATAAAACTAAATTATATGTATAACTTGAATTTGTTTATAAAGCAATTTTGTAATCATCCAAAAGTTGAACTAAAAAGCATTGTTAGATAACAATAACTTTCCACTCATCCAAAAGCTGAGCTATAAAAGCTTTGGTAGATGGCAATAAATTGCTCTCTAATATTCAATTTGAATGAGGCATCTTTGTACAATTATTGATGAAATAATTGTTTCATTTACCGGGGAGGTACTATTATATACCTGTAGATAGTTCGAAGTAAAAATAAAATATTAGTGGGTTGTTTATTGTAAATGAATTATTTTACCTACACTTAGTTAAAGTTAATCAAGAGTACTATTAGGGATCGAAGAGATGTGAAGAGACAAATAAAATAATAAATTTGTAATACTTTCACTAATATAAAAGGATAAATATAAAAATATTTCATAAAAACAATAAGGAGCCACGTCATTTTATATGATCGGTCAACTTATTTTAAAAATTAAGTCATTCGAGAAATGAATAATTATGATTAGTATGGAATATAGGTTGATACGCCAACGGCCCCCGCACTCCGCCAACCCATCACCAACGCGAAGTGCTATCCGAGATGCGCCAAGACGGGTCCGTAGCCTATCCCATACACAAATACCAAGATAATGCAGAACCCTGTTATCAATGGTGACACTAATTCCTCGATTCAACAACAATTACTGACTGCCGGTGATCGAACTCCACAATCACGCGCAGTGCGCACTTGAAAGAAATGTAATTCGACGTCCGCCGAGAGCTTCGCGACGATTAGTATGGAATATGAATATAAAAGATGTGGTCCCTCCTTTCCCATTCCTAAAGCACATTTGTCTTTCCACAAAGTTTTACGACTAATCAAAATTAGAAAATTAATAGTACAAGTTACTTGCTCTTTTAATATTACTCATCATGGCTAATGCAATTATTTATTGATATCATAGGACAATAATACTACTCACCCGGTTTCAGGTGTTCCGGTGTTGAAGATAGTTGGAGGCCAGAATCTTGGTGATCTTGGGGCACCTTAAGAAATCTGCGACCATCTATTATTGCCAGAGAAGTAATAATGTCATCAACAAAGGATTCCACCTTCTACTAGTATAATGCTAGTTAAAGAAAATATTTAAGTAATCATACATCTAGAGAGATAACTTTTTAGCTTCAATTTTTTTTTTTTTTTAAACTTGAATGGTAAAAGTAAATGAATTAATAAGAATATATTTTTCGGATGAATTGAATATGAAATTGAGGTTTTAATTTATGTCGAAATTAAGCAAAATCAAACTCGCCCTATTAAATATGATATTCTTAAATTATTGGGGTTAACTTAGTAGTCATGTGATATATATTACTTGACAAAGTCTCGATTTCGAGTTGTAATGACAAAAACAGATTTGAAAAATATATATGCATATGAGATGCATAATTGTGGTTACCGTTGGAAGAGCAAGAGTATAGATCCCCTGGGTAACCATTAATGAGGAAAGCATCCGAGCTATTAGGTCCCCAACCAGTAACATCGAGTTGCTTCTCAAGTTCAGTAATGTTTTCATTCCACCATTCCCCTACACATACATATTCACAACAAGATACATAGTTATGTCATTATATTACTATCTCCTATTTAACAATAATTTTTTACTAGATAATTAACAATTATTCTAAATTATTTTTTTTCAAATAAATATAATGCTCAAAATGTTGACATATGAGTGTGGTGTATTATGCAACGATCCAAATATTGTTTGATAAAAACTCAAAATTATATGAATGAATTATTGTTTTAAAGGTGTGTCAATTATTTGTTTAAAAAAATTATCAACTGGAAGATGATTTAACTAATCATTTAAAATTTACTTAAATATGAAGATAAGTTAATCTTACTAACATATATAAAACGTGAATAATCATGTTTCTCCCCTTTTCATATTATTAATTATTAAATTGGCTCCTTCTCTTTAAAAATCTAAAATTTAAGCTTCTAATAGAATTAACTATTAAATCCTCCATTTTTATTTGACGTTTTCAGAGCCGATGTGTAGCTTTGATCATCAATTATTCTTAAACCATATGCTCACAAATTATAAGAAAATAATATTATGAAATTATTTGAAGACGTAATCTAATTATATAACTTTTATATAAATAAGTAATGTCAATTAATTCACAAATTTCACCTCGATATACGAAAAAACGCCGGATAAAAAATGGAAGTAGTATTAAGTATTCATCATACTTTATACTTGCACATATGTAAGATTATCAATTGGAAAGAAATCATCAAGATACGTATTTGCTTGAAGCATTTATACATCGTATACATTCCGATATATATACTTTATAATTACAAAGATATCCTGGTACTTTTAATTAATTTTTATTTATTTATCTCCTTGCATGTTTAATGATTCAAAGATGTATCAATAACACAATTATTTTGCTCAATTTTACGTATAACTTTTAATGCATCTAATTCATGTTAATATGCCTCTATATTATACAATATATTATTAATTTATTACTTTTATCAAATATGATTTTCTCATCATATATCATTTTCAATCTTTAATAATTGGTGTTAAGTTAATATATTTTCCCTCCATCCCACTCATAGGAAGTTTTGATTTTGCACAAACTTTAATAATCATTTGAATTCTTCTCACAAATTTATTTTTTCCTCCAATTTACCATCTCACATATTGGTCAAAGTGGTAATTTAAATTGGGCTTTTTAATTTTGGCAAAAACTCCCAAATAAATTGGGATGGAGGGAGTAATATGTTTTATGTAGAACTATTGTTGTTATTATTTTTATTATTATTATTATTATTATTATTATTATTATTATAGTTGTTAGTTAAATAATTATATATTTTTCAGTAGAATTATTATTATTATTATTATTTATTATGTAGAAGTATCATACTATTATAATAGGTAATAATTAAAATAATCATGTTTATCGAAAACTATTATTATTATTATTATTATTATTATTATTATTATTATTATTATTGCTATCTAATCATGAAGAACCAAAAAATTAAATTATACTCCCACTTTTTAAATCACATAAATTTAATCGACATAAAAGAAAATAATTTGACGATACTATATTGATGATTAATTGCCAATATATTTAGTCGATGACACAAATTGTTAAAGTAATATTTGTATCTCTTTATAGACATAACAATGTCGTATAAGATTCTATGTATAATTGGTTTTATCAGAATTTTTCATATTATATTTAAAGAGCTTATTTGCATCAAAGTAACATTTCAAAAAATAAAAAATATTAATTAGAAAAATTCATAGTAAGTTTTTACACAGCTTAGATAGAATGATTTTAATTAAACATAAAAAACGATCAAATATTTAAAAAATTATCATATCGCATCGCACTTCTCCTTTAGTAAGTATATATAAAAATTCAAGTTTTTGATATGAGTATTTGATGTAAGCTAAGGCCCAAGGATCACTAGATATGGACGATAATTTGCAACTCGATCTAATCCTCCCTCTTAACAAATTATTAGTTTCCGGTTTATTTTTCCATGTCTCACATATTCACAACATATAGAATGAAGTAAGACCCCTCCTTCATCATCGCCACCCCAAAACAGCCTCTCCGTCCTGCACCTAAAATACATCTCAATTCATACCTAAAATGATCGGTACTTCCTCATCTGGCTTCGGAAAGGGGTACGAACGACCCGGTCTCGGGTAGATTATAATATTCCATGAACCGCTAAAGCTAATGGAGCTCAGAAAATGCCACCATAGAGCTCCTTCTGTCCTGATATACGCAACTCCGATGAGTAAATTTGTTACCGGGACGAATAGGACATTGTGTTATATAGCCAGTTCCATCTGCCCAACAACTAAATTGTTGCTTGATTCCATGCCTGTCAAACAAAGTTTTTTGATATAAAATTACTTAAAATTGAACATTTTCGACTAGTAAAACATCAACATAATCCTTTTTTTGTGTCGTTCTAAATCTTAGTATTAGACTTACCAATGAATGGTCATGTTATATGGGGATTCATTAATAACATGAATAATGAGATTATCACCCTCCTCAGCATATATTGTCGGACCTGGAAAGCTTCCGTTTACAACTGTGATAGCCTGATCCTTACACAGCCTTCTTTCAATTACACTTTGGACCTATATATATGTCAACATACAGAACATCATCACAAAATAATTTGAACTCGTTACACTTAATGCTAGCTTTAGATTTAAATGGTCATGATGGCTTATTTTAGATTGAATATTTTATTAGGCGATGTATGGGGATAATGTCAGCGCGATTATGTATTTTAAAACTTACATAAAATGTGTGCTCAACGACTTTAGTCGAGCCGAAAGTGGTGAAGGATAGAAGAAATAAAGCCCAGAAAACGAGAAAGAGCGCAAAGTTCGCCATGTAACTAGTGATTATTAGGCAGGAATATATGTCTTGAAGATATGAAATTAGATGAATATGACTTTATAGATGATAAAATGTTTGCTCAACGCATCTCTCGATAGAGATGGAAAGAATATTCAAAAAGTAAGAAAACATAATAGAAAGCCCAAGAATATCTAGTGCAAGAAACAAGCACAGAGCTCTCCATCTGTTGAACAACATGGCTGATATAAGCACAGAGCTCTTCAGTTGTCACATCAAGTCATCAAGTTTCCCAAACCCCACTCATGAATCATGATAGTGCTCATTTTGTAAGCTGAATATCTTTCCCGTTATACACACCAAAAACAGTAAAACGAAGGGGATAAATTATTGGGTGGCTGCCCCTAAATTTAATACTCTCCACAAGCCAGCAGTTAACAATGGAGTCTATCGATACGTTTGATTGAAAATAACCGACTATCTCTACGATCAGGCTAACAAGCCGACCTGCCATGAGTAATAAAAACAAACAAAACAATAAACTAAGTTGCGTGATAAAACAATCATAAAGATTTGTTCATTGCTCCATTACAAATACTTTAATAAACTCTATTCTTGCTTGCTAAACATAGCTAAAGAAATTAAGTTAGTTTGTCATCAAACATGCAAAAAAAAAAAAAAATCGAGTATACGAAAAAATACGAAATGTGGTATTTATTGATATTGAATCAAAGTACTATTTATTACATTGTGAATTTTGTTGGGACTAGTTTCCATACCTGAAGAAGTATTTTGATGCCTCGCTTGCTTCTAAATAACTTATAGCCATGTATTCAACCGGGTCGAATGTTGTAATCCTGGGTGAAATGACCATTCCCCATTTCTCAACTCAGAGTCACATTACTGCCGCTTGCACATGCTTCGAAAAACGCTTTATTGAAATCCCAAGGAGAATCCCCTACAAATTTGAACCGAGACTGCATTACAATAGATATTCAAGTATGTGTTATGACGATTTAGAAAACTTGAACAAATTTTTAGCTAACTTACACCAAAGATATTCCACATCTTATCTCGACAAAGGTTAGGAACAATACACCAAATACCAAATACGTATTTCTTTCAAGTTAGACAGACATTATACTCCGGGGTGATTCGCCTTTATTACTTAGATGTAAAACTATTTTATGAACTTAATTAATTAGAAAAAATAGTAAATATGAAGAAAATTGACAAAATGAAAAATATTTTATCATCATTTTACTAATACCAAAATTGGTAACCGTGATGACGTTTCCTGCTATTGTTCATAGTTTGAAAACTTTGATTATGCAAAATTGGGTTGAAGAACAAAGTGATAATAAAAATTATAGTTTTTATAAACTGATGTTGTTGAATATGGAGGTATTTAAAAGAAAATTTTACATGATATTGTACACTAAAAAATATTAAGAAATATTAGTATTAAGAAATATTAAAAAAATTCATCATATTCTTTGGGGTTTAGAGAGAGAGGGTGTTCTTGGGGAAGACAAAAATGGTGGAAAAGAAGGGTTCTTTTCCATTTATTTTTTACTGTGAAATTAGAAAAATGTCGTAATATTGTTATGTGGCCTCGGGTTAGTAAACTAACAGAACTACCAAATAAAACATTTCTTAAATATAAGTATCAAATAAGATATTTCAAACATAAGACGCGAAATCTGGGATAAAGATATTTATCAATGCAATTTTTAGTCTTACATTTTATTATACTACTACCTTTATAATATAAAGATTTTTTACTTTTAACTTTTTGTTAATTGAACCTTTTAAATTTTGACCATATATATTTTTATTTGTAGTATAATGTTTGATGAAAAATATATTTTAAAATCTTTTCATTGATATATTCTTTTATTAAATATTATATAACATAAACAAATATATTTAAAGTCAAAGTTTAAAAAGTATAACTATCAAAAAGTTAAAAATTGACAATCATTGAGGAAATATTTCATTTCTTATTATATATCGGCAAGAATAAATACGTCAACGATATAAGATTAAGAACTTATTATTATTTGAGTCAATATTGGTGACCTTAAAATGTTTTAAAAGTATTATATACTCCGTAATAAACTAGTATCCTATAATCTACCAGCTTTAAACCTCTAATAAGACGATACTAAACTCACTGCACTACCCCTGATTTCCACAACCATTCCTCTTCACCAACTTCTGGTGGTGGTACAAATGTACTAAACTCGTGTTGAATTAGATAATAATGCAAATTGTTTGGTGCGGCATAGCCTAGAAATACCAAAAAGAATATGCCGGCAAATTAAATTCTGAAAATAGTAACTATGTGACTGTAATAACGAGGTGTTATGAAAGTCTTGGCTATGCCCACAAGTGTTGAAAATCAAACACAATGCTACAGTACCGTGAATGCCTAAGTATAAAGACGCTAATAAGAATCAAACTTTCGCTATAAAAGCGACCTCATCCCCCGCTTTATTTTTTGTAATTACAATTCGCAAAAAAGAGAATAATTCTTTTGTTTCCTCTTCCAAAGGTTATTATCAATAATATAAGAAGTATTATCGTGATACCGGTGCCTATTTATCAAGTTTTATAACACGCTACGCACGAATCGCTTCTATAGTAACTGCTTATTATTAGGTATATTATATATCCTTATCACTTTTGATATTTATTTTGTTATATGTTTTATCCCTTTATTATGTATAACCGCAATACGCCGGGCAAGATTCTATAACTGTACTTATTATGTATAAATCGACTATACGCCAAGATTCTATAACTCCATTGCTTATTATTTTTATATGTTTTAATTATAGATAACTAGGCTATATGCCAAGCGTTCTATAACCGTAGCTTATTATTTATTATTAGTCATGACATTTAATTTATTATTGTGAAGTTTGCTACCGTTATAGTAAATCGGCATCTGCCGAAAGTGACCTATAACTAGTGTGTTTTTATTATTGTTATTCTTTTATCTTGCTCCTGTTATAAAGAACCTGCAATCGGCTGGCTTATCTATAACAAAATAAGTTTTTATTATTTTTATTTTTCTCTTATTATAGAAAAACCGTATCTCCGTTTCAGTGATTTATAATAAGCGTGGCTAATATTATGGAAAAACTAGCATCTCGTCAAGTGCTCGTAATAAGTATAGTTATTTTGAGCGGAGAAAGTAAATTCCATATCGTGTTTATTTACTTACTAACTTGGTGGAGTGTATAAACAATTTACTTATATTATTATTTCACTATTGTGTCATCTTATTTTTATTTGTTATCGATACTTAATTATTTATTTATAACCATGTGTATTATATTATCATATGTGTCCATTTATCGCATGATCAGCATTATGTGCATTTTAACGATTGGCTACATTTCATATTTTAACACACTTAAAAATATTTTTCTCCTATTTTGCTAACGGCAATGAACAAAGAAAAATTAATATATTTTCTATCCTCAAACGGTCGTGAAACGGTAATAAAACAAGAATAATAACGGATACTTCTCAAAATTTCACTCTATAAATACTCTATCTCTTCCACATTTCTAAACATCTTTCATAAACAGACATTCAAATGGCAAAATATTTTCTAGTATTTGCTCTACTATACAATTTCTTTTCTATAATTGATTTTATTAAAGTTGAAGAGATAGTGGTGAATGATGTGATTTTGGTAATTAGCATTTTACCATTTCTAATCTTGGCTTTGATTGTTTAGGTTTTTGTTTCATAGATATTTTCATGAAAGTTAATGAACATGGTATTTTGTAATTGAATAAGATTTCAATCTATGTATTGATCACAGAAATCGAATATCAATAAAATGTCATTTTTCATATTGATTGTGTTTGTTTGTGATTTAGATATAACAATGTCCAACTATAAGCTCAACTTCGCTCCTCTAAACCTCAAAGGAGACAACTATACGCTCTTAGGCAAACAAAGTTATAAGATATCTCGCATGTGCGGGCTTGAAAAATTCTACTTGGAATAGATAATGCGGAAACATCATAAATGATTGGAAAAGAGAAAGAAAAAGTAGAAGAAGAACTTTACATGAAAAAATCTAAAGCCATAAGACTAATGATGGATCATCTTGATGATGCTCTACAATTAGAATATCTGAATGTAGAAAAACATCTTAAGTTCTTACGTGGATGAACTTAAAGAAATATTTGGATAACCACAAAGTTCTTTACCTGTATCAACAATCGGTTTAAATTAACAACTGGGCAAGCCCAAGACTTTAAAAGTGTTGTTGATTACAACTCTACCTTGTTTAAAATTGTATCATACTTAGAATATTGTGGTAAAGTTGTAATTGAAGGGAAAAAATTAGAAAAAATATTTTCAACGTTTCATGCATCACAAATATTGTTGCAATACGCGGAATATAAAAAATATTCGTAATCGTGCATGCCCTTTTGACGTGGGATAAAAGAATAATTGTTTGGTGAAAACTACCGCTACGCCCCCATCGACAATGACATTTCCGAGAAGTAAATGCAATGACTTTTAAGGGTCGTGGGTGGAGCATGATCGACCAGAGGTCGAGGCCGTGTCAAGGGTCGTGTACTTTGTGGTCGAGGTCGTGGACGGGTTTCGTGAATTATAATAGATTTACTAAATTACCCAAATCGACACAAGAAAAAGAAAATCAATAGTCAAAACAACGACAATTCGAAGGATGCGAAAGAAAGCGTCATCTGTCTAGTATGCCAGAACGCATATCTTTGTAAAAGATATAAAGCATCTCAGAAGAAAAACAAAACAAAGGAAGTCAACTTTAATGAACATGAACCCGAGGGATGACTATATATCTTGAGTCAGCAGACTTCGTGATAACAAACGAAATGAACTTTGACAAAGAAAATTTGATATGACGAACTACTTTATGTTTGAATAACGCAGGATGAATAATCTCTGTATTATGTGACATTAGTATGTATGTTTGTTTTATATCTATGAAATAATAATATTTTTTTTTACTTTTAAAAAGTGTATATATATAAATATAAAAATCGTTATAATACATCGCATACGTATACCTTACCGTGAAACTCAAACACCGCTATACAACTCATACATAGCGTATACAACTCATACATAACATATACAACTCCAAGGCTAAATAAAAGGAAACTAACATGGATAACATAAATCATAAACTCACTATGAAATAATAATATTGATTATATGTTGTGTTGATTTACTCTCTTTTAAGTCTGTATATCATTATGACATGCTTCCCAAAGAAGGTTTAACATGAAACTTGGCTTCGAGACATTCGTATTCCGCATAAACGGAACAACCCACACAATCCTCAAGAAGAAATATTATTATTTTATCGACATAAATCCTACCAAAGCAAAGAATTAATACAATTTCAGTCCGCAGTACTTGATTGAAGATCGTGTAACGCCATGTTCATATTACCAACAAACAAAATTTGTCATTAATGACGTTTGTATTCTCCAAAGTAAAAAATAAACTTATTAAGTTTTAATGCATATATATCGCCGCGTATGATATCAAACGCAATCAAGCGTAATATAGCCACATCCGTATTAATGCTAGTGTTTCTTTGGGGAAAGTTAAGAAAAAATATTATAAAACTACCAAAATTACCTTCCTAAACTGAATTTGTTAACAAAAAGAGATCCCAAAACCCGTATTCTCATAAGATGATTCAAGTAGTCATCCTGCTCAAATGTAACATGAGAAAAATAATGAAAGTACAATACTGGCCATCCTCGAAGAATGAAGATTTAATAATGTACTGTGTTTGTTTCCTCTAGAAAATTAATAACCAGTACGCATCGTTTAAATCAACAAATTGAATCACCGTGATTGAAAGAATCATGTGATATATGCTGACCTATCCATCCACCATCCGCACTATCTGTGTATTTTATGGTATTAAATCACTTATCCTGGCCGAAAGCACGTTTGTTTATTGTCAAGTCGTAATACGACATCAAAAGATTTCTGCCTCAAATAATCAAATTATACAATTTCCTAATTATACTATAAAGAAAATTAGACTTTGACAATGCTGGTGAATTAATATAAATCATTAATACCCGGTCAGACGCCAACTTAACGCCGAACATCATGCTCTATGTGTATATTTAAAAATGATTTTAGCCGAATCATTAGTTAAACGCTCTTCAAGATATCATAGACCATCATAATGAGAACAAAATTACCAGCCATTATACGGGGTCATGCAATTTTACATGTCGATCATTAATATGTTTAAGACCAAGCGCTGAATCATAAATACACTTTATATCAACTCGCAACCTGTCAAGAACTGCAAATCCTCCCATCTAAAGGATTTTTGACGCGAGCTATGCACTAATAGCTCCCAGCAAAGAACAGTGACGGGACCTATATGGTAAGATATGCGTGTGTACGCAGTCAAATCTCTATTATTAGATATCTTGAAACCCTTTTAATGTGTGACAGTTTTTCACAATGTTTGTCGATTAATAGCTTCGACAAGATGCCTCCCCATTATGAGAAAGAAACAAATTTAAAAAGACATAACATGGTATGTGCCATACTCCATCAGATTTTATTAATTTATAATAAATCATGTAAAGAAAATTGTGTACTTACAAGGGTTAGAAGTAAATCAATTGCCGACTCCATTATCGAGATGGAAAGAAAGGACAAAAGCCTGAATACTCCCCGCCGATTGAAATTCGCTAAAATGATGAAGCAAGTACATCTACCGTTGCCGACCTATGGGTTCCAAGGATAAGAATCCTCGAAAAGAAAAGGGCGTAAGATTGATACGTAACGAAAAGCCGATCTCTGAGCAAGACACTCAAATGATAAATGACAACCTATTAATAGAAAAACGTGGCTCTTTTAAAGAAGCGCAAAGAATACGAAAATGCAGATAATTGGAAAATACATGATTCAAATTTCTATCAATTATGCTGAATATAGAAATCTTTTGGAACCGGAAAAATAAGGATATCGATGAAATATCGCATTTCCAACAGATAATTTAAATTACGAACGAAAAACGACGATCCCGAACCCAGACTGCGGATTGAAATGTCAAGGCCCGACTTGATTAATGCCTGAAAGACGCAATAGATACCGAATCGAAATCTCTTAAAAAATCGAAAAGTATTTGGGCCTACTGCGGATTATCATTCTCAAGTGTATGAAACTCAAGTGGAGAGCGGCCTTCGCGGAAAAACGTAGATTGTGCGACATAAGGCTCGCCTTTGTTGCATAAGCGCTTTCTCAAAGACCCGGAATTGGATTACATGTATAAGAATCCTACTCTCCTCACATGACGTCATTACTGCTATTTAATAGATTGTCGCATTCAATAATTCTTGATATGCATCTTGTGATGTCACATGGCCTATTTATATGGATCACTGACAATGATATATACATGAAAATTCGAAGGATTTAAAATTATTAAAACATCTAAACCCAAGAAAATATGAATAAGTCAAAAAAATCACTTACGGGTTAAGAATCCTGGACGAATGTGGTATAATAAAGGGTGAATATTTGCGAAAGAAAAACTACGTGAATAATCTTATTTGTCCTTGTGTTTTTATAAAGAAAAAAACAACATTTGGTTTTCTCAGAATTATCGTCATTCTACGACATTTAAATATCATCGAATCCACAATGAAATTAAAGAATCAATGGATTACCAAGAAAGAATTTGAAATGAAAAGATCCGGTGAAAAGACTAAGTTCCTGGCCTTGAATACAAATCGAAAGACACTAAAAATGGTACTTGACAATCAAATTACACAAAAAAAGTGATTAAAAGGTTTAATACTGATACGCAAACCCTTTTAAGATTCAATACTTTGGTAATGCTTATCAAAAGGATCCCTTCCGGCCCCACAAGAAAATGAAGGAAGATCTCGCATCAAGCATCATACCTCGCAATCTGAGCCTTAAATGTGATCTCGCTAATTATACAAGACCCGTAGCTAGAATGCACTCTTACTAACAAGATTAGCCTTTCAGTCCAAAAGAGATGATCGGAATATAAAACATATATTCCGATATTCTTGAAATGTCCTGATCTTGGTCGTTTTGATCAAACAATACAAAACCAGCTTTGCTTGGTTACGCAGAGGTTATCTGGTCGATCCACATAACGCTAAATCACGTAATCGGATACGTATTTACATACGGTGACACCGCAATATAAATTTAAGATCCCAAAAGGGGTATTATTAATTGTGAAAGCAACTTCCTCAAACCATGTTGAAGTAATGAACACTTCACGGCAAAGCAAAAGAGTATAAATGGCTAAGACGGCGACACTATTATATACAGCATACGGCCCTGCCTACCAACTAATAAGAGTCCAACAATATCGTACAAAGATAATGTCGTATGTGTTACCTGATGAAAGAAGTGCTTATATCAAAAGTGACAAAACCAAACACATCCCCCTGCTCTTTTCGCTCACTCTTCCGCTAACTCGAAAGAAAATGTATGGCGCAGATATCCAATATATCCGTCACGCCGGAGAATGTGAGTGCATCTTTTCATAAAGCTTCTTTCACATCAATTTTCAAGACATTCAAAAAGTGATTTAAATGCGCCACTTTGGTAGATCTTTGAAGACCTACCCCTATTTTATTGGGCGAGAAAGATACCTGCCGTATTCCTTTTCCTTACGCGCTTTTGTCCCACTCTCCGCTTGCCTCATGCGAATGGCGCAAATACGAATTCCCATGTAATCATTATTTGATATTTCAAAAAGCGAGGAGCATGAAGTCTTGCCTACGCCCACAAGTGTTGAAAATCAAACACAATAATTACGCATCGTGAACAACGCCACAATATCAAATAATAGTAGAATCAAATTTTTTGCTATAAAAGGACCCCCACCCCCTGCTTTATTTTTTGCAATGTAATTGTAAAAAGAGAATAATTCTTTGTTTCTCTCTTCCAAATAAGTATATATCGAATAAGATAATAAAGATACCCGATTTGGCCCCAGCCTATTTATTAATTCGATTTTTATAACACGACACAAATGTTATGGATGCTGAAGCATTTTGTGGTGTCGTGTCCCCAGACACCTACCCCATTCACGACAAAGTAGCAAAAAGTAGTCAATAGATAATAATAAATCACAAAAGTTTCATGCATGTTCCTTCAATTGCTAGTGCATGTATATTCATACGTTGATTATTATAAAGCGTAATCAAATAATGAAAGGGGAGGAAATATATATATATTATATATATATATATAAAAGGTGCATCTGGACACTTAACGGGTAACGGTTTAGGATATTTTGCCTCTCATTTGTTGATGTCTGAATTAAAATAATGAAATTTTCGGTTTCACTATCAACTTTCACCTCAAATGGGTGAATATATGTAATTGTCATATAATTATATAATGTTAGATATTAAATTTAGAGTTTCTTTAATCTATATAACTCCTTTAGGGAGTCATTTCTTATTGTACATTATATAGTACGCAATAATAAAAACGGTCATATCTCCCGACATCATGATCTCAGAAGCCATAAATCTCAGACTTTACGAAAAGAATCACTGTGATACGCCTTTACCTGGCCGTTGCATTTCAGCCTCTTCTTACCACACCGCAAATTGTGAGCCGAACATATCTCTATCGTTCGAACCTTCATCACTGCGCAGAGGTCGAAAGGCAATAATAAAGAATTTATGGAATTTCACAGTAAAATAAATTGATGAATTCTGAAGGCCAAATTTACATGTATCTTTTTAGGTTATTATTCACATGCGATAATATTGTTCATGATTTTATAGTCACACTTACTGTTTTTTTTATTCTCTAAATCTATGAAATTCTCATAAATTACATAAAATATATATCATATAAAAATGATGTAATTTAAACTGGTAAGATGTATAATATACTATTCTCGCTGTGAATCAAAGATTTGCATCTTTTTGGGACAGAGGCCAAGTTCTCGACACTACTCTGGCCTATTGTTTTACACATGGGCCCGATATGGGACTATGTACTTCCATGTGATTGGCCTCTATTTAGTCTAGGGTCACCAATATACTCCGCCTATTTCTTTAAGCATTACAATTATTTTACATTAAATAAGATTTGATTGCTTTGATTTGATAAAGTAACACTTAATATTAAACAAAATGACATTCTTTTGATAATCTGAGTTTCTTATAATGAAGAACAAGTAAATATGAAAATATAAATAATCAAATAATTCGTATTACATTTCTCTACTAAAAGTTAAGATTATAAATTTGTGAAATTATATGATTTCTTTATAAAAATACAAAATATCATACTCGTGAATCCGTGATTAATAAGAATATAAACTTATGAAATTATATGAAATAGGCTTCTTTTCGTTTTGCCTCTTGAACTATCGCTATCTTTTTAAATTGCCTCCTAAAACTATTATCTTTTCAAGCTTGCTCCCTAAGCTATCATTTTTTTCAAATTATCCCCTGAAATTAAAATTTTCTATTAAAATTGACAGAATATTTTTTAATATAAGGATAAATTTGAAATATCATAAACATTAAATATTTTGGGGCATTTTGTTATAATTCTAGATAACCAAAACATATATAATTATTTTAAATCTCAATCCAATCATTTCTTCACCTCACATTCCCTCCCCCACCCAACACACAACCAACCACCCCCTCAATCCAAATAAGCTTCAATCTGTAGAAACAAACAATCAAAGCTTCGATCTTTATCAAACTAAATAGTAAAAACAAAGCAAACCAACCAAATAAAATCCCAAAGATCATGTTTTTCGACCAGTAAATTGAGACCAACCCACTTCATATAATAATTGATTAAGCTAAACAAACAATTTACAGTAACTAATAATAACAATAAAATGAAACAGTAAAAACAAAGCAAACCCACCAATTAAAACCCCAAAGAAGACGTTTTTTTTCTAGTAAACTGAGACCAACCAACTTCAGATTGATCAAACTAAATAATAAATATAACAGTAACTAATAATAACAATAAAATGAAAAGACCCTTCAAAATAAAAAGAAATAAGTTTGGGATCTTATGTAGATCATATTCATACCTTTGTCAGAACGCTTCCAAAGGTTTGGACCAGATACTCTTGAAACTAACAATATTTAATTATGTCTCTCTCTGTGTGAGAGAGAGAGAGAGAGAGAGAGAGAGAGAGAGTAATATGTGATGGCCGGTGGGTTGTGTCATGTTTATGTGTGGGGGGAGGTGAGCTGAAGAAGATGATGATGGGGGTGGCGTTTACACATGTTTTGGTTATCTAAAAGTATTATATATATTTAATTATATTTAAAAAGTGCTTTCAAATATTTAATGTTTATGTTATTTTAAATTTATATTTCTATTAAAAAATATTTTGTCAATTTTAATATAAAAACTTGATTTTAGAATGCAATTTAAAAAGAAAAATAGCTTAAAAAGTAAGCCTGAAAAGATATTAGTTTAAGAGTCAATTTAAAAAGATATTGATAGTTCAACGGGTAAAATGAAAATAAGCAACATATACAGCTCTAGCACAATAAAAATTTCTTAGATTTACAAATTCCAAAATCTAAGCGCCAATTTGTTAACGCAATCAAATAATGTAACTCAATTTATCAAAAATCTATTTTTTTTCACAATTTATTGTGCTTGTTACTTAAATGATGATTTAGTCTTGTTTGTTTTATGTTAGATATTGAATTTGATGTGAATTTTATGATTGCTTAATGTTTTTTAATGGAATATTTGTAATTTAGTTCGTCTTTATTGTGTTGGATTTAGTTTCTTGTGTCACTTGTCTACATGATGGTGACTTTGTTAAATCTTATAAATAATATCTCCATCTCGAAGTATCGGTTCTGCCAATTTCTAACTGAACGTATACGTTACATATATTTTAAGCGAAAAATACGAATAATAAGATGGCATACTTTATTACTAAACAAATATACCTTTGATTTACATCAAGCTTACGCAAGGCTAATTCAAAGTTCTAAAAGTTTTGTTAGTTCACCCATTGAAAACAATTATGTAATTGATGTTTTTATGTAGCCAATGGCCAATGTTGTTAATCTGATGTGTGGCTGGCTTGATGATCAGGAATATCTCAGACGTGATTTTGTGAATTTCACGACTGAGTACAAGTCATTTGTGAGCCCGTCTTCAATTCTTGATGGAAATTGTGATAGTGAACTAAAATAATGGTTCGTCTATCAACGTTTTTGTTGGATCGCTGATTGCTGAATATAAGTAATGTGGTGGCATTGATGTTTTAGGTAGCAATGAGGGGTGATGTCCTGTGGTTGAAGGTGGAATGACTGGAGTCTCATGGGGGTATCGAACACTGAGTAATGTTTCTTTTGCAAGGGCAAAAATGGTGGCACGGAAGGGAATGGTCTCTTCACTGGCTTTGTAGATATTTAGGAAAAACTCATGCTGATTTTGGGTGTTTTAGCCTTCATATCCTTTGTTACAACACTTTTACAGCTACTCGTGGTTCGTTCTCTTTTGGATAATCACATTCAACTTGATTGTATTTTTGGGAGCTGGATAATTATGTTAAAGTCAAACAAATTCTGAGAAGATATATCAAATTTAATTTAAGTGCTAGTACACTGTAATAATCTTTATTTATAGATAAAATAGTAGATACTGTTAATTACAATCTATTAAATTTGGTTGCTTGCTTTAGTTACATATATAAGGAATTAAAAAACTCCAGTTTATGAGCAAACAATGTAAAAACATATGAAGGAGGAATTATGATATTAATCTTTTTTTTTTCTTCACCAAAATCTAATCATCTTCAACAAGCAGGTTTCTTCAGCATCTCTTAAACTCTTCTTCCTTTTGATGGTAACGGCCTTACAGGAATAAGATTTGGCTGCTTGCTTTAATTTCACCATCACTTCAAAAAATCTTGTATTTCATTAGAATAATGAATACCCAAATGCAGATTTCTAATCAATTCCACCTTTTCATATATTTGTTTTCTCATTTACCAAAATTCACCCGAATGAAGACAATTCGACACCTGATGTGGCGAAACCCATTGTTTGACTTCGCCAGGGATGAAATTGAACTCGCCGGAGTAGGATTCTAATTGAAATTGGTCAGAGATGAATTTGATATAGGGATTGGATGTGGATTTTTGAAGAGTGGTTCGTTGTCGATGGTGGCGGGAGGTTTTGAGTGATGGGAGCATGGGTTGTGATTTAACCTTTATTCTTTTTTATTTTTTTGTATAAAATTGAAATGTGGCAAAATTACTCGAGTACCCCTATTTTATTATAATCATTAGATTAAAAAATTATTTATAATGATAATTTAATGATTAAGATTAGAATAATCATGTTTATAGATTTTTATAAGCCTATAAACTATATACTGTATGTGAATAATTACTGTGCGCACTAGTCTTTCCTTAATTCCTAAGCAAGTTGATACTCTTCAAAACTGAGTCATTCTTTTATTATGAGTCATTCTTTTCTTCAAAACTGTGTGTATATTGGATCTCACATCAATTTATTATGAGTCATTCTTTTCTTTCCTCACAAGGTAGAGTCGGTGGTAGTTTTTATCAGCTTATCATTGACGACATTAACTTTACTTAAAATTAGCCATCATATCAAAATAATATGTTCACGATGAGGCTTCTTAACGAGTCGATTCTAACTGGATTTCAATAAATCCGGTTTGATTCTAAAATAAAATGAAGTAATTGATTTCGAGATTGATTCCTTTTAAAACCTAGTCCGAAGTTTGACTTATAATTCGTTCGGAAAAAACTAGCTAGTATATTATTCAAAATCGAATCAAAGGATAATTGGCTCCAAAATTGATTCAAATTGACTTGAAATTGATCTTAATCGACCTCATAATCGAATAAAATCCGAATAAAAACATAATAACATCGAAATAAAATCGAATTGATTTAAAATAAAACCGAAAAAATGAGAATCAAACCAAGTTTACAACTCCAAATTTCGATATGATTCAACCAAATTTCGATTCATGGGTAATGATTCATAATCTATTTGAATTACACGCCGAACAAATTTATATCCCAATTTAACAAATCAAGTAATCGAGACATTAACGAAGCATTCGACTTAACAATACGGAATATCTTTCCTAAATCCCCAAAATAACTTTAATGCTATGTTTTGAACATGGTTAATCGGTAAGTTAGAAAAAATATTTAAAATTTATCATAAGTTAAGAAAATCGTGGTCGCGCGGGAGTAATAAATTAAATTATTATTCGAATACAATAATTCTCGTACGACAATGGCGAGTAATATATTAAAATTCCATGTCAGATTTATCATTCTTCCATTCTCCTCTAATTTAAAGCCGATAAACGATTTTAAAAAAATAAAATGTATGAGGATAAAATATTCTCCTAAAATAAACTCATTTTTAAATTCTCAAATAAAAATCTGTTTTAAATTATCCCAAAACAAACAAAGCATAAAGAAAGACATAAATAAAGGCGCACGAAAGCTTTGATTATTGCTCATATAAATTGTACCATAAAGACCAAAGAAAAAAAGCAAAAGCTGAAACACAAGAAGACACCGAATCAAACAACAGTCTCCTCTCGTGCTCACTCAGACAACTGACACACATTATCCTCCCACTTCAAAGTCAACAAAAGTCAAACCACCACTTGATCACCGCCTCCATGGACTCTGCTGACGTCAGCAATGGCCATAATCAAGATTCAGTTGAAAAATGTGGGAAAAATCCATGGGATTTTGCAAGAAAGTAAGCTTTTTAGTTGGTTTTGTTGTGAAAAAATGCATTTTTTGTTTTTTCTTGTAAAAAAATGCATTTTTAGTTGTTTTTGTTGTAAAATAATGCGTTTTGGTTTGTGGGTATTTGGTAATTTTGTTATAGGATGAAGTTATTGTAGTGTAGCTTTGTTTTGTTGCAAGAAAGTAAGTATTTTTAGTTGGCTTTTGTTGTGAAATAATGCATTTTGGTTTGTGGGTTTTTGATTATTTTCTTGTAGGATGAAGTTATGGTAGTGTAACACTGTTTGGTCAAGTGAAGGAAAATGGAATTTTGTGTTGGTTTTGGTTGATGTGATTTATTTTATTGCAAAATTCTGAACTTTGAGGGAAAAGATTAAAATTTGGTCTCTTGTATAGTTGCATAGGGGCTGATCAAGAGTTATAAATGTAGGGGACCAGAAGTTTAATGAGTACACATAAGATTTCCTGGGAGAAAATGCAACATTGAAAGTTACCGATCGAACCTATGTGCAAAGAGAAGGGAAATAAACTCATAATCATCTAAAAGCTTGTAACTTTTGATTTTCTTACATTTAATTGCGTGAAGGGAAGCTACACATAAATTGAATATGTAAAAATTCATTGTTTGTTAAACCCTTTATTTTTATTTTTATAAAGTAGTTAAAATGCATACATAAGAAGTGGTATAAATTAACAAGAACCCTCGGGTTTGCTTGATTTCTGCTTCTTTCATTTGTATGTTGTATTTGTAGAGATCTTAAACCTTCCCTCTGGTCAGTATTCATCTATTTGAATTCAATGTTCCTGTCTTGTGAAGTTGAACATAAAGGTATTTACAAGAAAATAAGTTGCCATAAAAGAGGTTCTTCACCTGCTAATTTATTCTAAATTTGGTTTTGTATGTAGTCTGGCTTAATAGGATCTCCTACTTTTTAGACACCATAGATAGTCTTTTGTTAACTTGTTTAGGTTGACATTTTTTTAAAAACATTTTTTGTCAGGTATCAGATGGACCTTTGCAGAAAAGCAATAGAGGAGAATGTTATTGTGTACCTTGGAACTGGATGTGGAAAAACCCATATTGCCATCCTTCTTATTTATGAGATGGGCCGCTTGATAAAGAAACCACAAAAGAATATTTGCATTTTTCTAGCTCCAACTGTTGCTTTGGTTCAGCAGGTTTGCCTATCTACTTAATATTCCTTTGAAGCCTGTGCATTGCTTTTCTCAAGTTTCCCAACGTCAACATTGTTTTCATATGAACATGACTTTTATGTTGGTTAGATATTATCTCAGATACTCTTAAACAAGGTAAATAAACAGTCTGTTTACAAAAAAGAAATATACAGAATATCCCTTCTAGGTAATTCTCCTATAGATGTTTATAATGAAGAAGTCATTGCACAAAGGGGATGTACAATGCTACTCTGTGAAGTTCTAGTACGTACTTCTGGAAGATTTTATATGGAAGAAAATAGTATCTTTACACTGCTTATGTAGGAGATGCTGGAATTGCATCATCATGTCGTATCAATTCTGAATTTTAATTTATCCGGGTTGTTACAGCTTGGGCAATTTGTCCGCATTCCATATTTGACTGAATAGTTATATCTGTGAGTTCATTGATAGTGACCTAACTTCGATGGTTTTGGTGAATCAAAAGCAAGCAAAAGTGATTGCGGATGCCATTGATTTTGAAGTTGGAATATACTGTGGAAATTCTCATTTGAAAGGCCGCCATGACTGGGAGAAGGAAATGGACCAATATGAGGTTAGTGAGGTCCAATTCACAATTAAAATATAGCAATACTATTTCTACTTGGATGTCTTCTTTTCTGCATTTATATCTCACATCTCTATTCTATATGGTTGCAAAATAATTCGCTAACCAATTATGCCTATTGTGCAGATTTTTGTTATGACCCCTCAGATACTCGTACATAATCTATCCCATTGTTTCATGAGGATGGAGTTAATCTCTCTTTTGATATTTGATGAATGCCATTATGCACAAGTTGAAAGCAACCACCCTTATGCCGAAATTATGAAGGTAATATAGTTACTTTATAACAAAAGTTAACGTGTTTATGAAATTTTATCAAAAACATATTTCCATCCCATCCATCCGTGTATGGTTTCGATCCTCCTACTACTGCAAGCTAAACATAGTTTACCTCTAATCTGGTGTGCTATTTTATCTTTTATCCGGATCTTTAATATCTCCAATTTGCATGTAAATTACATGTGACCCACATAAAAGAAGATGTTGAATACTCATTGGTTAAGCATGACAGGTCTTTTACAAAGCTGATGCACCTAATCTTCCTCGTATTTTTGGGATGACTGCATCTCCAAAGTTGGGCAAAGGTAATTATTCCTTTAGCTTAGCTTTAATAATTGTTGTTAATGAATCAAAATATGGATTAATTTTGGTCATATGACTTTGACCTGATTGTGTCATGCTGGTATTTTCCTGCTGCAGGGGGTTCGATTGATAGTCTTGAGAGCTTACTTCATGCAAAGGTAAGTGATTTACCAACTAATTGATCCGGTTCTAACCCATGAAAATTTGGAAATCCGAAGTTCCAGCAATTTCCTTGTAACCAAAGGTGACTCCATCCATTGATCAATCACCCGTTCACTTCTGTTAACCAATTGAATTATTTTCGCGTCTTCTCTGTAGGTGTACTCAGTTGAAGAAAACCATGAATTCGAACAATTTGTGAGTTCCCCGAAGGTTAACATATATTATTACGGTCCTGAAACAAGCGAGCCTTCTTCTTCAAGCTACCTTAAGAAGCTAGAAGTAGTAAAAGACCAGGTATTATGATGAATATTTTATTTGAGGACTTCATTCAAGTTAATACAGTTTTAGTTAGATTCTATCATGTTGTATGGCAGTGTGTGTCGGAGATGTATAGCAAGAATTATGATCACAAAACTACTAGAAGCAGTAAGAAGGCACTTGTACGTCTACATGGGAACATTGTATTTTGTCTGGAGAGTCTTGGCGTCTGGGGGGCATTACAGGTACTAAGTCGGACAATTTATTCTTTTGTAGGTTATGCCATTGTTTTTGTCATTTTGGTCTGTATATTTCTTGTACTCATTCAGTTTTTTTGGTGATCTACTCTAACGAGAACATTCTTTTTACCGTGTCTAGATTAGTCTGATTCCACTAATAAAATCATATTCTGCTCTTGGTTTCCTATCATTTTTCTCAGTTTGTTTACTGCACTTCTCATATAGCAATTTTTTTTTTGTAGTATGGATACTGTTAGTTGTCTTTTCAGCTGAGTGCCTCAGTGTTAATTGTCTTGGTTCCCAGTCAGATGATTTATTGGCATCTGAGTGGAAACAAAGAAAAAGAAAAGAAATGGTTGAATGGAAGAAGTAGAAACGTATATAGTTTGAGAATGAATGATTGTCATCCCTTGTAATTATCTGATTATGCGGAACAAAATGTCGACCGAATGTCTTAATTTGTTTTCTCTTTTCCAAAGGCTTGCCGCATCCTTCTGAAGGGTGATCAGTTTGAACAAGATGAATTGGTCGTGGTAGCACGAGATAGCTGTGACGAATTGTCGACTGAAAAGTATCTGATGGAGGCGGCATCAGTCTTTGCTGCTGACTACATAAAAGGTATACCTGCACCGTCGGCCTTAGTTTATCCTGGTAATAAGAAGAATAAAGTGTTTCCTTCCGCACTTCCATTTTTGGCGGAATAAAGTGTTTCCTTCCGCTGTCATAATCTCTTTATTAATGAGATTTTTTTTTTTTGTATTCTGATTTCAGATGACTTCAAATCTGAAATGTCACGTGTGGAGGTTTTAACAAAGCCTTTCTTCTCAAGAAAAATCTTGCGGCTCATTGGACTACTGTCCAACTTTGGGTAAGTTGCTACTACGTATTCATATATGGTTAACATCACCATACCTTCCCTTATGGATGGATATGTATCTCATTAGTTTGTTTGCATGGCTGCTATGACACAATTCTTCGAGGTGTTAAAATGTTCTGCGAGTCTGAGAGAGTTACATTCTAGGCCAATTATTTATTAAGGCCAATTATACATTCTAGGTCAATTATTTAGTAAAAGTGGCTGGCCGGATAAAAGTTTATTTTCTTGTTTTTACTTGTCATTGTGGATCCCCAAAAATAAGGGCACACATCCTGGTATAATGGTCTTCTATTATAACAGCTGTAGTTCCCTTAAATTCATCACGTTGTGTGTTGTATTTTTTCATTTTTTTTAGTTGTTTCCAAAAGTATAATCAAGTATAATCTCCATTTTCTCTCTCCAGGTTACAACCAAATATGAAATGTATAGTTTTCGTCAACAGAATAATCACTGCAAGATCATTAACATTCATACTACGCAACCTAAATTTTTTATCTTCTTGGAAGTGTGATTTCCTTGTGGGACTTCATTCTGGATTGAAGACTATGTCACTGAAAAAGACAAATTCTATCCTTGAGAAGTTCCGATCTGGAGAGGTAAGACATGCACAAGAATTTTCACTTGCTTTTTGTTTGTAGAAGACTAACCTAAGGTGTAAATATATCATATTTGAGCTAGTTATTGATTCACTTTTTGGTTATGATTGTTGTCAATTATTACATATATTAACTCTGACTTGCCATCCTTATTTCATTGCCAGTTAAATCTGCTTGTAGCCACTAAAGTTGGTGAGGAGGGACTTGATATCCAGACGTGCTGCCTTGTTATACGTTTTGATCTTCCAGATACTGTTGCCAGCTTCATCCAGTCCAGAGGTCGGGCCAGAATGCCACAATCAGAATATGCCTTTTTGGTTGACAGGTGATTTGTTCATTTGCTGCAGTTCTTTATTTTCTCCAAACGACATGATTTTTTCTGACTATTATAATATATTAGGGGCAATCAGAGTGAGATAAACTTGATCGAACGTTTCAATAGAGATGAAGAACGGATGAATGCAGAGGTCGCATCCAGAGAGGCTCGGGCAGTAGTTACTGAATTTGCGGAAAGAACCTATAAAGTTGAGAAAACGGGTGCCACTATCAGTATGGTCGCAAGTGTTTCATTGCTTCATCGTTATTGTTCAAAGCTTCCACGTGACGAGTATGGTCCCCTAAATACTTCAGTTGCACATTGTTTACTATGTAGTAACTGGTCCATCTTATATTCATGGTACAGAGGAAATATGTTCATCCATGACTTCTCCAATATTCTTTTGCCTCAGGTACTTTATACCCAAGCCACAGTTCTTTTACTTCGATGATGTAGATGGCATGATATGCAACATTATTCTTCCCTCCAATGCTCCAATCCATCGACTTGCTAGTTGCCCACAACCTTCGATAGAAGAGGCTAAAAGAGATGCTTGTTTGAATGCATGTAAGGCATTACATGAGGTTGGAGCCCTCACAGATTTTCTCTTGCCGGAGCAAAAAGCTGACGAGGAATCAAGCGAAGAGTTTTCCGATTCAGAATGCTCTGATGGTTCAGTGCTTCATTAACTATATATTTTCTTTCTGCATTATGTCCAGAGTCCAAATACATAACGACTCAGAATGAAATTTGCAGATGAGGACTCACGCAGAGAACTCCATGAGATGCACATTCCTAATACTCTGAGAAAAGCATGGATTGCAGACCTGGATAGCTTTATTTGTATTCACTGTTACTATATCAAGTTTTGTCCCAATCCTCCAGATCGCCTTTACGAGCAGTTTGGACTTTTTATAAAAGAAACTTTACCCCGAGAGGCTGAGAATCTGAAACTGGTGCTCAATTTAGCTCGTGGCAGATCCGTGAAGATAGAGCTTATCCCATCTGGGATTGTTACCTTTGCTAAAGAAGAGGTGAGTAATTGTAGCCTTTTCTCCTTTTCTGTTATCTCCCTTGCTTGACCAGAATTTTTGCTTCTCAAGTGCGTTCTTCTGAGAAAAAACATATTATGAATCATCAGATGATACGGGCGGAAAAATTTCAGACGTTGACCCTCAAGATTATTCTTGATCGGTCACAGTTAATTCTGGATTTCGTTTCATTGGAGAGTAGTGATGGCGACCATCTGCCCCCGACATTTTACCTGTTTCTTCCTGTTCTTCTTGACAATGACAAAGTTAGTGTGAATTGGAAGCTTATTGAGAGATGTTTGTCATCACCTGTCTTTCAGAGCCAGAAGGGCACTGGAGACAGAGGGACTATTCTCCTTGGTGATTCTGTACAGCTTGCTAATGGTCGCAGAAATATCAACGATGTAGTAGACAGCCTAATCTACGTTCCCTGCAAAGGAATCTTCTTCTTTGTGTCGGATGTTGTTACAGAGAGAAATAGTTATAGCTCATTTAAAGGCGAGAAGAAAACTCATGCAGAGCATTATATGAAGAAGTTCAAACTCTTCTTTTTTTATTTTCTCATTGTACTATGCATGTTGATTGTTGATGTTGAGTCCTCTTGTTGTTATCTATATTTTCAGTGGATCAATACAGTCAAATAGTGGCAGGGTTATTATATGTCGAGAGAAAACTAAGAAAAAACTATAGGCTGAATATCTCTCATATATCTTTCTTTTTTCTTTTCAAAGTGATGAGTATTTAAGATTCGGGCATGGGATGTAAGGTTACAGCTTTTATGCTGGTTCGTTAGCTACATTGTAAATAAAGAGATATATGGGTTGAGATATTCAGGCTTTGAGGTAGGTGACCCATAGTAGTTATTAGTTGATTTCTGACAATCTATGATGATTGTATATGAAGAAGTTCAACATTCATCTGCTACATCCTAATCAACCACTTTTGAGGGTGAAACAACTCTTTGTGTTGGACAACTTGCTAACGAAGAAAGGATATTCAGGTTTGTCATACTGACTGGATCTTAGTTTATTATGTACAACTGTACAAGGTGTGCTTCAAGTTGACAAATCATCATCTCTGCTTCAAGTTGACATCAGGTTGATTGGAGTATTGGACTACAAATTGTGAACTCATGTCTTTAACTAATTCTTGTTTTTTTTCCTGTCACTATTGTCTACTACTTTGATGGGATAACTGGACAACTTTGAGCTCTTATAAATGCAACATTTCTTCTAAAGTTCCATTAGACGTGCATCAGGCATGAAATATCCTTTTGTGTACTTCAACTTTAATTGAGTGCTCTCTTGTGAGGGAAAGGAAGGATTTTCCCCGACTATTGGAAAAGGAGCTTTGTCTGGCCTGTCGACTCCTCTTCCCTTAGGCAAGAAGTATCCAATTAAACATGGACAAATCTCCTCCCCAAACCCTGTATTGCAAGATTTTAACCCTTCGAAAAGATAAAGGAATGAAAAATTCATTAGTATTAATAATGAAAAATTTGAAAACATGGTTAAGAAGTTTTATTAATGATATAACTACACTAAGTAGTTTCTAGAGATTAATCTGTATTGGCATGAAATTGCTCATCAATTGATATTTAACATCAGAGGTGCGGGACAAAGAAGAACACTTTGTTGAGGTGCCGCCTGAGATATGTCAGCTGAAGGTAGTTGGTTTTTCAAAAGCTATTGGAAGCTCGTTCTCTTTGCTGCCTTCATTCATGCATCGCTTGGAAAGCTTACTAGTGGCAATCGACTTGAAAGCGAAATTATCTTCTTCAATTCCTGACTGCAATGAAATCACTGCTACTCGTGTAAGGATTTCCTCATTTTAAATGCTATGCACCTCATATTTTGTACACCTTGATCAGTTGTTCTTTTGATGCATTAGTTCATTACCCGTTGATATGCTGGTGGTGATTGCAAATATAGATTCTTGAAGCTCTCACAACCGAAATATGCCATGAGGGATTTTCACTTGAAAGGCTTGAAGTGCTGGGTGATGCATTCCTCAAGTTTGCAGTTGGAAGACATCTTTTTCTGTCTCATGATTCTCTGGATGAAGGACAACTGACTACAAAACGTTCTAACATTGTCAACAATTCGAACCTACACAAGCTTGCATTAAGAAACAATTTACAGGTAACTTCTATAAGTGCCTTATTTTGGGTCAGCTTGATTGTTGTAAAAGGTTATGCCTGTTTATCATTCTACTCCTTCATGTCATGATCATATATTATCTTTTTACTTAAAGAGGGACTTTGTAGTTTCTTTGTTGTAGCAGAAAAACACACATTGGTTAGTGTTCTTTGAATTGTTTTCTTTAGATGAATTTTGGTGTTCTGTTTTAAAGTCCTCATGGAGCTCTTTTGAATCCCTTCAGATGTTCCCTGCTTTTGTTAATTTAACTGATAATTTACACTCTCCCTTCTTAAGAAAGACAAGGTTTACTTCTTTGGACCATTTCCTCTTATCCCTGACATGAATGTAGGTAAATGGAATTGCTAGCCCTTTGCTCTTTTAACCTATCATTAGTTCTTTAATTTCTACCTTTTTTGGTACATCTATTTGAATCCCTTCATTCTCAGGAGTTCCAGCCTTGTAATTTATCCATGTCAGAGAGTCGAGAAGTTCCACTTCTTTTAGGTTTGATAAAGCGTTCTTAAACTGGATTATTTTATATAAGAAGACAGTGAGACTGCTTAGCAACCAAAATGTCCAAGATAGATCTGAATTCAAAGCTCAAGTTCTCAGATTTTATAAACTAATTAGAGTTCTAGTACAAAACAAATCAGTTTTTCCATACGACATGTTGTAGCCCCTAAGTCCATTTTTATAAATTTGATAGATAATTACACGAAACATGTTAGATGCTAATCTTTGCTAGAGAAGTATGGAGTCACTAAGATCAAGAGTTTTATGAAATCTATTTTCAAATCTAGAAACGCTTGTTTTTCCTTTTCAAATTACTTCATTAATTGATATATGTAATATCATGAAGCTTGCATTTATACACAGGTCTACATTCAAGACCAAATGTTTGATCCTTATACTTACTATGTTTGGGGCCGTCCTTGTCCTGTAATTTGTGATAAGAAAACAGAAAAAGACATTCACTCTACTCAAGAGAGTCTTGATGATGCAAACATTGAAATAAGATGCAGTAAACGTCATCACTGGTTGCACAAGAAGACCATTGCGGATGTGGTTGAGGCCCTTGTTGGTGCATTTATTGTGGATAGTGGCTTCGAAGCAGCCATTGCGTTTCTTAAATGGATTGGTATTAATGTTGTTATCGAATTGACACAACTTAGTAAGATTTGTTTGGGAAGCAAGGAGTTTTTGCCACTAGCTAATCACACAGATCTTTCTGCTGTGGAGAGTGCAGTAAGATATCATTTTGTCCATAAAGGCTTGCTCATCCAGGCATTTGTTCATCCTTCGTACAACAGTCATGTGGGAGGCTGTTATCAGGTAAGTGATCTCTCTTCTTCCTGAAAGAACCAATCATGTTTTGAAGCTTATAATATTATTATTAACATAACATGACACTTGCACTGATCAAAGCAGAGATTGGAGTTCCTTGGAGATGCTGTTTTGGATTATTTGATCACCTCTTATCTCTACTCAGCGTATCCTAATTTGAAGCCTGGCCAGCTGACAGATTTGAGATCAGCACTTGTGAACAACAATTCTTTTGCTGATATTGCAGTTCGGTTGTCCTTTTATAAACATATCATCTGTGATTGCAGAGCTCTGTCGGACGCAATAAATAAGTATGTCTGCTTCGTTGAACCGTCAGGATCAGAAACAAATCTGGATGAAAAGCCCCACTGTCCAAAGGTAATAAATAGATTCTTCCCATTAATATATCTTGTGCAACATAATTGTGCATGTCGTAGTATCTATTTTCCTACACAACTTATGTATAAGTTATTAAAAATCTTGGTTTAGCAACTACAAGTTTGGCTATGTGTTTCCTGAATGTCCCATGTTCAGGCCCTAGGTGATTTGGTGGAGTCTTGCATGGGTGCGATACTTCTTGACTCTGGATTTGATTTGAATTATGTGTGGAACATAATGCTCTCTTTGTTGGATCCTGTCATGAGCTTCTCCAAGTTGCCACCGAATCCTCTGAGGGAGCTTCAGGAACTTTGTCAATCTCTTGACAGGCTATTGGAATTTTCGTCAGAGAAGAAAGGCCGAAGTTTTACTGTTGAAGCTACAGTGAATGTGAAAGGTGCTCCTTTAGTTGCTTGTGCTACAGGCCGGAGCATAAAAGCTGCCAAGAGAACTATTTCTCGAGAAATTTTATCACAGTTGAAGGTACATATAATTCTAGTTTTTTTTGGAACCCCAACACCTTGTCTATTTGAAGTCTCTTACTCTCTTCTACTGAACAATTGCATATTACATTGCAGTTTTATATGTTGGAATGTTCTGCTCAAACCTCTAGTAAAATACCGAGAATATTTTTTAAGTATATTAAAAGACATAACATTTTTCTTGTCCCTATGGACTTTAGGAACTCATATATGTTTCCACTATTTTTGAATGTGAAGCATGATTGAAATTACCAGATCAGACTCTATACCTGACAACCTCCCAACTTACAGAATGTGAAATATTTGAAAAAATTGCTTAAGCAGTTTGTTCAGGTTCATATAATTGAAACAAATGACTTATTTTGACGATGGTAGCGAGATACTGAATTGAATTAGAAAACAATGAAAATGTCTGGATGTAGCAGCTAGGCGTGCACTTGAACGATTTGAACACCTTGAAAATGATTGTGATGTAGCAACTAGGCTTGCTAGTTTGTAATACAGTATGAGGTTGTAAAGGAACAGTGAAAATTGATTTTGTAGCAAAGCAAGTATTAGTCATGTTCCTCGACCTCAAGAACAGATAAAAAGATAACCATCTGAGTCATAGATACACTTCAGTGCACTATCTTTATTCAAATTTACAACCATGCATGTCTGCCTCCAGCTTTTCCTTCTGTTCTTGCAATCTTTCATTCCATTTGTGACACCAGTGCTCACTTACTCTCGATGTGCAGGCTCAGGGTTATAAGTCGAAGTCTATGTCCTTGGAAGAAGTGCTAAGAAAGAGTAGTAAAATGCAACCCAGATTGATAGGCCATGATGAGAAATGTCATCAGATTAGTGCCAAGCCTCATGACTTGAATATGCGAAGAACTGCCAAAGATGGTTGCAACTTAGAGGGGCACTCTAGAAATGGTTATACCGACTCCTCACCGGAAAAACCCTCTTCATCTAGACGTGGAACACTAAACTTCCAACCTATAAAGAAGACGAATAGTAATGGAGGTTCAATTGATTCACGGGATAGACTGTCAAGTAACGGCTTTCATTCTCGTCCTCGTGTTACAGGTATTGAGCTCAAGTGCTCAACTATTTGTTATCTTCATAGAACTTGCAAATTATATTTGACTAACTCATAATGATTAGGTACTTTGAGAAATATTTCTGCAAAGTCTCGGTTGTATGAGCTTTGTGCTGGGAACTCGTGGAAACCGCCTAGATTTGAGTGTTGCGAAGAGATAGGACCCAGCCATTTGAAGGAGTAAGTATATCTGTCCCATACAAGTTGATTTATACTCTGTATTGACAATATGAACTTTCCCTTTCCCGGGGCGAGGGGCGAAGCTTTAACAATGAAGAACTTTTTATTCTTATCTAATAAATACTATAAAATTGATATATAAAAATTCATAATATTAGTTTTCTTGTATTTTCCACATCATAATTAAAAAGTTATTTATGGTCAAATATTCGTCTCGAAAAACTAAAACATCGATTAACAAGGATTAGAAGGAGTATCATGCACACATTTTTTGTAAACCAATTCGACTTAGGATAGTATGTTACACTTTATATGACATTCTCTGTTACACTTGCTTAAGATAATGACATTTTTCTTGTTTTAATTTAAAAATTATAAATAATACATGACTCGTGATCGTAGTCTTGTGTAACAGTGTTACACAAAGTACAACTGAGGATTCGGACTGCAATATCTCAACCTTTATGAATTGTCCCATAAGAGTGGCATGTGAAACCTCCTAGCCAAGACAAAATCTTGATCTTTAACAGACTTCATTGATCCTAACCTAACATTTTCAAGCATTTACATATTTAACTTACAAAGATCAAACAGTTCAATCAGTAAGGATTTTGATAAACATGTTCCAAAACATCTTTGCAGGTTTAGTTTCAAGGTGGTTGTAGAAATAGAGGATGCAGTCGACACGATTGTGGAATGCTATGGACAGCAGAAGTTGAAGAAGAAAGAAGCGGCTGAGACTGCTGCGATGGCGGCGCTCTGGTTTCTGAGGCATGAAGGCTATATGTGGAACGAGATGTAAATGTTAATGGTACATGAAGCCTTGCATATATAACTCTGAACCTGAACTAGAATAGGGGTGCACTTTTTACTCAACATAACTGATCATTTGTTTATGTAGTCGGTTGCTAATTACCTAGCAATGTTACTACTCTCTCCGATCCATTTTAATTGACTTTTTCACATATTGAGATAAATCTTTATACTCACTATCATGAATTGTGAATATTAAAAAATTAATATTATGAAAGTATTTTAAAAGCATTTAATCCAATAATATAAATTTTATATTTTTTAATACCTAATAATTAATAATTACTGGCCTCGTTTATAACTTTTTACACATTTTCATGTATAAAATTATCGGATAACCCAAAGTCCCACGTTACTTGGCCGAAAACCGGCTCATACTCGCCCCATTGACATTTAGATTGGAATTAAGTAGAAAAAATTGTCCAATACCCAAACAATGTGATAATTATTCACCCAATAAAGTTGTTTCAGAAGGATCGAGTTACTCGATTGCACCGACTAAGAGGGAGTCATAGACCAACACGACTCGTACACATCAAACAAGCAAATACAAATGGGCAAATGACACCAAATATCACTTAACTTTCTAGCTTTTTCATTTCGATCATCCTAGCTTAACTTACCCATTTTCGCCACCCAAACCCTTTTACCTCCATCCCGCAACCTTCAAAATACACGAAATGATCATGTTTCATCTCTATAAGAAACGTTTATCGACGAAAAGTTTCACAAATCAATCGAGACGAATTTAACATTTAAAAAATTAAGAAACAAGATTCCTCCAATGACATTTCATGGTACAAAAACCTCTCTCAAACGGAACCCCTCCCCCCCAATAACCACATTATTGAGTTCTATATATAATCGATTGTTTCAAATTAATTGTCCAAAATTACAAAACACATACAACAACAATAATGATGTATTTTTTCAAAATCAAGTATGATTTATACTCATTGGTAACCAAAGCATAACTTCACGCGTGATCGAAAACTATTTGGCCAATTAACTCCAAACACACCTCTCAAACCCGCCCAATAACCACATTATCGACCTGTATATATAACCCATTGTTTCAAATTAGTTGTCCAAAATCAGAAAACGCATACAACAACAATAATTTTCAAAAAATGGCGCCTCGAATATCAAAGAGAAAAGCTCCCAAACGTTCATCTTCAATTCCTCCTCATAAGATCCCCCATCTCGATTCCGTTCACTCTGGTACACTAATTCTCCTATAATTATACTCCCTCCGTTTCAAAAATATAGTATAATTTTCAATTTAACACTTAATTTTTTAAATTTTGAACTCCAATATAATTCAAATATGTTTGTATATGTTGTATAATCAATAGCGTATAATTAAATAAAAAATAAAAAAATCAATAGCGTATAATTTTGAATTTTGAGGTGATTTTTTTGAATTTTGAACTCGAATATAATTCAAATATGTTTGTATATGTAATGTAATTATACTCCCTCCATTTAAAAAACATCGTATATTGTTTAGTTTTGATAATTGAATTTTTTAGAATTTGAACTCGAATATAATTTAAATGTGTTTGTTTATGTTGTATAATTATACTCCCTACGCTTCAAAAATATCGTATAATTTTGAATTTATTGAGTTAGACTTTTTAAATTTTGAACTTGGACAGTTTGTACGAACTTCATCCCGTAGATTGTCTGGTTTTGAATTTTAATTGTTGACTTTTTAAAGATTTGAACTGGAATACATTTGTATATGTTGTGCCACTTCATTGCATGAAGATTGTCTAGTTTTACATTTCTAATGGTTGACTTTTAAAAGTTTTGAATTCGAATATATATTTGCATGTGTATGATATTTGGTGAAATAGAGAATATTTCAATGTATTTTACTATTAATATGATGATATTGATTAAGTTTACGAAGTTAAATTATTTTTTAACTTGAGGCAGTATTTAATTTTAGGTATTTGTTGTTGAAAAGAAGAATATAGTTTGAGAATTATATGGTGATTTATTAGGTAATTCGGTTGGAATTCATGTGTATCGATTCATTTGAGGTACATTGTTCGTGTTATTATGTTTTTGTTTTTATGAATGTTCCATTCAGTTGTCAATTGTGTTAAACTCTTTATTTGTTATGATGAATTCTCTGCCGGTGATGCATAAGAATCTTGTTATTCTCCAGCCTCGAGCAATGCTGCGTCAAAGAAGATTGACTTCAAAACTTACGCAGATTCATCATCAGACATGATTGAGTAGGTGAATTTTATATAATTTTTTGTATTTTCGTGTTACTGATAGTTCTTTAAACGTATCAACTTAAAGGCTAATCAATAACTTTCCAACTTTGTATTAATCAATCCAAGCACATTGTTACTTTTACTGGTAATCCAAGCATATATCGATACTGCAATGAAATGATAGAGGTATGGTTCAACTTGTGAAATACGAGTTTTCTTCTTCTCCAGAAAGAAATAGATAGAACACACTCTTCACTTTTAAATATAATCGTCATCAGGAATATTGAAGTCTTATTTGTTCTGTTTGCCACAGGCCAGAAGGAATAGAGAAACTTTGCTCTGATCTGAAATTAGAGACCAGTGATGTGAAGGTTTTGATGCTTGCTTGGTAATGAAATGTTTCTTGTCACCCATAATTTCAATTTTGTTGGGGGTCTAAAGTATTTCAGTGTTGTATAGGACTGACAATTCAAATGTGTAGGAAAATGAAAGCTAAAAAACAGGGATATTTCACTAAGGTATTATGTCATTTTTTTGTCCATCTGATGTTATCGATTCATTCTTAGCATGTTTTTGTTGGTCATAATTCATAAGATTCCTCAGTTGCGTACCCGTTTCACATGTTACCCTTTGAGTCATTTTTAATTTGCTTGGAGTATTTCTGGCTGTCAGTATGCTGCCTGGCTGCAGGATCCTACAATCACCCTTTTCGCCATCACCCACCCAAGTTGCCAAACTATCAAGATCAATGGATGTAGCTCTGGGAACAATATGATTGGCATTATTACTTACACTAGTAATTACTAGATAAAGTTCCATGTTAATATGAGGTTGCCAAATATGAACCGTTGATCTTTATGAAAAATGTCGAGCCATCTTGAAAAAGTAGATTGTAGGATCTTATAGTTACCTAGATAACAGATTATCCAAGTCTCTGTTGCATGTATCTTTTTGGCTTTCATATTAAGACAATGCAACCCCACACATTCATATGGCTGTTATGCTCTACTGTCATTTGATGGGGTAATGTAATTTCATGGTATATCTGCCACAAAATACTGATGTAATTTGTATTTTGAAACTTTCACAAACTATAAACATAAATTTTTATTTGCATGGGCTTTTCCTATTATATTACAAACTGTAGTTAGTATACTGTTACAGTGTGCCTGCTAGTTTGGTTGTCAAATTTTTCTTGAAATATGTCTGTTGCATCTGATACGAAGTTAGTTCATAAAAATGTATTATTAAGATCATCTGAGAGTGGTAAGGAGTGATATATAATGCTGATATATTAATGTATTTTCTCTATAAGGACGAATGGAAAAGAGGTATGGAAGCACTCAAGGTTGATACAATCACCAAGTTAAAGAAATCGTTGCCAGGATTGGAGGAAGATGTATTTCATTTAAATTCTCCATTACCTTCATATCCATTTTCTAGCTTCAATTTATGATGTCCTGGTAACATGTCTCTACCTTTCCTGGAAAGGTTTTGAAGCCAGAAAACTTTGAAGATTTCTATTCATATGCATTTCGCTACAATCTTACTGGTGAGCTGTACATTTGACAAGCAGAATCTGGTAATCGTGCTGGAACTTTATCAGTTACTCAATGTTTGGGTTTATTGATTCTGTCAGAATTTTACCAGAAAGGTGTGACCATTGAAACTGCATGCATTTTGTTAGACATTGTTCTTGGGTCTCAGTTCCAGCTCCAAGTTGATTTGTTCAAAGAGTTTCTTCAGGTTTGTTGCTCGTTTTAAGTAATGGTATTTTCAATGAATTTGCCCATAAAACATCAGTAGTGGTTATATTAGTCAACCATTAACATGAATATAGCTTCTTGTTTCTCATTCACATCTCAATTTTTGGTTATGGTCTCATCATTTTTTTTTCCTGTATGTGTCAGGTACAAACAGAGTATAGGGTTTTAAATATGGATCAATGGATGAACTTTTACCGTTTCTGCAAAGAGGTACTCATATTTGCGGTCTTACCCTATAATTTGTGGCTTATTGTCAGAAAGTCATATTCCTTTTGTTTTAAATCTATTACAATGCTGAATTATAATGGGTAGAGTTCTATTAATTTTCTCTTCGGAACACATATGCTTGGTGACATTGAAACTATGCATGCTCCATATGTTAATGTATAACACAAAAACAACACTAAACACATTTCATTGAGGAATTATCATTGTACAATGTACATGAATATTGAATTTCCAGCACCTGATTTTTTTTGTGCAGATAACGTTTCCAGATTTGGTGGATTATGATGATAGGGAGGCTTGGCCGGTAATTCTGGACGATTTTGTGGACTGGTTGAAAGAAAAAATACCCTAATGTTAGCTGGAAACTTTCATCTTTAAATTTTGTCGAGGTACTTTCATGCTCGCTCTTCATCACTTCAATTCCATACATAGTTTCTTTAGACAAATAAATAATATACCATGGGCTATTCAGTTGAATGTACTGAATGAATCGAAAGACTCGCTCTCTTTCCAGGATTATACACATAGAAGTCAATCGGAGGGCAAGCCTGTGGCGATTGCTGGATGAGACCACTGCTACATTTTGGTCTCTTCTCAAATCTTACATACAAAATAGCTATGTTTTTGCATCCTCATTCAGGAAAAAACTATTGTCCATATTGTAAACAATGTTATGATGTGCTTGATTTCTGACAGGCAAAGCTATGGACGTCGTATTCATATATCCGACCCCACTTAGGCTTGGATTGGTTTCGTTTTAAAGCTATAAGATGAATCTATGTACTGAAACAGAGGAGCCATGTAGATACATTCTTCCTTGCCAAATGAAATCCGAGTGTAACTGAATCATTGTGTAGCTTGGATTGATTTTTTTTTCCCTCTCCCTTCTCCTTGACTTTCCCTGAATGTAAGAACAACACAGGAGGAGATCCACAATGGGGGATGCCATTGAACAAATTAAAGCATAAGTTAGGGGTGTTGTTTGGACGGTTTTTGCTTGATTTTCGATGATTTCACAAAAATTTTAAAGTGTTTGGATTAATTAAGAGTAAATATGTTAGCACTTAATAGTTGTGTCCATGTCTAGAAACTAGAAAGACAAATAAATAAAAATAAAGGTAGTATTAGCTTGAATGGTCGAAGTTGAAAACCTTTTAATTATGATGGAATCTTCCTGCAAAGAAAAAATATTAACCTGAATGGTCAAATTTAGAAATCTGTCGGAAATTTGGGTTAAATTATGTCCTTTTACATCAAAACATAAATCTATGTCCCAAAAAGATTGTCCAGTTTCTTACCACACAATTCTCCTCTGCCATGCCTCTCTCCGTTCGAATTGCCGTCATTGGTGACTTGGTACGTCCCCTTCCCTATGTTCCAAAAAGATTGTCCAGTTTGATTTTCAACATCCAAAATTAATGAACTTTGTAGCCTTAATTGACATATTTAAAACTGGACAATTTTTTAAATGGATTTATATTCTCTTTTCAAGTTTGGAAGCTGATGTAAAATCTTGTCACCTAAATGGTTTATTTATTTGTATTTTTGGTGATCATTTGATTCTTGATTTGCAAAATGTATAGCATGATGAATGGCTTCTTGAGGAAGATGCAAAAGCTCTTCAGTTTCTCAAGGTATTGTTTTTTTTCAACTTTTTGCAAATTCGTTGACTTTGGATTATTTTCTTGAAGAATTGTCCTCAGAATTTTGTAGTGTATTTTTGGTTAAATCAGTAATTTGGTCGAGTTTATTGACTGAAAATTGTGTTTTTGTGAAATGAATTAATAACCATAAATTATATTGTAATGGTGCGCATACTTGTGGGGTTAATGTATCTATGACAGTTCTTGTTCATTATTCTGGTACACATTATTTTTGTAGAAGGCCATTCACATTAAAATGGAGGAAATATTGTTGGATGGATGCACTTGAATTTGATAAAATTTAATCGTGATGCATTAGAAGTTAGAACAACTTGAGCTCCAGCGTCGGCACACCTGAGGCTAATCGAGCTAGCCGCTCGGTATAGCTTGGCTCATGCACACCTCTAGAAGAACTCAAGTCTCGAGTTCAATAAAAGTTAAATCTTTATTTTTAAAAGTACTTCTTTAAGTCATTAAAAGCACTCGAGCTCAATAAAAGTTTAATCTTGATTTTGAAAATGCACAGGGGAAATCATAAAAAAAAAATCTATATTTTTTGGGTGTAATCTCTAATTGCTCCTATGAGATGTTTAACACACCTTAAAAACATGTACTTGATGTATCTCTAAATTTTGAAAGGAGTGTCGACAATTTGAAGAAATCCATGTGGATTTCATTTCTGTCGTCTTTCTGTGTTTCTTTTCCATCATTGTTTCATAGGTTGTTCCAAGAGGTTTTGCTTATTTTGACTCCAATCTGGCTGCTATATAATTGTTTGTTTACTTTGAGTCAATAATGTATATGCATCTTGTCCCTAATGATTGGTCGTCCTCATCAAATTGCAGCCAGATCTCGTGCTGTTCACAGGCAGGTGCTTTTGTTAATGAAGTGTTATGGCAATTACCAATTTTTTCCTAGATGTGATTACTTGCTTTCATTCAGCTACTGGTTTAATTAACTTTCTTTTATGCCAGTGTTGAATGATACTAGTCATTGGTCCAGGTGATTTTGGTAATGAGAACATTGAGCTTGTTAGAACTATTGCTGGTCTTCAAATGACAAAGGCTGCTATTTTGGGAAATCATGATGCATGGCGAACTAAAAGATTTTCAGAACGGTATAAACATCTGGCTCTAATAGAGTGAAGTAGGAGTTGATAAAACTTATTTTTTGAGTATTAATATGGTTTTCTAATCTAGGGAAAAGGATCCTGTCCAACTTCAGCTTGAATGGTGAGCTTCTTTACTTGAGTTCTCACCCACCAGATATTTACATTGACTTAAGAATTACCTATCTGCAAGCTGTGATGTTGAACTCATGTCTAAAACCCTTCACCCTTATGATTTGTGCATGCCCTTTAAATTTGTGTCTACAATATGTTTCTTATGTCTCAAATTCCATATTTAGTGGGGTTGATTGTCAACCAAATGCAATTTTGAAGGAGAAATTGATCTTCATAGCACACTGTTTCTCTTATGGCCAGTCTTGGCGATGAGCATGTTGGTTTTAGACGCTTGGATTTCCCAACACTAAAGCTTAGTGTTGTTGGTGGACGACCTTTTTCTTGCGGAGGTAAGGATTTGTACCGGGAGAGGCTTCTCAAAGCGAGGTATAATTTTTGTTAGATGCCGAGTTCCATTTTAAACTCACCCTCTTTCTTTTTGTGTTTTTTGTTGGAATTGTTCGAATGTAGTTGCACATTGCTTTTAGGGCCAGTTATTGTTGCACTCGAATGTGGATGGTGTTTGCTTAAGTAGCTGAAAACTTGTTGGTGCTTCCTTTTACGCATCTGCAGTATTTGACTATTTGCATCCTCAGCACCACAACCTAAAACATGGGGACTTTCTGTTTGTTAGTTCAACAATGATCTCATGATAAAACCCAATAGTTGATCTCATGATAAAACCTAATAGTTGATTGCTAATCTTTTCCACAACTGGATATCTTCGTGCTGATCTTCAAGAAGGTTTTTCAGACTAAATCAGTAGAACATTATATTTTCTCTAACGTGCAACTCGTGTAGATACTCGGTAGAACAATAAATTTTATGACATTCAACTCTTGTAGAAGATACTGTCAATCCTCTGGTGTCTGCATAAATACATTTCTCCAACTCCCTATTCTCCCTCCCACTAAAGAAGATACACTTATAGTTTGGCTTAAATAGAACTGTTAACTATCCTACTAGATATGGCATCTCAAACATGGATGAAAGTTCAAAGAGAATATATCATGCTGCTCTAGGAACTCCAGACAACCACTCAGTTATATTTCTTGCTCATAATGGGCCCTCAGGTGAGTAAATCTTTTTTATGATCAGGAGCAAATGCAGAAGTACTCTCATGACCCGTGTGTGAAAATAAATACTTCGTCTACTTTGATTCTGTAGGCCTAGGATCTAATATGGACGATATATGTGGAAGAGATTGGATCCCTGGAGGTGGAGATCATGGTGATCCAGGTAAAAACTTAACATCTTTATTTTTAAGTATTCGAAAGTGATCCTACCCTTCATAGGAACCCCATTAAGCAGACCGTAATGGAAGGGCCGTTCTTGTGTAGAGGATTGTTTACCTTTCCTTTAAACCACCTATTATCCCTATGAACTAGTACATGCTCAACTATGTAAAAATATGTGTAATATTACATATATCTATAGGAACTCTAATCATATTTGTAAGGATGTTCTGCAGATTTGGAAAATGCAATATCCCAGTTAAAACAAACCACTAGACTCTCTGTCCCACTAGTTGTTTTCGGGCACATGCATAAAGGGCTGGCATATGGTGGCATTAGGAAGATGATCGCCATTAGAGATGACGGGACCACATATTTAAACGGTGCTATTCTTCCGAGAGTATGGCTGTTGGGAAGTAACCAAGAAATCTGCAGCACAAGTTCCACATACAACGGAGCTGGAGTTGAATCACATGGTTCTTGTAGAGCCTTCACTATAGCCGAACTTTTGGATGGCGAACTTGCCAAAGTTACCGAAACATGGGTTTCAGTGGTGGGAGATAAAGTAGCATTGGAGGAGGAGCACACTCTATTTCCTCCTATATGTTAACGATTCTCGTTGAGTACATCGAATTTGTCTAGTTATGAAAAATCGTTGTAACCCGAAACTTTAAAGGTCCTGGTTCAATTCTCACACAGTGCTTCAATTTCATCATATTACTTCAAGGGAAAATAAAGAGTTAGAATACTACAAGTCTACATGTACTAGTGTTTACACACCCAAAAAAAATACGGAAAATATGTGTGTAGATGTGATCCTACATGTATGCTTTATGTTTGTAAAACCATAAAAGCACTTAAAATGAAGGAAGACCTAAAAGTATGCCTAGTTAGGATAAGCTTATATTGTTTTTCATTTGTCTAGTGTTTGGACTTTGGAGGATCACCTCTGTATGCATACAAAATTACAAAGAAAAAGAAGGCAAGTGAGTGTGGAAGAATTTGAAAATATATCCTTAATGCACATGATTCCTTTAATTTCATTTAAATTGATGTTTTTCACATGACAAAGTAATTTTGAACCATGAATTACTTTTTATTCATTGCTTTAATTAATATAATTGTGATATTATTAAATTTATTTTTAAATTTACATTAATTATATTATTGATTGAATTTTATATAACAATAATAATAATGTATATCATATTCAAAGATGTGCATCAAAAATCGAATACACCAACTGAAATTAGTTATAAGGATAAGATTTTTAAAAGATAAAAATCAAACACGAACAACTTGATAAGAACACGGACAATTTGATAACATAAAAATAAAAGTAGAATAATTAAAAAGAATCACATACATAAAAACTCGAGTCAGTACACACACCCAAATAAATAAGCTGCTTCAAAGGAACGACTATTTTACCCCCCTATTCGGTAAGTCAGGTAGTGAAGTAGAAGCCATTAAGCAGAAATTATCATTTTACTAAAAAAAGCTTACTATTGCCGCTACAATACGCCTAAAAAAGAGAAATATTTATTATGTGAGTCGAAATTCCCAAACGACCCCCCTTGCGTCACTTTCTTCAGTTTATTACCCCCCCCCCGGGGGCGATCTGCTCCTCACTCGATCCACCAGCTAGGTAATCAATTTCTTCATCTATTTCTTATGCAGATTAACATTTTGTAGATTTTTCCAATACGTGATTTGCAAGTCTAAAGTTTACCAGTGCGCAATAGTAGTGGCTGCTGGTTCCCCTTAAGAAAAAGAGTGGAATTAATTAATAATAATTTATTTATAATTTCAACAATCAGCTAACTTGTTTGCTGAAATATGTTTATGCATTAGGTTTATATGTGAATATAGTGATTACATTTTTTAATTAATGCAATTTTTGTTTAATTTTTTATCCAGGGAAAACTAAGTCACGAATAACTACGATTAGAACCATAGTGTGAAGTTATATCGTTGGGGACCGAAATTATTCGAGAATCGGCTAATTTCCGTTCAGAAATATGATAGGGGCTGGGAAGATAAAGCAGTATATCAATGTCCTTGATAAACCTCTTAGCAAGGGCAAACAGGAGGTATTTGATATTCGTGATATTTGAGTTTTAGTACCAATTTAACCGATAAAGAAAATGTGAGTAGAGTAGCGTTCGGTTTAGTTTATTGCAAGAGTAAATGTGGCGAGGAAAGTCTGTTTGGGTTTCCTTGGCTGTACATTAATGTAAAAGGTGTATTTCTCTATGACATTAAATTTACGGAGCCTAAAAGTGAGTGGTATCGGTGAACTTATGAATTATTTCTATTCGATCGTTTCTTAATGTAGAAAATGTATGTAGGAATATATTGAATTGGGATTCGAAACTTATAGGACTATATATGTATATTTGACGAGGTCATGTTCTTGCATTTTACAGGTGAGCCTGAGTGCTTTTGCGTTCTTATTTTCTGAGCTTGTTCAGTATAACCAGACCCAAGTTGACAACATTTCTGAATTGGAGCGCAGGTAAAAAAAAATTCTCGCGTTGTTTAGTCCACATGATTATTAAACAAAATAAATGCCTCTTAGAGATTTCTTACAGAGCTTCTGTTCTCAAGTTGGTAACGTTTATGCTTCTTCCAACAATTGCAAAATGGTTTATATTTGTGCAAATGCCTGCTTCGAGACTTCGTTGTTTTGTGCCTTTTTAGCTTTCTTATAATTCTTGTTTAGTTTATATGGTTTAGTCAAGAGGCCAGTTTGGAATGTCTAGGGCTTATAGGAAGGACCCTAAAATTAGTTTCTGTTGTTTCTCTAGATAGAAGGAATAGTTATATTTTGTTTTATTTTTCCCTACCTTAAAAGTGCTTGCTTTAAGAGAGATTTTGCTCAAGGTACCAGACGATATTTAAAAAAAAAAAACCGTTTTTATTTGATCTGAACAGGTTAGAAGATGCAGGCTATGCTGTTGGTGCACGTGTTCTGGAACTTCTATGCCATAGAGAAAAGGTTTGCCACTCTGCTGGCTCCTTGAATGAAATAATTTTGTTCACAATTTTATTTTCTGTGATGTATTTGTATCACGGAACTTACAGCAAGGCATCTATGAGTTAGTTTCATGTATACATTCTGGGCTGCTGAGAACCTCATAATCTTGCACGGCTGCTATAGTTATATCTCTAAATCATTCTGGTGAAATAGATTCTTCTGTAGAAAGTTATAAGACTAAATTGCAGTGATGATTATGAGAGAATTCGGAGTTTTTCTACAGTTTTGGGCTATCCATAGTGGTTTCTTCAAATTACTCTACCACATCATATAGGTTTGTTTCATTAGTTCCGTATCACCATCTTCATAAGGCTTGAAACACGAATAGAGAGGCATTAGTAGGTTTATACCTATTGACTCACTGCAAAAATATGATTACTTAGATTTTTTACGCTGTTGTTATATGGTTTCAACTTGCAAGGCAGTGGATAATATTGCCAAATGTTGTTCATTCGTTCAAGTGTTAAAGTTTATGTTGTTTTTAGGGAAATAGGAGGGAGACAAGACTTCTGGGGATCTTATCATTTGTTCATAGCACTGTATGGAAGGTCTTGTTTGGGAAGGTTAGTTTTCTGTTTAATGGATTGTTCGTTTTAAGATTTATCCCTGATCATATTATTATGGATCTCCAGTATCTCGCAGAGATGATCTTGGTTCATTTTTTCTTTTTTGTTTTGTTTCAACTGAATTGCTAATGTACCCACTTTATTCTGGAGAAAATCAGTCATATACTACATGATACATACGATTATCAAATGGAGGAATAGTGCTTAATGCGCAAGATAACCTAGGGAAATAGTGAATTGGCACATGGAGCAACATATACCTCCCGAAGTCCTTCACCTCTTATTTTTTGTTCCTCATTTCCAAACAAGTAGCAATACCCTACCTGCAACTAATTTATGATAAGAATCAGTGAAATCACAGAGGGTGTAAGTGACAACTCTTATAGATAAATAGATAAAATTCATTTCAATTTCAAAACATTTTGTTGGGCAGAGACATTGACACCGTATTATAAACAAAGAGGCAACATATAGTGCATTATAATGCTATGGCTGTAATTTTTTAATGGTTGTAATTTTCTTAAACTCCTATTCAGTACACACCATACCCCAGTTCTATGGCCGTAATTTTCAATGGTTATCTGCATTGAATCTCTGGAATACACATATAGTGCATTATGATGCTACATAGATGTTCATGTTGTTGTCCCCTTCCCCCAATGAGGTTTCATTACTGCTCCTTGCAACAACCTCCTTTTAACCAATGTTAGCTTGTTAGTAGTATATTCTGGTTATATACTAGTGACAGACAAAACACCTCATGAACCTGCTCCTTTGCCAATATTAGGTAGCCGACTCACTCGAGAAAGGTACGGAACATGAAGACGAATACATGATAAGTGAGAAGGAGCTCCTCATTAACAGGTTACAACTACTAAGGCTCTACTGATTATTTACCTAAAATTCTAAACTTTTTCTTTCATGAAGTTGTTGACATGCACCAGTATCTTTATAGATTCATCTCAACTCCCAAGGATATGGGTGCTTTTAATTGTGGAGCCTTTGTTGCTGGCATCGTGCGGGTATCTATTTTATAATTTTCAACTAGGTAAAAGTAATTCTGTGCCATTGTCTTAGTTGATAATCTTTTTGTTTACCCCCTCCCTTTTGAAGGGTGTTCTGGAAAATGCAGGTTTTCCTGCTGTAGTAACTGCTCATTTTGTCCCTGTGGAGGGGCAACACCGGCCTCGCACTACTATTTTGATAAAATTTGCTGAAGAGGTACTTTTCTCATATATGATGCACTTATAATGCCTTGTTAAATAAGAGAGCTAGCAGTGCCCAAATTATCAAGGGACCTGGTTTGCTCATATATTACACTCATTGTGTTGTCCTGTATAATTTAGAAATGTGCAAAACTTCATGAAAACCCGATTGGATTTTTTATTTATTTACTTTCTCCTAATTCATTAATTTATCCTAGTGCATTTTTTCCAACTGATTCCTGTCTTTAAAGAAGGAGCAGATGTAATTTCTTCTTCTCTGATGTCTCTTCAAGACATGAAAAATGTTAATTGTTTAACATTTCAATACCTACATCCATCACCGTAGTACCAATTTAGCTTTCTTTTATGGAGAATTATTCCATTTTGTGTTTTCCTTCTGAAATGATTAGAATATCTGGATAAGATCTTCCTATAGACTATTCTACCTGATGCAAACTTTCATCAAGTATCTGAGATCTTTTACATAAATGGTTCTGAAATGTGAGAACTATAGTTTAATTTTGCATCCAATACTTTATAAAATTTAAAAATGGAAACTACAAGACTTCTAAATTCGGACAGTTCTCTCTATTCATATGCTCTCACTTTTGATTTCAGGTGTTACAGAGAGAAGCAAGGCTAGGCTGATTTATATTACATCATGCAGATGCAGTGAGTCGTCGGTAAAGCAGATCATATACTTGTTATGTGATTGTTCTTGGATCTTCAACGATTTGAATACTAGTTGAGTTTCAAGGCTAAAGATGTATGTGTTTCTCAGGAACAATTCCCAGAGAGTTGGATTAAACTAGTACAGTGATTGAATGGCAAATGCATATGATGATGTTTTAGTGGTGCAAAGCTTTTCAAAATTTGACTGGCATTATAATTTATTTTACTAAAGCTTATATCACTTTCATTGTCACGTCTTCTTTATTGAATTTGTAGAATTGTTTTTATTTATGCCAATTAGCACTCGTCCGCCTCAAACTACCATCTCCACCTTTCAAACCTCCACTTTTCCTGATTAATTAGGTTAACTACCTTCTGTGTATTTGTTCCTTGGTTTGTTGGCTGATCTAGAATTCGAAAGAATGAGGGCAAGGGAAGTAATAACTTCAAGGGCATTATAGTTCTAGTTGTATTTTATTCCTTAAAAATTAACAATATTAACACCTAGCATGAAAGCATTTTGTTGGTGATTATATTAGAAAACTGTTATATAAAACGAGTAATAGTAATAATGTTATTACTCTTGCTATAGAAAGTCCAATGATTTTTACACTTTATATTATTGATTATGAGATTCTATGCATTTGTTTCTTTTTTCACTTTTACACTAAAAGTGAAGTACCATTATCATGTAAAAAAGTATAAAATCAATAGACTATACAAAATACCATATAGTTATGCAACTATCCACCACCAACTAAATGGTTTAAAGAGAGAAGCAACTAATAATATTTATGTTATCACTCTCGATATACTTGACTATGTATTCTCCATCACCATTGGCCATCTTCATCTCCTTTCTTTTTCTTGATCATCCAGCAAATATGGAGTCAGAATATGAACTGAAAAATCGACATTGCGAAAACAGTATTTACTAGTGAAATGGTGACAAGATGTTTACTGGTAAGGACAATTATTTTGAGATGTTAGGAGATGCAGCCATGCTCTTAGCCCCCTTGTATCCATCTTTGATCTGTACAAGACACGGACCAGGTTCGACTTCAAATTCTTGACCGTAGGCATTGCCACATTCTGCTGTGACTCGCCTTTCTGTTATCGCTGGTGTTAGTCTGATATATTCCATTGATATCCCATAGCAAGGTACAACTCTACTACAATTAAGGACAATTGCAGCATCTGTGAAGGATGTTCCATACATTCCTCTGTATAAGACCTGACTTATTTGAACACCTGTATCCTGTTCACAAATAAAATTGAAGAAATGCTCATGATGAAATCAATCAATAGCAAAAATTTTGTCCCAGGAACTTTGAATACATATTTTTACCAGTTCTTTACATTTGCCACGAATGTCACAATAGTTTTGATCGATGATGATGGGATACTTCACTGATATGAACCTCATATTCTCAAATGTGACTCCTCTAACGTGCCCTCTCCCCATCTGACAATAAAGAACAATGTGACCATATGGCCTTTTACTTTTTTTACCTTCTTTGTAGTAATTATTGGATGTTTCCCAAACCAGTTTTTTGTTATTTGTATCTTCTGGGAAAATCCCCTATCAAACTATGAAAGAAAACCTGGAGAGTACCTGCCATGTCTTTATCCGAGCTCCATTTGTTGTTCGATTGAGGATTGCGTTGATTACACGAATGTTCTCTACTTGCACAACATTTCCGCTACTTCCCAAGCTTCCAATACTGATAACAAACAAATACAAAAAAGATTTAAGAAATCATTGAGGCATCCTCTTATGAGTCATCGAGAGGAGTAGATGATCCCATCCTCACAAGTCGTTTGTATTTACAGTTCTTTACTTTAAATCCTATTCTAAATCTAAATTTAACATCGATGTTTACTGTTCCTACCATACTCACATATACTGTTGTAAATGGATTGATGAAATTAAAATCTATGATAGGCAATTAGGCATAACACCTACTGAAGTAATAGAACTAATTGTTCACCTTATTCCATGGCCAGGTCCACAGTAGATATTAACTATATCAAGGTAAGAAACATAATCTCCAACAGAAATGCAATCATCACCTGGTAAACGAAACAAGAAATGAAAAAATCTATCATTTATGTGCTCCGAAAACTATGCTTAATTTCATCTATGCTTGTGATGAATACGAGAAATCATGGAAATACCGCTGCCTATCCTGGAGTTGGTGATAGCCAAATGATGAGAGGCATGTATATGAATACCATCTGTGTTGGGACTACTTTCAGGAGATTGAATGTTTACATAATCGATCACAAATCCGTATGACCAATGTAGCAGAACATGAGTTTGAGGACTGTTTGTGATGAAAATGTTTCTTAGACTGCTGTCATTGCAAGAGAGAAACTTCAAGGCCTAATTCAATATGAAACACATTTAAGAACTTATACACATACACAATAACTGAAAATAATGAAGATTAGTAGTCCTGGTAACTTACTGTAGGTGCCAACTTTGTGCATCCTTTCTGAAAGATAATCCAGATTAGGCCTTTTCCCACTAAGTAGGGTCGATTATGGGCAAATTTTCAAGCAAATTGGTAATATTATCTTTGAACTAAACTCACCGATTCAGGATTACCTCTACAGGATTGATCCCACCAACCTTTCCCCCGTCCATCAATTGTCCCAAGGCCACCCACCATGAGCCTCGACACAGTTTTAAACACTACCCACTCACTTGCATCTTGCTCATCCCAATTGCTTGGTGAGTCTGGCGCGATTATAGTCCCAAATACCTTCACATAATTAAAAGAGACATAAGATGAATATTGAATATAACACGTTTTGATTGAGTTAATATTCCCTCAAGTTTCATTCCCTAAAGTTCTCTTAAGCTGTGCATTGAAGAGATAAGAAGTTTGATATATTAGAAAAATTCGACCTTCAAAATCAATGGATGTGATGAGATGTCAATGGTCGAGATTAGAACTTTAAGAATTGTTCGGATTGAAACTTGAGAAAATCCAAACTCGTTTGCTCTGTTATGAAAACAAATGGAGGAATCTGTGGAAGTTTCTTTACCAAGAAATTGATATTCTTCACCTTACATGGCCCACTAAACGTAACAGGATTCACCAAAAATGACATTTTTTCTGGAACGATAACCTGTGATGTTACATGTGCAATCTCACCATTACAAGCAGCCATCCAAGCCTCTAAGAATGCCTGAAAAGTTTCACATTGCACAACAGAAACAGACATAAAAATGTAGCCATTTAATTGAACTCTTCAAGAATTCCATAATTTCTTATTGAAACTTTATGTTCTTACTTGTGAACTATCAGTTTTGCCACCGTCTACAGCTCCGAAATCGACAACATTGAAACTAGTCATGTCATCTTTTGAGCAAGAAACTCCAGTAAAAATTAAGCTAAGAACAAACATGATGAAGAACATATTCTCCTGAAAAAAGGCAAATAATAGAAAACAAAAGGCATTAAAGGCACCATGAATAATGTAACTCAAACCTTTTACAGTTACACGTTACTAAGTTAATAAATATATCCAAACTTAACAATCTTTCTGGAAATGAGGAACACTATCTATACAGCACAAGATGTGGCTTGGAAAAAGAAATGGCTTCAAGAAAATGAAATATATGAAGGTGGCTTACCATAGATTGTTGATAAACAGGCAATACCCTGAATTATCTGCAAATTAAACAGCTGACCAAATTAAAGCGAAGAGTATATATTGTGCAGAGGAATAAAAATAATTTGACCCCAAAAGAAATATATGCATCAATGAGTATTTTTTATTATGCCTATAATTTCTAATGCATAAGTGTTAGGGATGACATGTAGCCATTTCTATATGAATATCTCACACAATTTTATTAGAAAAAAGGTTGATAGGGTTGGTACATTTTGTATGAACTTGTAATACATGATTGATGTTTAGTCATTGACGTATGATCTACTCTACAAGGAGGCGAATATGTAGATTTATCTTTTCCAATCACTCTACTCCGATTGTTTCAAATGTGTAATAGACTCGAAAAAGTATCAACAATAAGTATATAATATGCAGAGCTGTAGAAGACAATATTGGCAGCAACAAAAGCATTCATAGGACTTCGGAAAAATGAAGGTTTGTCCTCTGCTAGCTTGGACTGTTTATATATCCTACCTGCTCGTGATTAATATATCAGCCTAATTTTATTTATGTATTGAAACTCGTGACTTAGTTATAGTTTACATGCATTAACATTTTAGCACATTATGTATTCTACAAATATTTAAAAATTTACACTACTATTATCTTGGTCATTATGCTAATTTGAAAACTCATACACATATATTTTCCCAATTTTTTTTACACAAACAATGGTAATCAAAAACATCTTCTGAGTTGCAACCAAAAAATGGAATGTCGTAATTGAGAGCGAATGAACCATGCATGATTTATAATCTTTAAGAAAACTTAAAAAGAATATGACATATAATCTTTAAGAAAAACTTAAAATATGAAATTATTGTACCTCTACAAAGAAAGAGGGATAGAAGATTGAAACTGATACTAGAGCTATATATATTGTCATCATCAAGAATGCATGTTGCCACTCCATGAAAGATTTACCTATTTATGGTCGATCAGTTTCATCTCTTGGCTTCTATCTCAATTATTTTCCTTGTTTAGGAAGAGAATGGAAGGTCTTTACATTTTCTCATTTAAGCAAATTGAGATCAATATAGGATTACTTTGGAGTGTTAACTAACACTTATTACTATAAATTAATGAGGATTTCATTTCTCTTAGTTAGTAGTTACATAATGGTATTTTAATGGTTCTTGCCAATAAAACGGATGTTGGTTGACATTCACCATATTACAATACAATCCCAACTTAGGAACATAAGATGAATTTACATCCAATAGTTTGTTATTTTAACAACCAAAAACAGAATTTGGAATATAGTTTCCATGCACTGCAACATAATTAGGATTTTCGTGTACTCCAACTTCGATGTGTATTAGCCAACTTAATTCTCGATTTAATAATGCCGACTTTTTAGTTAAACTTAACTTCGAATGTGCAAAAGAAATTATCGATTCCACAAAGATTTTTTTTTTTTTTTTTGGGGATAGATTAATCTAAAGTAATGACCAAATAATTATTCTAAACACAAGAATTAAACTAAATTAAATGGTTAAACATGTAATTACATGTTTGTTGTCTCCAGAAAAAAATTACACCCAATACAATTTCAAATATTTACAATTTAAATGCTCAATTATTTATTGAATTCGATTATACTAAAATTGAATTATCATTTTGTTTCATGGAATTGCCAATAAACACTCCAACAATCATTGTTACACTTGAAATAATATATTTATAACCTGATTTAAAAATTATACAAGATATATGACAGACTGTACAAAGTGTAATAGATGATTTAATCACCCTCAGACTATCCACAATGGGATGTTGAATAATTAAATCCAACTATTTAATTGCTATGGTAATGTATTGAATAAATGTGTTGAATTGAGATGGAAGAAAGTGAATTGAGATGGAGGAAAGAAGTGTTTAATTTATTTAACATGTTCAATTTGAGGTGGTCCACCGTGTAATATTAATAAAGAATTAAATAAAGAATAATTGGTGATAATACATATGTGTCTGATATTGAAAGTCGAAAGGAAAATTGCAAGATTATGATTAACAAAACCATTGAAATATCTAATGTCAAATTGGTATTGAAATATTAGATGGAAGGGAAAAGATGTGAAGTGAAAACGAAGGTGTTGAATATTAAAATAAATGTACATGGTCTTAGAAGTATTGTGAGAGAACCACATTTGGTTTTTCGGAATTTAAACTTTTAAACTATAGATGTTTGTGAAACATAAGTATAATTTGAAACAAAATTAAGCATGTTAATGATAAATTTTGATTTTCTTCGACAGATTGGAACAGTGTTCACCTTATTCAATTAAGAAAAAAAAATCACATTTTAATCCTTTTAACAACATTATCATATGTATTAGATACATTCAATCTACAGATAGAGGTCGTAAAATAAATAATTTGAATATCTTAGTTAACTTATCAACACAAACATATACATAAGTTCAAAATTAATCACTTTCCTTCAGATGGTCAATTTTTTTAAGAGCCCAATGGTCTCTAAACTTGATAATATGAAGTAATGGGAACATTACAGTATACTGTACATATATCTACTATTCCTGTAGCAAGTAATACAACATTACCACACAAAAAAAGTGTCACCGGACATATAGAGGCGCATACTCTGGCTCAGACGGCTAATTTGTGGTATGCTAATTCTTTGAGAGAAGTAACCAGTCTGCGGAAAACCTTGAGATTTCGACCTATCTTCTCCTGAGAATTCATGAAACAGAAAATAAATCAAGATACCCAAGATATCAGTATAAGTGAATAGGTCAAGAAGATTACTAAGCATTGTATATCTCAACACTATCATGAGTAGCTCAACAATGACCCTTTGTTTGGTTGCAATGACTTTGAATGGGAAAGTGTACGAGCAAACCATGAGTGAGAGCTCTTCCCAGACCATCCCATCCACTAGAACTCTCTCGTATCACTAACAAATTACGCGAAAAATGGATTGAAGCCTGCCTTCCCTTTGCCCATAACACTTCATACTAAATATGCTAACCAAAGATACAATGACTTTGAATGGGAAAGTGTACTAGAAAACCATGAGAGAGCTCTTCCATCCCATCCACTAGAACTCTCTCGTACCTCTAACAATTGACGCGAAAAACGGATTGAAGTGTCCCTTCCCTTTGCCTGCAACACTCCATACTTAAATATGCTCATCTTCCCCTCCCCATCAGGAGAGATTTCCACCTTTGGATGTGCCCTACCACCTCACAATTAAACCAAACAAAGTCTATGACTTGATTCCATATATGGAAGAGAGATGAAAGGATAAGGGCACTGAAGGTACAATGCTTTAGTCTTGGTTGAAAGGGGTAGAGGGAACTATGCTATGTCCACAATTACACAAGTGAATGATTACATGAAGTGTATCAGGGGCTGCCATCACTATCCCTTCCCCATTAACAAATACTCTATTTTAAGGTTTGAAAAGTCTTCCCCTTGCCCACCCACAAATGAGACACTCCCTTCCACTCACCCACCCCTGTAAATGAGCCGGAAAAATCCTAAACCAGGAATTTCGAAGATGATCTCAAACAAAAACTGGGAACATACCTCACTTAGCAATTCAAGCCTTTCTAGGGTCCGCACCAATTTTCCACAAAGCAAGGTCAAATTATCTTGCTCATGTTTTGTGCCATAAGGAATTGTTTTTACAGAATGGCTGGAAAAGTAAATAATAACTTAAGAACAGAAGTTCATGGACAAATCAGTATCACTAGAGTAAAGGGGACAAGAGATGCAGTCATACCTATCCTGGAAATGGACCAAGATAACATTCATTATATTTTCCGCTAGTAGAAGCAGCAGCATAGTTAGCCGATTTCTATCTCCAACGATCTGACACATCTCAACCATTGCAATGTATCTCCTGGAGTGTGTCAAACAACGCAGCAGAATAGAACTATGAGTGTCAACAGAAAAGATGCCTATTTGACGAGCTGAATGAAATGGATAACACACAATACCAAGAAACAAGATGAAATTTTCTACATATATAAAATTGAACATATAGAGAAAGAGGTCACAGTAAAAAAGTATTAATCGATCAAGACTCGAGAGCTGCCAGAGTCTGGAATTTTCTAATAAGACACAGGAATATACATGGATACAACGAACAGGAATGTAATGGAAGAAGACGGCACTTGAAGAATCGTATATTGCAGTTTATATAGATTCTTCATGACTGGTAGAGATCCATATCAACTAAAAGTAATTCCAACTTGCGACAAAGAACTCACTCAACCATGAAGGTTAGACTATATTGTTCACAAGCACTGCAGTGAGTTTTGTTAAATTTTTTACCTTTAGGCATTAGTTGGACTTTCTGCCATTTTTCTTATTCATTTTCTAACAGAACATGGTGGTTGGTGGATGGATGCACAAATGTAAGCTACTGCTGCATAGAGGCACAGTCTAAATTTATTTTCCATCCGACACCATAACAAACTAAAACATATATGTGGTTTCAAGGATCCGCATATATCACATGTTTATCTAAATAGAGAATATTTGAATACAAATCCGATGCAGACTAAGAAATGAAGCCACACAGATTTCTCTTGAGGGAGTGAAGACCAAATAGGAAAAAAGATAAATCAAGAAAATATTTTATTTTAAACAGATAGGTGCATGCCAGAGCACATCTTCAACTACCTTAAAATGATAGCACACATGGGCCCAAAGTAAATGGAAAGGAGGTAAAAAGCCATACCGCTTCTCTATATCCTCTGAGGATAAAACATTTCCTTCACGAGAACACAGAGTGATTATCTCATCAACTTCCTGCCTTGACAGTTCATTGATGTCTCGGATCTAGAATACAGAAAGAGTTTTTATTACTACCACACAAGATTGGGACAGATATTAAGCATAAGAAGAAATAAATTGGTCTACCTTGCTCAGAAGTAAATACTTCTCCTCTGCTGCTCTTTCCAGAGACGTAGCCATTGATTCCAGGAAAAAGCCAAGTAATGTCAGAGTAGGCTGTTGCTCTCCAGTAGAAGCATGAAATCCCATAGGGTTGTCTGCAATCTGGTTGCAAGATTTTAAGAAGGATTATCCTTTCTATCCCACTCATACTCAAACAGATGAGTATAATCTATTTCAATGAAAACCTAAACACTCACCGGAAGACGTAAGGACTTCTTGGTAATCAAAAAGTAGAGATAGGAACTAAGGCTGAAGCAGAGTCGAGATGTGCTCAGCTCGGCCTTCCTTTGGATCTGAGAATCAGAAATAGCGGAAAGGAAGATTAAATTTGGCAAGTGTGAGATTTGAGTTTTTTCGTAGAACTAGAGTCTGTAAATCTAGGAGTATAGTATAGGTACCTCCACAAAGCGTGTAGAGAGGGTCGAAACAAAACAGTCCGGGTCACTGGAAAAAAGAATTTGCATCATCCCAAAAAGGGATTGGATGAAACCATGCTCATCACTTTCTTCATATGACCAAACCTATTCAAGTTCCAGATAGCATTACCAAGTGAAGGGTTGCACGTCTCAAAAGAGGAAAATAGCTGATGGAGTAGGAATCAATTGTTTATAAAGGAGAAGAGAAAATACCTTGCTAAGGATGCCAACAGCAAGATTAGTCAGCTCCATAATAAGCTCATCAGCAACCGAAAATTCCTCTCCAAGAATTTGATCAAATGTCAATTGATGTCCTTTAACAAATTGGACAACTTCACGCACAACTTTATTCTTCACCTATTAGACATGCAAACAAGCCAAATAGTCACTCCCTCGATAGCAGTTTATTCGAAAATGTTTTAATTTTGTAAATGAAGGACGTAGTGCTAAATGTTACCATAATGACAAATTTAACATCACATTAGTAGTTCAACTTCACCCTTTTTGCAACTTTTTAGAATTAATTAGAGGATATTATGGGGAATAGATGAGGAAATCAGTTTCTTATTTAGAAACCGAGCATATAAAGTTATAAACTGTTACTACCAAAAAGAAAATGTCTGCTAAACTGTTACAGAGAGAAAACACGACATAATTATTTTTTAAATATAAGTTAAATAAACTCCGGTATGCAAGATTTGGAGGTAGAAAAAACGACATAATTGTTTTAACATCCAAACAATATAGACACCTTTATCGGCACCAGCTCATTTGCTAAATCAAGAAAGTTGTTTACTAGGACACTTCACATGCTATGGAAACACAAACTCATAGAAATACACTATTTGCTTTAGAACCAATTTCAGAATCAGGAAGAACTAAGAATGCAAGGACACCAACCTCGAAGAATTCAGAAGTATCAACTAGAGAAGTCAAAGAAAGTGCTAATCTCAAAATTGGAGCTGTGACCATGCGTTTGACATCTACATTTAGAGGTTTGTCTCTTGAAAATCTATTTCCATGGCGCATGAAAGATCCCTGTCATTGAGACATTTAAGATTTCAGTACATACACATTACAGAAGAGGCTTGAACAGAACATAAGAAAATCTAACAAGATTACCTTAAGTTGCATATTTAGCGCCTTGCAGGAACCAATATGCTCCAAAGCACCCATGGAAAATAGAACCTGGGCTCCTGATTTCCCATATTTATGACTAATTCTGAGCATAAAAGCAAGTTCAGCTTCAAGTGTACAGATCCTTTGCATGGACTCTAAAGAAAGCCCACCATCCTGGAAAGAGGTTTCCACAGAAATATGAACATATGGAGCAGATAATATTCTCGAATTTGAACAGGACACAACATACAGGAAACATACATAATCCAACATGAAGTAAAAAGAGAAGGAGGTGTATTTCAATATTTCAAGGATAATAATCAACAATGAGGCTAGAAAATCAATCGAAATTTTCTTTCCTATGGGATATGGTGATATGGTCCAAATCAGCCATGCTGAGAATGCCGATTAATTACCTCTTCTGTTTTCTGTATTTGTTGAACACGTTGCCAATTATAAGATATGGTCTAAATCGCTCATGCTTGCAAAATTTTGTAATGTTATACCATATGTACAAGATCCAACATTCCCTATGAGTCATTTGAACAACTATTTTTTACAGATATAAACATGTGGCCTGAGAAATTGGAAGAAATCCAGTATATTGCGGTCAAATAATCTTTCATTTCATATATATCTAGTTAACATTTGGCCAACTAAAATGAAAAATTAAGACATCGTCTAATGAGACAGAAACCTCTAATTTGTAAAACAAAAAAACAACCGCAATAACCAAGTCAAGATTAATTAAATGCACTTCTGAAGTAGGGGGGAGTTGATTTAGCAAAACATACCAAGTAATTGAAGTTACTGATGCTGACTAAGCAAGATCTCAAGAAGCCTCTACTTTGAAGTTGGTTTAAGAAATACTTCTCATGGTCAATGTGAATCAGTGCATCCAGAACATTGATCGACATTGTCTTCCCAGATTCACTACCATGTGTCACATCTTTTATGACCTAAGAGTAAAGAGAGGACAAAGACAGAATAAGAAAAATCAGAATGAGCATTTGAAGATCTATCGTAGTCGGTAGTTCTACTCATCATGCAAGTTATAACAGAACTTGTATTTGACCTTTCTTCCTATTGTGTAATATCTTAATTTTAAATGCATCTGGTTGTAAACCTCTCATGAAGACTGGTAAGTAAAAGTGCTCTAAACCAAGACATACAGTCGAAGCCCCAGCTAGGAGCATAATATAGTAGTTAATTACATAGGGACTTCAGGTGCCACTGTGCCAGAAGTCAAGGAGGGGAAGCAAGATGATAAATAAGGTTAGCATACATGAATATTTGGAAATTTATCAACAAATTGTGAAGTAATGCAAATACAAACAAAGTAGCAACTCAAGACTGTCAAAACCAGAGAAGAATGAGAGACACACCACATCCAAAAAAGGTTGAGCCTCCTTTCTTAGAATAGAAAAGTTTGCAAGTGATAGCTCAGCCTGGTCTTTATCAATCTGCAATTCAAAATTCTTCCTTAGCAGAATGTAGCAATAACCAGATATAAAGACTAGAAAACACAAGACTCAAAAAACCTTTCGCAGATCTACGTCTTCACTCTCTTCTCCGTCACCTGACAAAAACTGCAGAACTGTTGCAGGGACATCAGGGTCAACTATATGTTGACAGTACTGGCAATAGCCAAGAAACAATGCATATTGCCTATGTTGTCAGAAACAGAAATGAGATGTCAGATTTTTGAATATTTTTCTAGACTAAAAAACAGTACGAAAATCAACAACTATTGCCGTCGCCTTAGTCCTTCGGAAGATTCTTGTCTAAGAATGGCCAGCACAAGCTTGAACAAAATAGTATGGCAAGCCCCATTCGAAAGTTGTCTTGCCAACAACAGGTCTAGAGAAGTAACTGTATCAGAGTTCAAGCCACTAGGACACATGAATCTCTCATCACGCAGTTTGGCCATGCATGTCAGTCCAACCTAATAATAGTTTATTAAAAAAAATGTCTATCGTAATCCAATTCTTCAGATGATAAGAGGAAAAGAAGAACCAGAAAAAGTTGAACTATCACAACCTGTGTCAGAATTAGTGCCATCTTCAGTGAACAGTCTGGAGACCCAGAGGCACTAAGTGAAGCATCCAGCAATCTGCCACAAGAAAGTTGAACTTAAACCCCAAATTACACAAGATAGATGGTGTAAGAGACAATAGAGACATACTTAAACAATATCTCAGGCGTGTTTTGAAGGAATGCAATTCTTCGAGATGCCGAGACCTGTAGATATATAATAGGAGAAAGAAATAAACACTCAAGTCTAGAAAAAAAAATTGGACATCCGCCGAAAGTAACCGTAGCACTAGTAGCTTCAATATAATAGTAGAAAAAGTAAAAAGGAAGATGATAACAAACCTCGGCCACATGAGACCAGCCTGTTAACATGTGAAGTTGAGAAGCTTGCTCCTCAAGATTTTTGTTGTACTTCCATCCCCATCGCAGCAATTGTTGAACTGACTCTCTTGCTTCATTTAACTCAGCTTCACTGGTAAAGGCAATACCCTGCAAGTTATAAGAATTTAGTTTCTGAAAACAAAGCATGAACATCAGCATCCACAAGATGCAATGCATATAAGAAAGTATTTGAACCCAACAACAATATAGAAAACTGATTAGACATAAAATATACCTGCCACAGTTTGTCCCGGAAAGCAGCCAGGTCAATCAAACGATCACCACGCTCTGAGTAGTAATAGATACCACCCTTCCCAGAAGTAGATGGATTACTTAGTATATCCTCAGCCTGGAACATACCGTCACAGAAATCATGGAAAAGAAAACATTGATACGACAAATGAATCCATGGTCATGGTAACTTACCAGATGCCCATATTTCATGCTAGCAACAACCTGAGAAGCTTTCTGGGATATATCCGGAGATTTAAACTGAACAACGTCAAGTACTTCTAGAATCTTACATGACCAATGAACATCAGAAGCAAATTCTTATGAACTACCCACAATAAAACTGAATGGACAGGTTACTTTAAAGACAACAAAGATGACAGGTTCCTTAGGAAAATAATATACAAAGAAATTGCCATTTTTGTTATGTTCTTCTAAAGAAAATATGTTTGCAGCTTTAAAAACATGGTACTATCTATCTAGCAAAACAAGGTAATTATGCCAGGGTCATAAATTTTTCTATCACCACATTTGCCAATTTGCGACATAAACGCCTAAATTCAGATTGTACTAGAAGATAATGATGCAGATACCTTCACAGAAGAAAACAAAGTTATGAGAAAGTCCAATATAGATCCACTATAGGTTGAAAACTTTGAAGAGCACAGTGAAGTAGAACATAATTCGACACAAAAATGCTTGGAGACCGAAACGTAAATCCTACAGTTCCAAATAAAAAATGCCTTCTCAAATGCCTCAGACCAGCGTGAAGAACAGTTAAAAAGGAGAAAAGACTTAAATTGTTTAGAAAAACAAAACGGAAATTATTCAGCTAATGAGAACAATGGCTAATATCTTGTAGAGTCTCCAATGAAGCCTGCATAGTGACTAGAGCAGAACTAGATCACATTTTATGAATATAATTGTGAACTCCTATAAAGTTTTCTCATAGTAGTATAAAGTCTTCGTACATGAGCGAAGTAGACAAGTGCACAAGTACAAAATATGGTCCATGGATAGGATCAAGTCGTTAGTAACCTGAACCCAAAAGGGGGGCATAAAAGGACAGAAAATAAGTACAATCTGTTTAAGGAAGAACCAAAGGTGTCGAAGAAATTAATTATTTACTTTATATTAATATAGGTAACGCTAACACCAAAAGATGAATACTCCCTCCATCCGTACAGACAGTTTGATAATCTAGATACCACATAAAAGAGTCAACCCCTATACTAGTTGCACAACCATTATGAAAACAAAACAAGATATCGCACAAAAGAGTCAACCCCTATACAAGGACAACCCAATCACTCCTTCAATGTCTAAAATAGCAACAATTCTCAAAAGTAGTGGCTGTTCACAGACATGAGACCAACAAAAATAAAAACATTGCACAGATCTCACACAGAACCCAATGGGCTAAGCAATCTGAAAGAAAGGTCAATCATTCACTCAGCATATAATGATAACAGAGAAAAATCACACACTCAATAGGAAGTAAAATGTAATGAACCAACACTGCAGAAAAATGTAAAAAGGGTGAAGAATCACAATCATAGACAATAATAGGGTAAAATTACCTTACTCTTGGCTAGAATTCTGTTTGTTGTATCAGAAATTGAAGTTATACCATGATCCGCAGAGTAATCATTTAAGTTCTGACTGAAAAGTTGAGAAAGAATATTTTGGCATGTTTCACGATGAGAAGGACTAGTGATATCAGCAGCATGAAGTTCTACAGCTAAAAGCTTCAATAGCCAAGCTCTCTGAAAACAAAAATACAGGTGAGAAAGTGTCAAGTCGAAGACAAGTGTGGACAAGAAGTCAAGCAAACTCTATGGACTATAGCCAGAAACAAATAAGCATGTTGGGTCATAGGCTCAAAAAGTGGGTAGCAATTAGAAGGGGATATAAAGCAAGCTGAATATTTGCAGGCGGGGTCAGAAAATGGATAAGATCATTGCTTTTATAGGAGGCAATCACATATACAAAAGAAGTCATGGGAACGCAAGAACCTGATGAAGTGAGCTAATTCGTAGCCCTTGGTTACGGTTTCTCTTAGGAAGCAACGCAGTTCCAATTGCATCAAGATGCTACCGGAAAAAGAAAAAAAAATCAGAGAGAATGCTAAATGACACCTCACCAGATTTATTGAGAAACAGTTGGGATACTAGAGTAAAGTTAAACCTTAACAAAGAAATGATATTTCTTTGTGCTCAACAAATCCATCATGGGGCCAGATGTTAGAGGATCCACACACAACTCATAAAGCAGCTGCTTCCAGAAATTGACAACGTGAACCAAAATATTAAAACACCAATATCGGAGCATCAGAGCATGAGGCCATACTGGAAAAAACACCTAACCTGGAGACCAAACTCATAAAGCAATGCATGAGCCTCTGGTTTTGAAAGGCTCTCCAACATATCAAGAATGACCTTAAGGCAACTGTCATTAAGTACACAAAAGTCAACATCAACATTTCCGAATCAATAAGAATTGCACGTGTCGGATAGAAGACAAAAAAAAACCTGAAATGAAATTTTGGTTGAAGCAAAGTCCTCTCTACTGGGCTGTCAAGATCAAACTTGAGTAAAAGATGTGTGACATTTGGGGCTGGCCTATTAACATTATCAATCAGTAGCTGCAAGAATAAGAATAACCAAATCAGCCGGAGGAACAAGTTGATTCTCAAGTACCCCTACGCATAAGAGTAAACCCTTATATGTACAACTAATGACAAGAGGGTAGCCAACAGTTTTACTGGCAGCAGAGAGAAAGGTACTACTGACCTCCAACCCTTTTTCTAAGGGACATTTGACTCTACAAAATTTTTTAAGCAAAATTTGGAACTCTCAGTAATAATTTTCCCTCCATTGCACAACTCACAAATTGGTAAAATAGGACCTTTAAAGGATTTCTATTTCGGGAAGAAACTCGCTAAGAATAAGGGAACAAGGGAGTATAAAACATAAATGGATGTCCGACGCCGTACGGAAAGGATCAAGGCTTCATGAATAAGAAACAAACAGGACGAATTAACTCGCCTGCATAATCAAAACACCAGTATCTTTACTGCTGTCCTCTATGATCTGAGATTCTTCTGAACGAACCTCCAAGCAAGATGCATAATCCTCAATCATCGAGGCTGCAGCATTAGATTTTAGCAACAGCTGGACGAGACCATCCATACGAGAACTGCCATTAAAATATACCAGTTTGTCACATGTAGAACAACCACACAATGAATTGTTTGGTTTAAAGGTATAACAAAAACCAGAAGCAATTAAAAGACACGCCTTAAAATGCTCATAATTTTGATGGCGCACTGCTGAATTTGAGGCTCGATGTCATATCTCACATACTCCAACAATGCAACAATTTGATTGTGATCATGAGTGAGCACAACATCCAAAGGCTGCACCATTACAAGACCAACAAGTTGAGAATATTACAAGCCCCTCATACTGAAGATTATAACACAGAACAAGAGTCTATTTACTTTCAAGAAATGACAGAAACTTAGAAGTATAAAAGTTGTTACATGCGCACAAATGCTTAGTGTGGCCAGCAATTAAAAGCATAACCATTGCAAAGACAAATATTGCAAAATTAAACCAGATTTATCAGGAAAATCAATTCATTGACCTATTCAGTTTATAAAGGATAATTAGAAATTATAAGATCAAACAAAACTAGTGATCCGACTAGAGCTCGAGCCAAGCTACTACTACATAAGCCTAGTCAAGCTCAGGCATGCCGAGCTATGAGTAAACATTTTCTGTGCAATGCTTAGTTCAGAATTCACCAAGCAGTTCTTAATATTTAAATTGTTTGGTAGGCTTACACAACATCCAAATTATAACTTGATCTTCAGTAAAGATTTTTAACTATATATATTTATTTTATGTTGAGGATACACATGTAATATACTAATATGTATCAAAAGAGCAACCATACAAGGATGCTAAAAAGACGAGCCGACCTCGAGGCTCCACTGGCACAGCTAGCCGAAATCGACCGAGCCGACTTGAGCAATTCAGATTATTGAAAGATCTTACTAAAATACTGGTAGAGGGGGCTGCACTCAACAAATTGCACTGAGATTTTTCTTCTAATACAAGTTTTCTACTGTGATTTCTCGTTAAAAGCTGGTATTAGCAGAAGTATTATACCATGGAGAAATTTCATAATGAAATGACGTTCAACAACAACAACAATATAGAGCAAATCAACTCAACTTTATAAATGAATAGTGACAGGAGACGAAAAAATAGATAAACGGGGGTCCAATTAATACATGACCTAAAGAAACATTGGTTATGGCAACCGCAAAGGAACATACATACATGTGAAAGTGTTTAAGACATGCAGCAACCAACTGCCATTTCTCACAGGGGTCAGCATAGGCTCTTTGTGGGAAAGGTCCAAAGACATCATTATAAATGAATCTGTAGATGCCTATAAATCTGCATAGCATAGGTTAGTTATAGAACATAATGGTTAGTATAAGATGATAACATCAAATGCTCAATAACCAAACCTATGCCCCCTGTCACTGACATCCCCTTCTTCAGCAATTAGAACATTTAGAAGATTAATAAAAGATATGGTGGAAGGGTATTGCTCTCTTCTTGCTTCTATTTCATTCAGCTCATATCTCATATCATAGACCTGAGAAAAGAAAAGAAAAGAAACGAAAGAAAGAAAAATGGTTTAAACCACCAAGGAGAAAACAATAGAAGACTTTCTGCTTCTCAATAAGAAAGCACATCAAGGTTAGAAAACTTCTAAAGCTTACTAATTAAATGGGGACAATTCTTCAAGCAAAACACGACACTAAGAAAATCCCTCGATTCAATACCAAGTTCCCAAGGAAGTTTAGTTATTGCACCATGTTTGAGATTACATAGAGGTTTGACATAATGTGGTCCAGCATAGAAGAAAAAAGAAGCATGTCTAACACACTAATACAGTTATGGAGTAAATAACTCAGATAAGAGCCTGAGGCAGAGGCTGTGTGTATTTTGGACCAGGTCTGTTAAAGAGCCGATCATGAGCAAGCAGATATAGCTCATGTTCGATAAGGGCTAACAAGCTGAGCCTTCTCTGCTTAGCTCGTTAACAGCCCATCCCTATTGAGAAGCAATATCATAGTTCATGAGACTCAACATTACTGATTAACAAAATCATAAGAAAACTATCAGCCATAAAAAGAGCAAACGTACATAACAAATTAATAACTAACAATTAGTAAGCAAAAGAGAACCGGATTTTGGCTTAGTGATGAAGGCAAAGTCACTACATTTCCAACAAAGGTTCAGGCTTCGATTGGGGTGAGCATTTATCTCCATATTTTTAACCTATCTGTTCAATCTGCCAGCACCCCCACCCCACCCAAACCAAACAAAGGTGTATCTGATCAGCATCGAGGAACTTAAACCAACCTGTGTCGTCATTGCTTGGGAATTTTTTCCAACATGAGATCCAACAACAACTGGTAGATCATATTGCTCTAAGAAACTCCAGATGGTATCTTTGAGTACTGGAGAGACTTGCACAAAAGTAGTAATTGAATTACGTAGAGCACCCTATGCAAAAAAAGAGTAACACAATCAGTTGCAGTACGACTAACACATATACACTAGTAGGCTCACTTAACAGGATAATTAATACCTAACCTTGAGATAAGGAGGCACATTTTCATAGCTAAGTAGCTTGAACAATGGCTCTATATCAGGAAACCAATCTTTTCTCTCATTGGGATTCCCGAATTCTATAACCTGGATTATTAAGAAAAAAAGAACTAAGAAACCATGCCCAATCAATAGATTGACCAGCACAGGCATGCATCAGACTTCAAAATTCCCAGTCAATTCATTAGGTTACATGAATATACATGCATTGTGGAAGTTAGAAGAACTTGGAAAGCTGCAGCATTCTCCTAAATATCAAACAGGCATTACCAGTGATAAATATAAAAATATGAATGCGAGATTGCAAAGGACATACAAAAACAAATTATTTTTCTTGAGTACCATCAACACCAAAGAGAGAACTGGAAAGAAAACTAAGTGTAAACCCCAAGGATGTACTAACCTTTTGTAGAACATTCAAATATGCAACCAGTGCTTGAGCGTCACCCTCCTGAAATTCTGGTAAAATGGCCCCTGGGCTTTGAAGTGATTGCTTAAACTTATCTTCGTATATCGACAAGCAATCGAATAATGTACTCCACCCAATTGAGCGAAATGTCTTTCCTCGAAGCAGTTCATACACCCTTGAAGCACCCTCGTAAGTGCAAGCCTGTGGTAAAAACGATGAATATCAAATAACTAGAATATTCCTTGGCCAATAAAAGTTGAGCAGATTTGCAGGCTACACGTACTAAAGTACTAAGTAACTTTAAGAACGCCACGAGTGTCTGAACATTTGTATGGTCTTCACCAGCAAAGTTCACAAAAGTCCACAAGACATCATTACCAGACAGCAGCTCTGGTTCCCTCTGATGAAGCAATAAAGACAGCACATCAACTTTCAGGGGAAATTAGTAATGCCAATAAGATTTGAAGATATTTAATGTTAGGCAAGAACCAAGAGAAAAGAAGAGAGATCAATTACATGCACATGTGTGATTGCTATTTCCTCCCTATTATAATTACTTTAATCAGGAGGATGAGGGATTTATTTATTTAATCAGTCGAAAGTATATTTATAAGGATAACGTGAATAACCAATACAACATGATCTAATCATAAAACAAGGATCTTCTCCAGTGTGAGCCCTTCCCAACAACAGGAACCCTTTAGAGGAAGGGAAAACTAGGAATTTATTCAGCTACAAAAAAACAACAAATCAAAAGCTTCACAGCACTGATGCAAGAACTTCTCAGGAAAAGGAAAATGAGAACACTTACCTGATAAATTTCACTCACAAACTCCAACAAAGAGACAAAGGGATGTGACATCTCTGAATTTTGTTGAAAATTTGAATTGCCGCCTGACATAATCTCATGAGATGGAGCTGTCCGATAAGGATTAAGTTTACTCATGGCTTTCTCTTTGGTTTCTTTCACCTGTTTATTGACCCCCAAGAAAAGGAGACATAAGATAATGTAAGCTGCAAAGGCATGCAAGTCGATAATAAGATAGAAGATGAGAAATATCTCCTCTAACCATACAAATGGGAAATAAAGCTCTCACAAGGAATGCACTCTCAGTTTACATTGCAAGGCTTAATGAAAATAGGAGTGTACACTCTGAAGGATGTAAAATAATTATGGCATTCCACTTTAATGCCGACAATACAAAATCAAAGATCGGAAATTCACTCTTATAGTTCACAGTCACAATCTATCAATAAGTGAAATTGATCTTTACTGTAAAAAAACAAAATAAAAAATATCATGTCATCGGGGCCACTACATCTAAAGCATTCAGTAACCTAAATTCAAACAAAGCCTTTGAGTTATTAATACTAATATCTGAAAAATAAAGAGTTCTTTTCAAATGTAGCATAAAACCACAATATAAAAACTTCAGAGTGAAACTTATTTGCTAATAGGAACTCCCCATATATTCTAGGATTTATGTATAATGAACTTTACAACGTAATTTACTTAGCTTACCTTGTCTCTAGCAAGAGGATCAGATAGAAAGCAAGATATCAACTTGTGCAGATAGGCATTGTACACATAGACTATATCTTCATCATCATTCTGCAAAAGTAATGACAGAATTGAAGAAAACTTTTGAGTAATTAATCATTAGCAGCCAATAAACAACATAACAATTTAGCTTAAAATGCCAGCATACATGCAAGTAACCATTAATTTTAACTTAGGTTCAAAAGATTCATTGTCTATGATCTAAATTAAAATAAATGTTAACAAAAAGGTCACATGCAGATGTCAAGTAGTTTATAGATGTATGAATAATGAACACTAACCTGATAAGCTGCAGTTCGGAGGACCTTGTCAAGAAAAAACTGAAAAACGTTGTTGGCAAAAATGGAATCCAGACACGCATACATCTCCCGTAACTCATAAGGTGATGAAGTGGATGCTGCATCCTTTGGGTCATATCCATCTTGTGTTAACAATAAATGTACAACCCATGCCAGCCTTACACAGCCAACAAAACCATCAACAACGGGATCATTGTTGACACGCATCACCTGAAAGAGATCATATCCCCAACAGCATCCATAAAGAAAAAATTAATGGAAGATGGGATTTAAAAAATACGAAGTTAAAATTTATCTTACAGTCTCCTGAAATTCTCGCTTGAAGGAAGCATCGCAAGACAAGACAGAAGCATTATCAGCTGCCGCGCTCAAAGCATCTGATGTCAAAGCAATTACTAAGGAGAAGAGAAGGCTATAAATAATCTGCAATATGGTAGTCAATAACAATAAGTATAGAGACTGGAAAAAAACTATCATGTCCAAAAAAAGTCAAAATACCATTAGCAAGATATATAAACTTTCAAATCTTTAATTGTGCTTCTTTTATTTATTTATTTTACGAGAAAGTTTTCACATATCATACTGATGCTGAAAAATTAAGAAGTTTTTCCTATCTTAAAAATCATTATAATTTATGTAAATCAAGTGAAATACACATAAGGGCAAGTTTCATTATAGTAAAAATAAAAAGCGCCATTGCTCATCAAATATGGGGCACTGCCAAGTAAATCGTAGTGATGGCCAATAGTCATTGGGTCTGCTAAAGCTTCCCAAAGATTTTTTAGCAATAGCATTGTTTTAAAGTTAAGCCATGTACAATTTGTATTGTTTTTGAAATCTGATTGGATGTTACTTGTACAATTGTGAAGTTACTATAGAGCATGTGGTTGCAAAACACGGAATGCCTGGATGACCACTTGTAAAGTTTTGTTCAATGGAAATTCTGATCACATGCAGCAATGAAATGTCTGAAACATCAACAGTTTATAAGTGGCAAATATAGCTTGTGTATGGGGAAACAAGCCAACATGATATCCTTTTGAGAAAAAGAGTCAACACCTGATTGTCTATTGAGCTGTTGCTACCAATAGGCTCTCCTGTACTATCTTTAAGAATTAGGAAAATGTCTTTTATATCTTTGGAGCCTGGAAGAAAGAAGTAATCAGTGGTTACAAATACATGAAATAGACCTGTGCAGAACCATGTGGACAAAACTGATGCTTAGTGACTGACTAATCTCTTTAAACACACATATTTCCTTGAATATCGAGTGTCTTGGGGAAAGAAAGGAAGTACATGTCTCCCCGTTGGAACTAAATTTAGTTCTCAATACTACAGATAGACTACAGATAGATCTGAAGGGCACACACAGAAACATAATATAAGCATTGTAACTTACTTGTTCGCACAACCAAATCAGAAAGGATAAGGCAATGTCCAAGAGTGTGCCTTTCCCTTGAAACCACAGCTCGCCTTTCAACTAAGGCACCCCTAGAGTCAAGAACATAACGCTCTGAACTAGGTCCACCTAAACCCGTTGAATCCTCCCGATTGAGTTCCTAAGTGGAGAATATAGTTTGAATATAGATGAGAGAAAAACATCGACCAATACTGAAGACGAAATCATTCTAACAGTGCATGTAACGGGCCTGAATGACATTTTAAACATCGATTGCAAAATCATAGAATGGTTCATCGACAAATTTTTAAGGATAATTCCATTATAGAAAGGAGGACCATAAAATATACATGAGAAATCTAAGAAAAACAGATTGTTGGTATATGTGAGACCTTTATGAGTGAAATGAACCTTTGGCGAAGGCCGGTCTTAATTAGATTTTCCAAATATCTTTGTAACTCAGCCACAATATCAGCTTCAAGCCCTTGGTCAAGAACAACAGCCTGTAAAGCAGCATGTCAGGATACTTTTAATCATATATAGCGTGTTTGGCATAACCTTTTTTCAGAAGCTTATAAACTAATGTTTCACAAAGACAGCTCAAAGTACAAGCTTCTTATGCAGGAAGATAATACAAATTACAACTTTTTCAAGGAAAAATGCTAATACAAATTACAACTTTTTCAAGGAAAAATGCTCGACCAAACACCCTAACATGGAGTGGTTATTCCTCAGCAGCAAAAACAAAACCATACCCTAAAAAGTGTATATATTGCTGTCAATAAGTCCCTTCGTTCAGCATACCAAAGCCCCGCTGTAAGGCGAATGATTTCCAGAGGATCTCGCCCCAGTATTCCGCACTGGAAATTTAAAGGATAAAATATGGTAAGATAAAAAAATAGCATCAAACGTATTAGTATATGCAACATATGGAGGAAAATTTCAATGATTTTACTCGGGATGCCTCCCTTACTACTTATTAAAGCATGCTAATGCGTAAAAAAAGTAGCACCTACCTCTTGATTGGAACAAACAAGCAACCGCACACACTCTATCTCATTTAGATGTAGATCATCACTCAACTTTATAGCCTGAAATTCATCATTTCAAATTCAATTACACAAGGATTTGAACTGGTAGAGAATACATATATTATACACACTAATGTTCATTTGAACCTCAATTTAATAAACTATTAAGTTAAAAACACCACATAGCTCAAAGGCAAAAGGATGTATCGGATAAGATGAATTGCTCAATTTCTCTGACGTGTTTAGAAGAGAAACACTTTAATATTCTTAGCCATCAGTTTTACCTACTTGTACTTTACTGGAACTTATCATTCTTTTCCATTAAAATATTAAATAGCAGTAGCAAAAAGTTATTCTCTATAAGGTGACTTTATTGCATATCCAACAAAGTTCTAATTCATTGGGCCTTTTATTAAAGTCAATTTTTTGCTGATTTCAAAAGTAAAACGAAGAAAATAATAAATATATAAAAACATGTTAGGTCGTTTGAAGAAGGTGAAAAAGAAGAAGGAAATTCAAATACGAGCCTCTGAAAATGGCATTTTTTTCCGTTAATGACAAGCGGCAGAAGTTTCCATTGATACCATGAGCTAAAATATAGTTTTTACATAACTTAAACGCCGCGCCTCATTATGTTACCACTCAGAATCAAATACACAAATATAGGAGTGATGATGTAATTATATCAGAGCTTAAAAAACTAACAAGAATCCAGACTTGAAGAAGTGACCCTAACATATTGAACATCTTGCAGCAACTGACGATAAATACAGGATTAATGACGTAATTGAAACACATCTTACAAGCTTAACAAAGCTTACAAACTTAACAAGAAGAATAGAGAGTCGAAGGGTGTGATACTAACCATTTGAACATCTTGGTCATCGAGCGAAATTGGAGGAGAATCAGGAAGCCTGACTTCTTTTGAGACCTGAGATCATCGCTGGTTTAGAGGCCGTAGATTTTAAGACTAATCAACAGGAGGCAAACACTTTATTCATCAAACTAATTTAAATATGAAATTTTAAATATCAAGATACACAAAAGAAATCCAAAGAACATTAACAGTTTGCTCAAATTCTTCAATTATCTAACACAATCTGAAGCAAATTATTCAAACTATCCATCATGAGTGATACACCATCAGTTTCATTTGTCATTTAAGCAAGAGAGCAGAGATAGCCAAGCCAGACTTCAAATAACCTCTGAATTACATGGGTGGGTGGTCGCTTACTATCCGACCCCTACCCGCTTAGGCGGGAGCCTCAAGAGGCATTGGGGCATGAAATTCTTACCTTAACACAACTTTGTAGAGATTTTTTACGAACGAATATAACAGCACCCACTTAAAAATCAACCATCAAAATTCAAAAATCAACCATCAAAATTCAAAACTCGTCAATCATCGAACAAGTTAATTCGGAGTTTAACAAACAGAGGAGGTTTTGGTTGTTGAGGTGGAGTATTTGAGAAGGAGTTCGACGCGGTCGGAGGTAGGGGAGAGGCCCAGCAAGGCGGACCTCCCATTGTGCGGCTGTTTAGGGATACCCATTTGTCCCAAATTGATGTCGTTTGAGAAATGTAGGGTTTGAGGTGACTCTAATCAGAGAGAGGACTAGAGGTTCAAGAGACTGAACTAAGGCGGAGTGGGAGGCCTAAAAAATCAAAGCAAAATTGGGTGAATGTAGGCGTTACAAAATCCCGAAACCGATCAAACGGAGATAAATCGAATCGAAAATAATCAGAAATTTTTTTTTAAACTGATTAGGTTTATGTTAGAGAGTAATCAAATAATGTTTGTGTCGCCTTCTTTGAAATAACCAACCAATTTCTAAATTTTATGGTAGATTTCTCTTTCATTTGTTATCATTTTCAATACCTCGTAGTAGCATTTAATGTATAAGAGTTTTGCAGCTAAAAATTATATTTAACTTTGTCTATTATTGATATAATGAAATAAAGAGAAGTATAAATCTTTCTAAAACTATTAAATATAAATACAAAGATATATAAAAAAGCCAGACAAGGTATCGCAGATTGTATAATTAATCTTGGGTGTGAGCTATCAAATGATACATTATATCTAATCTTAAGACTTAATTTCAGCTCAAAGATTTACATGCTGTGTGTCATCCTTCAAACCGAAACTTACCAAACCAACCGGATCCGATGAACCGACAGACGGAATCGACCGACGAGGTTTCTATTTTTGGGAGAACCGACGAAATAGGTTCTGCTTCATGGCTCAAAACCTAACTAAACTAACTGTACACACCCTAATTACAAGTATTCGAAGTTTTGTCTTAAATTTCAATTATTCGACCTAATTTTTTTATGTATTGCTGGGTTTAGGTTCGTTGATTATTTGAAATGAGCCTCTATCTAACTTTTAGATTAATTATCAATTTGGGTGTTCACTTTTTAGAAAAATAAAAATATTCACTTTCTATCCCTTTATTTGAATGGGACTACGGTCTAATGAGTAGACCATAGATTATTGATTGACAAATAAAGCCGATAAACCCAGTATATATCAACAGTAAAGTCAACCCATTCCTAAAAAGAAGAACAATCAATTGTCCCTTATTAAACTCGACGGAGAGAGAGTATTTGAAATTGGTTAAATAATGTTATCGGACGAATCCAACATTCAACCCGACGTATAACAATACTATCTGATTGATGCTACACACATCCTGAATTTTTTGTCAATTATACGTGTTACAAGTCCCATTGTCGGACATTGGCTAAGGTGAGACATATGTTCTCTAACCGGTTAACTTACCGAATTAGTATTTATCCACCAAATAAACCTCTTGTTTCTTCTTCCCCAAGGGTCCACGACCAAAAATATTGACTCTTATAAATTCCTAACTATTTCAATGTTGTCTGCATGTTAGAACACCGCTCCAAATAACTTTAATTTCAAGTTCTTCTTTGTTGTCAGTTTTTTTAAATGTTAAAAGTTTGAAGGGCAATCGAAATGATAGCTATAATACTAAGGATTAAATGAAAAGTCCTACCGAGTATATTTTAAAAAACACTTCAATACGTCCGCATTTAGAAGCCTACATAAGAAGCTATAAAAGTAATCAGATGATCTCAATTCAAGTAGAATATTGCATTCACCCCTACAACATTATATTTAATACGGTAGTTAACGTAAAGAAAACAAAATGCATTAAATGACTTATTTTATATGTAGAATCGTCCATCAAATACGTTATTTGTACGATGATCCGATTATGCTTTTAATTGCGCGACGATACTTATAGACTTCCGCGTAATTTCGTAAGAGAACCCACGGTAATATATTCTTCAAATTTGAAAGTATATATGAATAATACAATTCAATCATAATGTCATATTACTACTCGGGTATTAACAATACACTACCGCAGAAGCGAAATGAGCGCAAGCCGAAGAATGCAATTTCACGCTACAGCCTCGAAGCGCATGCAGAAGTTTCATAAAGGATCCTTACTCTAAGCGACATTTAAGCGCAAACTTTACCATCTACCACCGATAAGATCCGCGATTTACCTCCTCCATGTAATCTGCCAAGATGCACTGAAAATACTCAATACGACCTAAGCCATACTTTTATATTTACTACTCCGTATTTTAAAATTACTTCTCAAAGTAATAAAAGCAAAAATGGTTTGAATCGTGTTGATTCTAGTAATTGGCTACAAGAGTTGCCCTAGGTGTGTATGTTGGCTCATGAAAGGCTATCATCCTAATAGTCTTGGAATTCTTAAACTCCAACATAAACAAAACAGAGTAACATCGAAGATCACAAATCAAGAATAATGGGTTGGGTAGGAGAACAAATCGATTCTATCAGATCTATTCAATTCAGACAACTATTTTCTCAGGCCATCAACCTTGGTACCCCCCCTCCCCCCTTAAATAATGTAAATTAATTTAGTGATTGGTTTTAAGATTTCGTGAAAGTAGTTGAGTTATGGGTGTTTGATGAGTTGTTTATGTGTTTATTATTTGTCTGTTTAGTTTATTATTTGAGGTTTTGTGGTTACTTTATTGAAAAAAGATTGTTCAACATGTATAAAACTACTTGTATTTTTTAATCAAATTTGTAGTTGCTACTCCGAAAAAACTATCTCTTGGGCCATTCATTCAAATTTTAACTACTTTGTATTAATAAAATAATCGGCTTTTATTATCACAATATTAGAGACAAAAGAATGTTGCATCGATAAATAAACTGCAGATCAATTATAATGAACAATAAGTTTTGACTAGATGATCAAATGAAATTTGAATTTTTTTGTCAACATTCAACTGGACAATCTTGTCCAGTTGACGAAATGGAAAATTTCAATATTTATCAGAATTCATTTTGTGTTGTGTTAAGTAGGTCAGTGATATAATTATTGTGCAATGTTCTTCATTTGTGATTTGGTGTTCGATCTCTATTGTTATGGATCTATGTCTTTCATTTTTCTCATGTTATATGAATATTCCACATTGTTCAAGTCTTCAAGCAAAATATCGTCAAATACTCAGATTGTCCTCTGGAAAATATGGTTTAGTTATTCCCCTTAATGTTGTACAGGTATGATTGTTACATCAGCTTCACATTTATATGAAAGACATGTGCGGAATCGGTAGCGGTAGTCACCTGTGGTAGTCGTCCTTTCTGGCAGCATGGAACCCGGTTTCAAAAGAGTGAGTCATAATGATATTTATTGTTGTTCGTTTTTCCTAGGTTGATATCGAAAGTACTCTCTGAAATTCGCAAATTGAAATCTCTATTTCAGAATATAAGGGAGGTTCTTTATAACAGGACATTGTTTACTTCTTGCATCTCAGTGATACATGAAATTCTGCTTTGGCGACGAGTTTAAATATCTCTAGTTGTTGAATTGTCCACTATAATCTCCTACAATTCATTTCAAAGAATAAGAAAAATTATCTTTGTGAGAATAAAAAAGATGAGCTTCGTTTTGCTTGTACATTATTAACGAGGGACTCAATTGCTGTGAGTGTAAGGTAGTCTATGTATTTTGGATCTCAATTTTCTACGGCCATACGAACTTTGTTAAATCATTATATTGAAAATTATCTTCTGAAACAAGCTTAGCCAAGCATCTTCTGTCCTATGTGCTCTGATATTTGTACGGCCATGTTTCCTGGATCTTTATATACTACTGTCTTTGACCGGTGTGCACATCTTCAAATCATAATGGGTTTGCTAACTAAAACCGTGATTCCATGCAGGGTGACATTTTGTTCTTGCATATGAGTGATGGCCCTATTCGTGCTGGAGAAATTGTTGTCTTCAATGTTGATGTATGTTCAATGATCCAATCTTCTTTTTTCCTTTCTGGTTCCGCTTTTCCAAGTTGTGCACTATCTTTTATGGTTTTCATATTCACTTGGATGTTGTACTCTCAATAGCCAGTGATTATCCATTCGGTGAAGAACAGTTAAATTAGTTCTTATTATGGACTTGCCGAATTGAATGAATCGAAAGTTTGAAAATATTTTATTCTTATATATTTGTAACAAGCGTGGTATGTGTGAAAAGACATAGTCTCATGTAGTTATACTTCTTACTTCATGAGACTGGATACAATAGATCGCAGATCTCATCAGGCTTATCAAGTTTGAGAAGTATTGTACCACAATATCCACTTATTACAAACTACACAATACAAATTCGAAGATGTTCCATTTAGAAGAGAATTTTATTGTTTTACTTGGTCTTGGCTTTGTGTTATCCGTTCCTCCTCCATTACCTAATCTTTTTTCCTGTTGTTTTGTCATCTTGTAGGGACGTGAAATTCCTATTGTCCATCGAGTTATCAAGGTAAGCTTAGAAAACTGTTTTTTTCTTTTTCAACTACTCTGTAGTGTCTTTATAATCTATCTACTCCTTTATTTGTTACCCGCCATTCTTCGATATTATAGAATAACCAAAAAAGTGAATAGAGAAATAAATTATCATATTATCAGATAGCACGTGGTGTTCTCTTGGATATGAGCTCTTGAAAAAAATTGAAATAAAATAATAGATGATGGAATATTTTCAGAGTTGTGCACAAGTTTTGTTGTTGTCCTGTTTATACACCTTTTTCTCTGTTGCTGCTTCTCATTTTTGCTTTCTTATTTCTGGGTAACGTTTTCAGGTTCATGAGCGCCAAGAAACTGGAGAAGTTGATGTGTTAACAAAAGGTATGTTTTATTGTTTCTTGTTGGGAGGTTGTCATGTTGAATTAAAACGTGCTCTGATTATATTGTGAACTTCGAAACTTACATAAACTAGAACCCAATGAAGAGGCAAACTAAATGATATCTCAGTCCCAAACAACTTAAAGGTACAAGGTCTCATATTAAGACAGACCTATTACAATGAATGCTAGAGTAGAGAACTTGGTAATTTAAGTTCGACATTTATTCTAATGATTAATCCTAATGAACTTGTTGTACCACCACTAAGTGCTTTCTTTAGTTCATCAGTCAGGAGCAACTGAATTATCTTATTTTGTCTGGTTTTTTGGTCAACTCATCTATTTTGCCTGTTCCATGAATTATTACAGGGGATAATAACTTTGGGGATGACAGGCTTCTCTATGCAACTGGTCAGATGTGGTTGAACAGGCATCATATCATGGGCAGAGCTGTCGGGTAATATATATATATATATATATAGAAGACAGTTTTGTTGGCATTACTCCCTCCAATTCATTTTAATTGAATTGGAAGGAGTATTTTGTTTTGTTGTTGTCTATTGAACTTAGTCTTATTTGCTTAAAACTTTTCAGTATGATTAACTACGGCGACATCGTTGAAATTCCTGATGAGGCTGAAGGTCATAGATTGAATATGTTGCAAGTTGTTGTGAAATGTCTAAAGAATAGACCAAAATACTTACAACTCGACTCATTAATAAATGGGTGTAGTACAAAGCAGTATATGATAAAAAGGGTCCTTACAGTTCCAAATCAAACACTCTAGATATTCACCAAATCTTAAACGCTAAGCATGTGTTCAATTTTTAGTACCCCCCAGATTTTTCATTCGGTTAGGTAGTGGTTTGTATAATGCTATAGGGGTATTTGCTTTTATCACTTTGATAAGATACTTGCATTGACCTTTGTTTTCTTTGCAGGTTCTTACCTTACGTTGGCTGGGTGACAATCATCATGACTGAGAAGCCGATCATCAAGGTTTGTTACCCATCGAGTTTTTCTTGAAGCTCTTAGTAGTAGTAGCTCTGGGCTCTGGCTATGTAGTGACAAGTTCTTTCTTTGTCTGCAGTATGTATTGATAGGTGCCCTTGGGTTGCTGGTCCTAACTTCCAAGGAGTGAACGTTCATTACAGAAGTCGATACGAGCACAATTAGTTCGGATCCCTAGTCTCAAAAACTAGATGTAACAAAACACATAATTCTATGTAATCAAACTAGATTTGTTGCCTCCCTTGGGTTAATCTTAATGACATTTTTGAACGTCCAACTTGTCTTCTTCGGCCTTTACAATGCGAGTAGAGTGTCCTCAGGAGAACATAGAAATGACGTATGAGTACGTGCCTATGTTTTATACAACAACTAACATACCCATTCAATTTGGTAAATTCTGCCTAATCACTAGGTGATAATACGCAACCTTATCCTCACACAATGCGAGTGCTTATAAATCACCCAATGAAACAAGCTATAAGATTTTATCTACTACTCATAAAAGAGTAAGAGGCAGATAGTAGTTAATGAGCATTTGATTTATTTTATTATATCTGGGCATGTTAGAAAGGTGACGAAATTTATGCTAGATTCATATTTAATATAACTATAAATAACAACAGAGCATGTATCAAGAGAAATGACGGAATAAATTTTATCGCTTGATATTATTTACATTATGCCTCTGGTTTATACGCTTCAAGATACAATACATAATATAACTCTAATCAAGAATTTTACTTTCTTCTTAATCAAGTTTATTTCTTTCTTTAAACAAGATCTGGCCGGTCACAAACAAGCATTCATTATTTCCTAATAATGACTTCCCTTGAAATGTCTTAATCAACAAGCATTACTGCACTGAAACTTATTGTGAAACCCGCTTAGACAAACCTCGCAGCTAAAAGAAAATAAGATATCCGAATATACGGAGATAACATGTTGCTTCATTAAAACCTCATTGCGAAAAACCCATCGGGACAAAATCATGATTAAGAAAAGATACAATGCATACTCTCTAACGTCCCCTAATTCACATCACTGGACATTAATACGCTGCATTTTGGATGGTAAACATAATATCCGTTGGGATTTATCACATGAGCGAATTTATTTAAAATCGATTTCACCATTCTTTCAAGACGAAAGAAGAAAACCAATATATTTTGTTCTATCTACTTTGATATATCATTTATTTTACTACGCAACACGCTTCATACAATTATCGTATATAAAGATCAGTTACACTAACTTTCATACGATAAATCAAGTACCATGGATCCGTCGGATCATGTTCCTCAACCAGTTTTATTCACGATTTCTTCGTATGTCAAGATTTCTATGGCGGCATGATTTCCGTTGATCTAGTTTGTTTTGCATATCACCATGAAATACATAACTACTAATATCGCATAATCAATTCAATTGTGTATAAATGAACATGTTCTACTAGAATAATTTTATATCTCTTATATATTTAACTCTTATTTGACGTTGTTGATATTTACCCATAATTATATATCACTAATACAGAATTTATATATGATATCAGATCAAATAAATCTTTTTGTACTTTCTCTTTAAGATTAATTACTCATCGCTCACATCTCAAGTATTATTATAATTGTTAGTATCGGGAACGCGACTTATCAACGATATTTCGTCATCTCAAATTCCTTTCTTTCAAGAAGCTACAACTCTCAAAGCCTCTTCAAGAGCTCCAATAACGTTACTATAAACATAAATTGTCATTTTCATAAACTTTTCTCCGATATTTACATATAACAATGTCATGTAAGATCATTTGTATAACAATCTTTGCTTTTTTTTCAAATAGTCAATTAGGAAAAATCCTATGGAACAAAAAAAACCTAGTGAAATAAAAGATTATATTTTTAGATACAGTTTCAAGTAATTGTCTTATTAAAACCCATAAAAACTCAAAAAAACTTAGTTAAGAAAAAAAAGAGTACAATGCATATCACTTCCGACATCATCATTCTATATTATATCTCCCCGATTTATCAATGGGGCTTGGGATTATTCAAATAGGAATATCCAAATAACGCCATGTTGCCATTAATACTGCATGATTATGCAATCATCTATCGCTGTAAGATATACATTAGAATTGGTACTTCAAGCACCTCAAGTTCAAGGTCTTTCGACGAGATACTAAATTATCTCTTATAAAATCTCATTTAATTGATAACTCTATGTAAGAAAGTATGAATTTATAATTACATGCACAATCAAGTTTCAGATATATACCTTATAAGGTATTTGATTCCTTAAATCCTTTATATATTTTTGTTTGATAACTAAGAACTCAGAATTTTGTACTAACTTACTCTATGATAATCTAGTCACCAGAACTCTTGAGTCTCAATAAACTATAATAGTTCTTCAATAAGATTACATGATTGTATCTGATCATCAATGATGACAAATACTCAAATCATAAATATATGGGTGATCAATATAAATTTATATTAATACCAAATACATCATACACTCAATAAGTAAACAAATAGATCATATAATCGTATACATACATAATATAAATAGAAATACGTATGACATATACTCATCAATAGCCTTGGCTATATCTGTGGATACTAAATAAAATTGATCATGCAAATAAATGTCTAATAACGCAGTCAACTTATGTAATCCATCTTCGATGACTTGAATACTCAAATATTTTCACTTTAACTCAATCGAAAGTTAAGTTCCAGGATACATATTCGTGCTTCCTGTGCATCATAATTTGTTACGTATTCACGCATACGAGCTTCTCAAAGATGCTATATTATACATCATATAAAGATATCAAGAGACTATATTTTCTACGTTACCAAACATATACTGAGCAGCCTCCCATCACAAAGTGTATATGTGAGCGCTTATAATCCGGGCTAGTGCTTCTAGTATAAAATTGTGGTAAATCTTATTTCGCTATTTACATACCCAATATAGAATGGTAGTATCATATTTAATTAGATTTCTGATATTAATTTCTCACTCTATAGTGAGTTTAGACCCATTGACATATATTTCTCACTAGTATCATATTTCATTAGACTTTGAGTTCAAATTTCTCACTTAGTGAGTTTCGCTTTACCTTAATCGTGTCTTTTCTTGGCCATTCATAAATATATGTATAGAAGATAAATTTCATATTCCTTATGTTGTTTCAATATATAGAGCTCTTAATTTATTGTCTATTAATTCTTTAATTTTGGTTCCAATATTCAATGATAATTAGATTTCATTTGCACAAATACGAAGACAATTTAAATTTTTCTTATTCACAAAATTGGAATTTTGATAAATAACGTTGTTTGTGTATCTCACAAACATGAAATGAGATAGGAAAATTTCCCACTTTAAATTTGGAATTTCATAAAATATATGTCTAACTACAACCGATGAAAGACATTAAATACTAAAATGTATATTTATCTTAACCGGATCTAATTATTTCATTTCAATAATTTTTGTTAGAATTCAGTATGAATTATATTTCATGTATTAAACACCAATTCATACATCCCTGATCCTCAAATAATGTATATTAATCTAAAAAACACATAAATTACAATCATGAATAAAAGAGTTTTACATTCGCAATTAAACCAACCTCTGCTGTATGCCCCACGTGAACGCCTCCCTGAAACCTCCTGCTTGTCCAACATCAAAACGATGTCCTAGATCACCACCGTGAGGGAACCGAATCCGTCATAGAATTAAATCCTGCTGTAGCCATGAGAACAAAAAAATGGAAGAAATTCTCCATTTCTTAGGGAGGGGCGTGCTTTCAAAGGCAGGCAGCGTTTTTTTCCATCAAATGAAAACCGCCTCCTTCTTTTAAATATCATTTGCCAATTCCAATCATAAACAACTCGTTAAGAACTAATTTAACTCTGCTAACTTAATTAGACCGTTATGTGCCTCTTAATCAAATATCGAGTCACTAAAGTGAGCTTGTTTTATTTAATTAACTTAACAAGTCAATGAAAACACTAACGAAGTCACTATCGAATAACATATCAAGTTATTCATCAATTTTATTCGTTTAATTGATTAAACTTTGTAAGTTTAACCACATGTCTTCATCAATATATATATTTATCAAATATATAAATATCGAGAGATACATTTCAAGACAAGTCTCGCTTAATGGTAAACAGCAATTCATCATTAAAGCGTGTGTGACCCTTCTAGGCTCTGTGTATAATAAAGTTGTATACAATAACAATCATCAATTACCATTATTATAACCATTACCTTAGCAGCATTCAAGAACCCTTAACATCACAGAACTCAAACTAGTAATATACAATTACTATGTAATCATCAAGTTCAAAGAATCACATTTAACCAACCCTAGAAATGAATTTATACACAATTGTCGCAATCTTGATAATAAAAGCTAAATCAATTTTCACGATTCCAAATAACATCAATCCAACTAACAGATATATTCTAGACTATGTTAATAATGTATAAAACAATCCAATAAATTATATGATCTATTACCAACCACTTAATTGAGTTCTAGCAAAATGATATAGTATTCCTGTTCATATCAATACACCCCCTCGAAATTGGGATCACTGTTCCTCAAGGCGGCAATGGACTGTGTCGCACTATCCCTCGGCTCCAATTGTTCATATTGCATTTAGCCCCAAAGGGTATTACAGTTGTCCACATTCAACATAATAGATTTGTACCGACGGACTAAAAGGAGCCTCAAGAATGATAACAAAACCTTTATCCTTCATGCCTTTCATTCTCTCATGGTTTTTAATGATGATAGCAAGTGATTTGGTGAAAGTCAAGGAAGAAAGGTAATACTACTGGGAGAGAGAAGCACAATAGTTGGTTGATCAGGTATTACGTGGCATAATATGAAGTTGGTTGCTTTGCTCCACTCAATAACTTTAGCCTCAAATTAAAGTGTACAACCATTTTGAACTTTAACGAGCTGTGGACGGAATAAAGCAACTGCTTTTTAATTCATCCTTCAACCCTATTAGTAAACACCTAAGACCAACAACGAACACGCATATTCTCGGGTGATGTTCGCCGCCATCGCCTCGCTCATTTGATAGTACATAAGAATTTGTTTGGATTGATAGAAATTGTGGACCTGAAGTTCTCCCTAGAAGGTTTTAATCAAATCTTCCCATAGTAGTATCATCTTCACCATTTATCCAAGATGTAGACATCTTTACAAGGCGCTACTCTCGAGGCGCATACCGCCATCAACCTCATCTAGTTTAATCAGCCTTTCAAAACCCATCCTCGGTGGTCTCATCCCTAAATCGAGGAAATCCACTAAGACGCTGGGTCAAGCCGAGGAACCGAAAACTCTCGAATCGCCTTTCATCCAGAAAATGCCACCCTCATGTGACGCAATCACGAAGTTATTGTGCACACCATTGCCATGGGAACCTGTATCACTGCAAGCAATGCTAGAGGTCAGCGTAATAGATTAATGTCAAAACTCAAGTTGTAGCCTGGAATCAGCAAAGAACGGTGCCAAGGCTGGCGACGCCTGTAATTACCTGAGGTCAATATCCGTATTCGGGCGCGCTGGCGCCTGGGTTTAGAAAGCGCTAGTGGGAGGCGGGTCAGTTGAGATGTTTTGGTGGTCACCATCTGATCAGGTTACCAAAATGACAAACAAATTACAAAAGCATTCCACAAACAGAAAAAACGACATGTGAAAAATATCTCCCAATTTTTATTTCTAAATTTATAAAATATACGACTAACTACAAATTGATGAAAATGAAGAGACAATACTAAAACGGGTATTATCTTAATCGACCCACTATTACTACTAACACCAAACCAACTAGTGAGATATTCTATAATTATCATGCTAATCATGCATAAAAACAATCCAATGAAACTGTTATAACTTATACAAAACTAACAATTGAGTTCTAGAAGGGCTGGTATCGCTATGGTAATATCTTTGTTCAGATCACTTCATATTCAATCTGGAAATAAAGTTAGTAAATTAATTTTGGGATTTTCAAAAATAAAAGTCTTTTTAGAAATTTGGGATGAAGGATTAATTTGTCATGTAAGTATTTGGTGTGCACTGTGCAGTGTCTAATAATATGTATGTTTTAATTAAATTTGAAGTTATGTGAATGGAGTTGGTTGACTATTTGTTTCATTCTCCTACTAAATACCATTGACCAAGTCCACTGCTTGATACAACTGTTCTAAATTATTATTCCTGTTAGATTTTAGATCATTGGTAATTCTTGTTACCAACTTCATCTCATGGTCTGAAATCTGCAATCATAAACGTATATTAAGGCACACCTATCATGTCGTCGTCCGGACAAATCTGTCGTCAGTTTTCACTTGATGAGATAAAATCAGCTACTAGCAATTTCGATGATGAACTAATCATTGGTATAGAGGATCGATCAACAATGATGAAGAGATTGTGGCACAAAGATTAAGTTTATCCTACACAAAAGAGACTGAGTTCTGAGGGAAATTCAAAACATCCATACCAACATGATAATCTAGTTCGTCTTGAAGGCTACCAGTAAATGAACTCCTGTAGAAAGATCCTTGCTGAGTACATGCAAAATGGTACTTTAGTTGATCACTTATACAAATTCAAAGGTATAAGTTGATGGAAAATGTTCTTTATAAGGGCGTTATGTAACTTCTAGTTATTGATCAGAGTATCAGACGAATCATTATTGTGTGCCCCTTATACATACCCCATTACCCAAAAAGAATTGATACCTTTATATTTAAGACCATTTGGATCAGATGTTACACTCAGATGCCATTATCGCTATTGTCAAGCGTTATCTGTAAATAGTCCTGTTTAACTTGGAGAAGAGGCTTCACATTGTGAATGGTGCTGCTGGGGTCTGATTTCTCACAGAGGAGCTTCACCTGGAGTCATACACCGCGATATCAAGGGTTCGAACATTCTGTTAGATGGTAACTTTGAGGCTAAGATTTCAGATTTTGGATTGGCTAAACTTGTAAAAACGACATCTGATCCCAAGATAACCTCTGTTAGTACAACGATTTTCAAAGGAACTTTTGGTTATATGGATCCTGAGTACTTCTATACTCAAAGACTAACTACCAAAACCGATATTTATGCTTTTGGGGTTGTGTTGTTAGTTGTTCCTCAGTGGAGCCAGTAGACAATGAGCTAAAGAAGATCAAGTTGAGTCTTTCCGAATGGGCCACAAATGCATAGAGAAAAATAGGCTGGATCTGACTACGACCCTATTTGGTTGTGTTCTTTCCAGTTTTGAAACACCTTAGAGTTTCTCCTCAAGTGTAAAAGTAGACAGTCTGAGCAAGAACATAAATGGAGGAAGCAATATATTTTAGAATTAGCTTTGAGGAAACAACCACCATCTGGACTTACTAGTAGGCTGCCTAATGAAGGGGGTCAAACTTAGATTTAGATAACGCCCTGTAGTTCATTAGTGTCCAAGAAAACAAAACAGGGTATGTCCTAATTAATTACTTTGGCAAACTAAAGTCTCTTTTTCTAAACTTTATCTTCAGTTTACAAGTGACAACATATAGGTTTTGGTGATAACTCAGTGTTAACTTTAGGGCTAATCATAGAAGTGTAACATAGTTGTCAACTTGTCATTGGAGCTTCTAGGCGATGATTTTCTTATTGTGCTTTAGGTTTCGGAGTGGATCTTTCAGCTTTGTATGTAGTATCTTGTGGTAAGTGAATGAACTTTCACCTAAGATTGTCATATACTTCTGATCTTAGTTTACTAGAGACAAGGAGGTATATAAATATATCAATCATACTTAATGAGAGTAATACATTTACTTTGTTCTAGTTAATGCTAAATTGACTTAGAAGAAACTCGCAAAGAAATAGGGATATAATTTTGTTTGTTTGATTCAGTATATTGACTTTTATTGACAGTATTTCCCTTGCAAAAAATCCAGTGAGTTTGATTTACAAGCTGACCTGAAATCTGAAATCATGAGTTGCAGCAATTGCAGACAAGGAGAAATATGCAATATTATCAGCATCAGTCGATGGCTTCCTTTGCCCCCGTTTTTCACTTGATGAGATAAAAAGAGCCTGTCAGAATTTCAGTCATTGCACTGGACGGGATGGCTTTTCTAGGTTCTACGTAGGACACTTCAATACTGAAGATATTGTTACAATAAAAAGATTCGGATCTATAGCCGACTTCTTGGGGGAATTTGAATTAGTATGTAAGCTGCAACATGATCATGTAGTTCGTCTGAAAGGCCACTGCCTCAAGGCTTCTGAAGGTATACTTGTCTATGAGTATATGGTGAAAGGCAGCCTAGAGAATCAACTGTGTAACCATGTTGATAAACAGGCTTGTTTGACATGGGAACAACGTGTGAATATATGCATAGGTGCTGCTCGTGGACTAAATTTCCTTCGTGGAGTTTTTGAATCTGGAGTCATACACCGTCACGTGAATTGTTCAAACATCATATTGGACGATAACTTTGTGCCCAAGATTGCAGATTTTGGTATAGCTAAACTAGCAAATGATGGAGATGATGCCATCACAACTCATATTTTTGGCACAATCGGATACTTGGCTCCTGAGTATGTTGTTTTTGGCAAAGTGACTAAGAAAATTGATGTTTTTGGTTTTGGAGTCGTCTTGTTAGTTGTTTTATGTGGGAGGAGACATAATGATTATGTATCTTATGGAGATGATGGACGTTATTATCCAATGTGTGTTCACTTATGGGCTGAAAAATGCATACGAGAGAATAAAGTTGATAAGCTAATTGACCCTGAGCTTATAAGACAATTCAAATCCGAGAGTGTGGTAAAATTCTTGGAAGTAGCTCAGAATTGCTTGCATCCGCAACCTGATAAGAGACATACTATGGAGGAAGTGGTAGCAGGCCTCGAATTAGCTTTGGAAAAACAACTTAGTTCTACTTATACTCATTGGATTGAAAGCCATGAACCGCCTAACCTACAATATCTACAACCCCAGAATGAGTGGAAGTATTCGTCTTCGTCCAAACTCTATGATAAATTCGTTCATGGAATTTAAAGTAACACACACTCTCTTTGATAGCGGACACCCCTGCTTGGTTTTATATTTGTCGTTCTTGTATTCAATGCAACTGTTTTGATTACATTTCAAACAAATACAATTCATTTTCACTATGTTAAAGGCCTTCAATTTGATGTTCATAAGCATTTTTCATACGAAGGGATAAACAAACTGCAAACGTCTTAAATTCATAAGTCTAATATTTACAACCCATTAATGTGGCAAACCAGCAACATATTACACGGCGATTTCAATTCCCTTACGTGCAAGCATTCAATATGGACTTTGGTATTTGTTTGGTTTAGATGAAAAGATTAACAAAAAAATAATGGATATATATAAGAACATAACACAAAATTACTCTCAAAGAGTAAGTAATGACAAATTAAGGTTGCTTTGAGGGAAAAAAAGCTTTTAGTTTTATCGAATATACAATAAACAAAAATAAAAAAAAGAAATAAAATTTATTAACAACCATTTTTTTTATTACAACATTTTTTTTATTTTCTTTTTACCCAATGAGTGATAAAACATAAAGGAAGTGCATCGCCGTACCGAAATATTAGTGTAATGATTATTATTTCAAAGCATAAAATATCAATTCTATATGATTTTTGTATTAAACCGCGTATTTCAATTTTCGAAAAGCATCAATCACATAACAAAATATATCGAGATGCTTTTTTCGTTGTGGGAAATATGTTTCGATGTAATTTGGAGTTAATCGATTTTTTCAAAAACAAAATATGGTTTATACATATAAGACAACTGGTTAAATATGATTAAATGTTAAATAAAACAAAATTTAATGCTTAATTTCGTTTGGCCACCCCTCAACTTTTTTCGAATATATCAATTAAGAGAATCGACTTTTTAAATAGGTCAAGCCTTCAAGTTTCCCGTCAACTAATTTTTTAGGTTCAACTATATACTTGCCTCCTATCATTCATTTTTAATTTGACATTAAATTGTTAAAAAGATAAAAATCTCTCTATTTAATGGAAGTGGAGGAAGTAACTTTCATGATAACACTATATCGTTGTATGTATAGATGCTAACATTATATCATTGTATAACTATTAGAGTTAGTTCAGGTCACGATATATTACTCATATGATGAGGTTTCGAGATTAAATTCTTGTAGTAATAATGAAAAATTTTTTCATTTAAAAAAAAACACTATATTATTGTATGTGTAAGATCTATGGTTATGTCATAAGGAGTATTAAACGTAATATCCCATACCGTTTTTCTGATTGCTTCAGAATTCCTGTGTCCATACCAAACAAGAGATCAACTATCTTGTCAATTATGAAACGAAGTCTTTTAGGAACTTTCCATGCAATTTCCACCCCATTGATTCCATTATTAATGCTCCAATACCCAGAAATTTCTTGGTAATCCCACTAGAACCACTCCTTTATCAACATATTCAAGCTATCCATGCATGCCTCTCTATATATATATATACATACCACAAGCTTTATTCCCACACCAACAATTTTCTTCCTCTTTTAACTAACATACACTAACAATAATGGAGAATACAAAAATACCTAATTCATTTGGTTGTTTTCCTCACAAAACGTTAAAACTAAGCCTACCCAAATCAAGATCAAAGTCAAGTTCCTCAACTAAAAGCTTAGACTCACCAAAAACACCAAATAAATCATCCATTATCATGGCATCCCATAGAAGCTCTACGAGCTCTAGAGACGAAGAGTTTAAGGAGGTTTTCCTGCTCCATTTTATCGCGTCAATAAACACGGAAGATTTGCATTTGAGCTGGAGAAATCTATTTGGATCCCACGGCGGAACAATAGTTGTCACATGAGAAAAGCAGAATTATTATCACTATCTGATAATCGATGGAGAGTTAAACGATAGATTATATTAATTTTATTGCTTAATTTAAATGCGGTTAATGAACATGAGATCTTAGGCGCCTTGAGATGTCTGAGCTTGAAAAAAGGGTGTGGAAGAATTACACCTAAAAGCTTGCAAAGATTGTTGAATAAGTTAGGAGACATGAAATCTTATGATGAATGTGTTTCTATGATTAGGGCTTATGATGTGGATGGAAATGGTGAACTTGATTATTACGAGTTTCACCAAATGATGATGGCTTAAATTGAAGTTGAATGTAACGTACTCTTCATAATTTGATAATCATAATTCTAATACTTTTTGTGTTTCTTGATTATAATAATACACACTTTTGAATACCGTCACATACTCATCTTATTTTGGTTTACAATATACATGCATATTATCCACTACTTTCATCCCATTTGCCCAGTTTCTTTTGTGGAATTGTAAAATTTACTAAATATAAAAATATCCAACTATTGAAGACCTCCATTCTTGATAACAATAAATTTGGATCAATAGTTTTTACATACCATTTAATAATAATATCACTCCACTTTTAATATAAAAATAAATTAAAAATAATAAAAAAGTGCGTGAAATATCATAATTAAGAAATGAAATATAAAAATCATTTCTCTATCATAATTAAGAAATGAAATATAAATCATTTCTCTAAAGTTGATATTCGACAATTGCCAAGTACTTTAATCTATTTATTATTCCGTATGTAGTAATTGATCAACAGAATGGCAGTCCCTGGCCTCCTTGTCTTCTGTTCTGGGTGTTTAGGCATCTTAGTTCCAAAACTTCTTCAAGCTTTAGCATTATCATTGTTCACTGCACCTAAACACAAAACGAATTCAGGGATAAACAAATATTCATTGAGATAATCACTTTCAAACATGATTATACAATAATGTATAAAACTCATCTATAAAAAAAAGTTCATATCTACATTGATGATACATATATGACTTCAAGTATAAACAAATAAAACAATTAGTGACCAAGAAATTAAAATTCGAACATGATGCATAAACTTTGGTCTTAGGCACACTATCAAATCATCACATTTTTATCAAGAAATTTCAAACATGATAATACATTTTGGACTTAAGCACATGATGAAATCGCATTTTTATTACCTGCCGGGATCTTATTAAGGGTGGATGCTCCTTCGTTTCGGTCACCGGAGAGTGGTGGAGGAATAGCTAATTTTACACCAGGCCAAGGACGACACATACAATGCTTCCCCTCTTCTATGCTTGCATAAAGGGTGGTCAAATGTTTGCCACAACCACTCCATGTATACTTCCTACATTGTTTACAATCCACCCTAAAACACATCTTGTTACTTCTTTTTCTTGGGAACTTTTAGTTAGGATTTGTGTGTATTATTAGTACTTTGGCTATGATTCTATATATAAAACGAGGGATTTATAGGGAAATCAAAACAAATTCTTGGTATGACTCATATGTGATGGAGACCTCATCCGTTCCGAAGATATCGCTTATCATAGAAATTCTCACCACTAATATCTTATCTTGTTGGACCTTTTATATTTCACAATGTTAATGACATCGATATTTGGTAGTTTGTACCGATTGATAGTATCGACTATAATCAGCCAGTATTCTGTGATATACTCAATCGATAAATAATTAAAATTGGCAAGATAATAATTGCCTCAGAAATAGACTGATTAGCTAACGAAGGAAGCTCGTTGCTGTCGATTAAAATAAAATCTCAAAATTTCCGATCAACTCCAGCACTACGATTAACTACTTTTATTTATATTTGCCAAGATAAACTGGCGACCGGCAGCGTAACGATTTATATTCATCAATTGACAAATATTAGATTTAGAAAATTTTAGGGTGAAGTAAATAGAAACTACTTACAAAATAAATCATTAATTTAAGAAAAAAAATTCAAACTTCGGATGAATCAAAATAATATATTAATAAGAAATGTCAAAATTATAACAAAAGTACGATAATTTTAAAAAGATATGGTTGTGGATCGAGTTGGCCCATGTAACGACCCGTCTCTATATTCTATATATACCTATATATTTTATTTTGAAAGCTCAATCACGAACCATGCATACACACAAAGAGGATTGTCAATTATTTAATAAGATATCAAAATAAAAATATGTCAAGTAATCTTCCTTATAAGAATATCTTCATAAATATAATTAATTTTTTCTTACTTACCATTCAAATAATGGAATATAATTCATTTAAAAAATTATTTAACTAATATACAATAATTTTTTATAGTTACTTGCTTATTATTCTAAATTAGAAATTATATATTGTTTGAGAAATATTTAAAAGACTATCCTTAGATCTATTACAAAAAGTTTCAGCTGGGATAAAATTTGATCTAGAGGGAGGATTATGAAATTCTAGAACCATAGACTAGCTAATGACTAAGCTTCAAAAGGATGCTTGTCATGCTCTTAACTTGGCATTATAAGTTTAAACTAATTTAATACCTAATCCTTAGTGTAGATCAGCTAAAAATAATAAACAAATCGACTACAGACCGATTTTCGAATCAAACCCAGAGGGTCGAATAAACTAATTAATCGCCACAATATCCAAAAGAGTATTTCAAGATTGTCCAATATAAATTGTCAACCACTGCACGCTCACTGTAGAATCCATTAAAGTATAAATAAGAAAATCTGCTTCTTCCTGAACATTTAAGTCATTATGGCTCAGGAGAGAGAATTTTGATTTCTGCAAAACCAAAAATATGAGCATTAGTTTTATTTGTGTTTTATCACGACTTAAATAAAGAAACACTTAATAGCTTTTAATAACCAATTCCTATTCAAACTCCAACTCTCTTCAATCACCAAAAACCGACTCCCACTCGGTCCAACCGAGTTCGGTTCGAGCCTTATGGCTCGTTTTTCCGTTCCGAATGTATCCTTCAATTTACACTTTATACTCGGGAAGTTTATAATGCATTTTATTAAATAGTTCAGTTTATCGATGGCGCGAATTCTGTGACAAATCGATTAAGAGTAATATATTAAATATTATTAACCTACTATATTTAATATATAGATTACGACCCCTGCAGTTCATCATAACCACTAATGTCAATACGCTTTATTTCCTAAATACTAATTATCTAAATAATTAATATTGAACTTATATATATATATATATATATGAGAATATAACTTGAATGATTAAATCGGTTGTATAATTTAAATCGTTCAATGGATATTTTTATGAGATCAAATTTTTTCATTTCCAACATAACAATCCTCGCATGAACTTAAGGCGCCATCGTTTTCGAGCAAACTATCGATACACCTGGGATGTAACCGTCAAAAGTGATAAATCCATAACAAAGTAAAGTTAGTGGGTTATTTGTTTTTAATAATATGGTGGTGAATATAATTGTTTGGATGATAGATTTTTGTAATGGGGTATTGTTTGTTGATGTTTGCTTTGAGAGTGTATCAATTGAGTTTATAAATATTATTTTGGAATTGTTGCCCATACAATAAATTTGTATATGTTATGTACAGTGTGAGAGGATAGTATATGGGTGTTTTAGAAAATATTGCTTGTTTTTATGTAATGGGATGTTGACAGTTTGTATATACGGTGACTCTTATTTTTTATTTGATGTAAGTGTATTTAAAGGATGCTTTCACTTTGGTCCATCAGAGTAGTAATTAAGTCTTTCATTATTGCCAAAGACTATCATCGGGTATATTTTTTCTCTTTTTATGAAATATGTTTTTATTTCGTAGTATCCATATTATCCATAATGTGCTGAATAGAAAAAGTATATGTTGTATTTACATGTGGTTTGTTAGTTTTTGAGATGGTGTTATAATAGGCTGGGCTATTATGATTAGAAAATTTATATTATACATTTGAATGATGATAGAAAAGTGCATGTATCTGCCTTTTGGCTTCATTCCATAAAATAGACAAATGATATCAAGTTTTGTTCATTTTTCTGAAATGTTTGTTAAGATGGGTAAACGGTTATAAAGTAGTTTCCAAATGAATAATTTGATTTTTGTGACATTTGAAAGTGTCCATAACAAGCTTATATGTATGTTTCGAGCAAGTGAGAAGTTTTTAGGCGATAATATTTATTTTGTTGTAAAATATATGTCGATAGACGTTTTTTGTTGTCATGTTTATGTTTCATTTATATCTGACTGAATTTCATCATTGAATCCATCTAGTTTAATATTAGTAATAATAGTATTTATATTTTTTGGAAAGAGTTTTAATTGTAAATTACTAATGGTAAATTCCAAGCAATACCATTAATAGCGAGGTCATGTATCAGTAATTAAAGTTCGAAATATCGGGGATGATATAATTAATTAAGTTGTAAAATGATTCAAGGCATCCAAATTGTCTGTCCAAATATGGGTATCATGATCAGAGTGTAGTATCCAGAAAAGGGTTGGTTTGAGTATTGAAAAACCTTGAAGTAAGCTTTTCCAAACTACGTTGAATCTTTTGTTTATATCAAGATTTGCATACTGCAGTCAGTATTTTGTTTTTAATGCTATTATGAGAGGATTGTTGGGTTGTTATGTAAATTTCCAACTAGTTTTGGCTAGGAGGGCAATATTGAATGTTAGGAATCCTACACTATTATTGGCAATCCCATAATTGATAGCCAACCCCGAACTCGCCTCTTCTATTATACGTAACATCCTTATCTTAACCCGTGAATCAACGATAATTGCCAGATTGTCAATTATACTAATTACTAAGATCCATCGTGTGATTGGAGCATCAATCCAATTCGTATACGATAATAATGTAAAGAATAAATCAAGGAAATAAACAACACAAGAATTCCCACTCTAGTTCACTCCCTCAACGCTGAAGTTAATCTAAGACAAGTAGATCCACCAATAATCAATAGCACTGTTAAGGCGGCTAGACTCAAGAACTTCATTTTACCATCTAAATAAAGAACACTAAATATCTAGAAACAAGATCTCTCAGCACTGCTGGTTTCTCAACATGAAACCCTAACAAACCCTCTCATATAGCTCTCGAATCTCTATGATTTCTCTCTGCTTTTGATCATCACCTTGAGGGTATGCTTTCCACGTCACATGAAAACCTCATAATACTTATATATATAGGCTACATGATCCTAAGTCTAAAAACCTAAATCGAATAGGAAAACCCGGCTAAAAGATCTCAAACCGCCTCAGACTGGAAGGCTTGACTTTACATGTCCCGTTCCGAACTTCTCAGACTGTCTGACGGCCGATTCTACACCGGTCCCGACCTACCCCCGACCTTGCCTCCAAGCCCCTCTCCGCTTGTAGCCAATTTGGCTTCAACACATCACTTAAGTCAAGTGAAATTTTGGAAACCTAAACCATTATTACGTATCGTAACAAAAAATTCAATTTTATTCAACGTATTTTTATTTGTTTAGATGAGTTCCAAAGAAAGTGACTAAGAATTTGATCTATTTTGTGGTCAATACTAATATAAAATTTATAAATCCTATTATCGATAAATTAATATACTTATTAAAAAAACCGATTTGATAAGAAAGTAATTGGCCCGTTTGATTTAGAAATTTTGTTGTCCAAAATTATATTTTCAAATTAATTTTATCTATATAGTTGTTCCCTGAATATTTCGTATTCTTTCAGGTAACAATATCTAGTGGGATTCCTAAATATTTGGCAAAAGTTTACCTCTGTGAATGGAAGTTGGAAAGTCTTTGTCTTTTTTTTGAATCTTAAGTCAAAGTGGATTATTTTTATTTGTTAAAGTTAATTTGTTGTCTAGAATCACCACAGTTATTGATCTAATATCAGAAGGAGTTAATGAAGAATTATTTAATTTAAGAAAGAAATAGCTCTCATCCAAACAAAGGTGCGTTAATTTTTGGAACTATTTCTTTGAGAGGTTTTGGTGCTCTGAATTAATTTTGTGGTTTGATAATTTGTAAGTGGTGTTCGAAAAGCAGATTTAATAGTATAAATTTAATAAGATCGTGAGATAACTAATCACCTCATGGAGTCCACAAGTAGGTTTAAATGGTTTGGTTATATGGCCATTTATAATAACCAATATTAATCAGAGTGAACATTTAAGTAGTCATATTTATCCACGAAATAGTTAATTTTAGTTATGTTGCAATTAAAAATTTCCATAAATTTGGATCAAAAAAGCTTTACTCATATCTATTTTAATCGTCAAGTAAACCATAATTTTTATTTGGAACTCAATTGTAGCTAAGAAGCCTTTCGAAGTTGTGAGAAGCCATTATCTTGATTTATCTATCTAGATGAAACTGCTTTGAGGTTTTGAAATTAATTGTGAAAGATGGGACTTTAATCAATTTACTAATATTTTTTAAGCTATTTTATATAATACGTTACATAAGTTAATTGATCTGAAATATGTTATATGTTTGGAATTAGATATTTTGGAAATAAATGTTAAGGAAAGTCTTAATGTTTATTTCTAACATGATTCCATTATTTATATAATAGAATACAATTTGTTTGGGGTACTTATAAAAAAGGTGTCAATCTTGGTCTTTTCCTCTCGAAAATTACAGGCCACATGAAAGAAATATGATGATCCTTTAAGATTGAGGATGAAATTCAACGTCTTCTTCAACTCCACCAACCATCATTTATGCTCACAAGTTCATCAGATGTAAAAACAGTCCCAATATCCAAACAACTCATTAAGCAATGAGTCCATTACTAAACAAGCATCATCAGTAGCTCTTCCTTCACGGAGGCAATGTCTACTACTCTTGATCACAACTCCTATAGCTCAAAGGGCACTTCAACTTCCTGCAAAAGCGGAAGATATTCCGCTTTTCGGGTTGAGGAAGAAGTTGAAGAAGGTGGAGGAGGTAGCTGAGGAGGTTGTCAAGGAAGGCTTTCAAGCTGCGGATAAAGGCATATATTATTAGAATGGAAAATATACTACCTGCATTTCAATTTAACTGAAAGATTTGACTTAGCTGTAAAGATTACTCAAATTTGATCATAAATTAATTATATTTATTAATATTTTGTTATTAAAGTATAATATGTTAACAAGTAGTTGTTTAGTGTATATTATCTAATGTTATTAAGTCTTTGATGTAAATTCAAAGTTAAACGAATGAATTATAAATTTAAAAATATGTTGACTTTTGTTAAATAAAATATTCTCATTAAATTGAAATGGAAGGAGTATTATCTATCAGGAAAGATGCATTCCCTCCATATCTTCAAAATCGGTTAATTTCACTCTTTTTTTATTCCTTATAGTCTATCTAAACAATTTTTACATGCATTTGAGGAAATTGACTAAATTTAACTAGTTTTAAAATGTTATTTCTTATTTTTTTGAAAAAAAGTCAAAACTAGACAATATGTGATATAGGGTATATGTTCTATAAACAAATTTGTCATAGTAATGGAAAATATAATACATCTAAGCTAATGGCTTCAAACAAGATTGACATATTAAAGGAATTGCATCTTTCCTAATATAGAATATATTTTCCTTACAGAAAATGAAGTAGAAATGGACTACTGAGATTTATGGAGAAGGGATAGAGCGGCGAGAAAGACCTAAAACATTTGAAGGAGATCGAGACAACGGTTAGTTTTGTGTCAGTCTGTATGGAGCTGTGGTAGGGTTTAGCGGTTGGTGTTCTGGCTGCTAACAGCGAAATGGGACTAGGACCTGAGAGCCAGAAAACATGAAGAATAATACTGTAATTTGATATTTGCATGTTCTTGTACCTTGTTATCTAGTTTGTTTGCTTGTCTAACATCAATCATCAAGAAATAGATTTATTGTTGTAAGTGAGAATTTTGGGATAATTACAAGGCCTTCATTTTTGTGCAATCAAGTTAGAGGTTTTTGAGGAAAGATTTGACTTTATTAATGCTTGACATGAAAGGAAAAGAAAAACTATAGTGGGTGAAGAAAACAAGTGATTCTTAATACTGTTTATTCTGTCAAATAAATGATAATATTCCTCGTCACATTGTCTCCAAATAAACATGCCAACAGAAGAGCATCAAAGTTTTATACAGTTGACCATCCTCATTAAAATACATACTATTTTGAAAAAAAGGCAAACAATAGAATAACATTGTGATGAATCCAGCAAACAGACTATAACAGAACCAAATACTCAGAATAACCAGCAAATCAAAGGACTGATTCAATGAGAAACCAAACATACGTATCAAAGTGTATTATTGCCAAAAAGCAGCATAAACAACTAATTTATAATAATATGGATTGTGCAAGAGATAATTCAAGGATGCCTGACCCAATGTTTATATTCCAGTCTATAATGAGCATAACACTAATGATACTACTTTTCTAAAACTTAAAAAATTCAAGAACTGGAAATGAATAAAGAACACCATCATAAAATCTTGGGATTTTGATGAATTGTAATCAGAGGGCAAAATTGCCCAATACACTCTCATGCACAGAACTTTGAATTTGATTGACATCTCAACATTAGATTAGAGAGAAGAAGTGCCCTTTAAAGCACCCTGACTAGCAGCTGCAGTGACAATCTGACGGGGTAAAAAGCATAGAGTCTAGGCAGTATCTAAGCTTACCTACATCTTCTGCAAGAGAAGACTGCCCTCTCTTATAAATGCTGGATTAAGAAATTTAGAGACAAAAACCCACAACTTGTAAACGTCTTCAAAGTTAGTGAGGAAGCCTAGAGATGCAGTAACAACTTCAACTCTAATGAAACCAGTCCTACCATCCTGTTTCATTCTCCATTACAGAGTAAAGTATCTTCATGATTCAGCATTAAGATGTTGTTTTGAATTAGAACTTTACTCAGGATACCTAAGAGAGATACCATGTGACCTGCTGACTAGAATAACCTGGGCTTACCAAACCCTCTTCTATCTCTAACATTGCTGAACGCACAGATGCTCCTCTCTATATTGATTTTTAACTTGAGGTAAGACTTTGTATTCCATCCATAATCTAATCTAAGTTACTACCTAGACTAAAAACGTAGTCTAAGAGTAGTTTGTTCAGACCAATAAATTTATGTGATCAAGGTGCTTGCACTCTTCTATGACTTGAACCTCAAAATCATCATACTCATCATCAATAATCAATTCATCCAAGACTGGAGGCCAGTTCCTCTGGCTCAGTGTGTGGTTTAGCCCCTGGCCTTCTCTCTGCATCTTCCCAGGTTTCCAGGACTGTCTCATCTCACGCCAAATAATCTACTGCTACCCACCTCACCTCCTCCTTTCCAATAATCTGAATCTCACCCTCAGCCCTCTTCCATGGCACTCCCTTTAGACTCAACAGTTGATGATTTATGGGGAAGCTGAACTGGGTGGCTGTGGACTATGTCATTTTGTTTCAGCTTCTCCTGTATTCCAAAACATGTTGAGGTCTGATTCCTTGTCCATTCTGTGAACTTATCTCCGGGATTCTCTTTGGGGTGGTCAGGTTCTTGAGAAACAGACCGGACAGCAGCATCAAATGATAGTTAACAATGGAGACATCCAGGAAGATTTGGGTTACATCCAATGGGTTGCTCAATTAATGCTGGGTTTAGAGATAACCACATTGTTCCCTGGCGAAGTAAACCAAACAAGCAAAGGTGAGTCTTCTGTTTATATAATTGCTGCACCATCTGACTCATCAGACTCTTTGGCCTAAATCAACTGAGTTATCTAAAGATTCTGATTCACTGAACACTGGCCTTTTCATCACCTCCCAACAGAAATACCTCAGTTTCAAAAATAGTGCTAAAGCATCCCTATCTGAAAAGTCGTGTTCTCATCTCGCTTCTCAACATCCCTCACCTGAGCAGAAGCAAGCAAGCGCAACTAGAAAAGGCAGGTGTTATTTCCAGGGGCGAGTTTCAGCAGTGACTCTCTAGCCTCAACCCTCTTCATCATCTCTACAAACCAGAACATCAACTGAATCACCAAGTAGATATGGGAAAACAGGAGTGATTTTCACAATACCAGAACCCCATGTCTCGGGACTATCTGAAGGCAAACTAACATAGACTTTTTGATAAAGAAGGCACCCAAATCCAGTTGACTGTAAAAAGATGTGACTTGTTAGTCTGCCTCAAATAGTGATAGTCCAAGTGGAGTCCATGTCCTTGGGACCTGGCATCGTTAAATACATGCCACCACTGAGCGTGACACAGGTAAGAATGTACTTAGCACCAGTGACACGAGTCAAGGAACACGAAAAGATCAGAATTTTTCTCCCTTGTTTACTATTAGATCGCAGAACAGAGCTTGAGGCTACTAATGAACCATGCACTATGAACTTTGGCACCTTTCTCTTTAGCACTTTGAGACATCAAATTCACAGACTGGCTCTCGTGATCAAACATGGTCAATAACTTTTTATTTGTGTGGAAAGGGTATGTCTCAGCTAACAATTTAAATGCTGAACCACGACTAACAGTGAAGACAAGGCCATACTCATTTTCGGGGATGTTTAAATGATCCATTATTCTCGTCTTTATATCATGTTCAACAGTGCCTACCTCGGCACCCCCATACAAAGCATGATTGCTCAAGTTTGCAGTAATCTCGGACAAGCTAAATGTACATGACTCCCAATAATGAACAGTTTGGAGAAAGGAAAACAACCCAAATCCACAATAATCAAGGCAAATTTTAGAAGCAAGACCAGTAAGGTGAGAATACTCATCTGATCTCAGATGATCAATTCTTTCTGATGACTCATACTTAGGATACATGGCCAGAAACTTATTGAAGACTTCACTAAAGGTGGGAATTGAGTCTTCAGATTCGAATGTGCGTTCTGCAGCAAGAGCAGTGGCTTGGAGGAACTCCTTCTGGGCATGTAGTCTTGCAAGGGACCGGGATCGACCCAAGCTCTGGTCTTGATTAGCCACAGCCTCAGTGTCCATGTCTTGGGATTTAACCAAAGAACCATTTTCAGAAGCTTCCTCAAGAGCTTCCCTGAGCTTATTTTCCTGCTGTTTCCTAACGTTTGAAGGGTTCTTCTTTATTTCCTCGCCTCTTGCACTTGAACCGTCCTTTCTTCGGCTCTTCTTGTCCATGACCAGAGCAGCACAGTGAGATATTGGCTTCCATAGTGAAAAATGCATGGAGCCTTTCCTCTCGACGTTTACTCAATCGACAAAATAATCAACTAAGGAGGCCAAAAAAAGTTTCAGTTCTGCTGCAGAAAGCCAGAAACAAAAGAGTTTTCTTAGCCTAACAAACAACAAACCCCAATAAAGCCAAAAAAGCAGTCTTTGTTTCAAATTCTTGGCCTTTTAAAAGCAGATGGAATCAACTCAAAAGCTTTCACAGAATCCTTTCAAAAATCAAACTTGACTATCTTAAGGGAGGGAAAACAAACACCACAATAGTGTACTTTATCAAAAGACAATTTCAAAACCCTTTGTTATCAATTTCAAAACCCTTATGATAACAAAACAACTCAATTAATTACTTCCTTTTACTAGATCAACAAAACCCTGGACCTACCCTTTCTTGAAAATTCAACACTTAGATTATACTTCATTACTTCATACAACATAGAAACAGCTGAAACCCAGAAACATAAACTACCATACTCTTGAATACCACAAACAGATTTGCAAATTACTATATCAGATTCAAAGTCAATTTTACTCAAATTAGACAAAATCACTAAAGACCTTAATAAAGATTCAACCTTTATAGTGAAAAATGCAGACATTAATAATTAACTCAATTTCAGATCCAAAAGATGCATATATAAGACAATACAATATTAATCAAGCTTGAAAAAGAAGAAGAAGAAATGGGTTGTACCCTGTTGTACAAGTAGTTAGTTGACTCTTTCCAGCCTGACCCAGTTCTTGAATTAACAAATAACTCATAAAGCTCAAATCTCTCTCCCTCTCTCTCAATCTCTCTCTAGTCTCCTCAGAGAGAAATTGTACATTTATTACAACTGCAAAACTAAGAACATGTTACCTTAAATTGATTACCTTAACACTGTGGTCTCTCTCTTCTTTCCTTTTTCTTTCTTTTGTTGTTTAGTTTTGTTTGATCCTAAAATGCATATTGTTTTGCTTCATCTCACAAAACTAGCTTATTATTTTGACTTATTTATTCCATTAATTACTCAAATAATTGCTTACATGTAATGAGTTACGGAGTATTATTTCTTCATTTATTGCTTTCTTAAATACATCCTCCTGTCCTCCATCACTAAAATAATCCATCTTTACATTTTAATTATTGAACTTTTAATTTTATACGAAATATATTATATTTTTTTGGTGTTTCCTTGTGTTTTATGCCTTGATATAATAATTAAAAGATTATTTTTACTTGTATATCCACATTTATAGAGAAAAATATAAATAGAAATTATCTTAAATTCTCATTAAAGTGTTAATTATGGCTTCGTGGGCGTTTTGTGTATGAGGATATAATAGGAAAATAATAAGTATATTGATATCAATCATAAGTCAATTTTTTTCTTGAAAAATGATTAATATTGATTAGTCAAATATAAACAAATTAAGTACTAGTAGTATTATAAATAATAAAATTAGAGTGGTAAGTATCAATAGCTACCATTTTATTTATGTAGTGTGGTTTCGATTATCATAAGGAGATATCTTGTATTAAGTGATTTATAATGGAAGAACCTGCTACGTCTACTCTTGGCGATTGTAGGTTCGTATCATGAGCGATCTTACAGCATTGAAAATTTCTACAGTAAACTGTCGATTGAGCGTATCCGTGATTAAATCATTAGGTATTTCGGAATGAGGCGCGAAGGGCCGTAGTCTCTAGAGCGGTTTCTGACTTTTATAAATAGGTGCATACATGTAGCGATTAGAATGAGTCTCAGCAAAAATGATATTTTACAATGAAAGCTGAATCGGATATCGTATAGTATTAGTCGTCGTTTTTTATAGCATTGACTTAGCCACACTACTTGATCGTTATTGATAGCGTTGGATGATATTCTCGATTAGCGAAACAATAACTAAGCTTTTCTTGTAGTGTTTTGTGGGTCCAACACAGGCCTTCTCGAGTTCTTGCTTGTTGGGTTGCTAAGTCAAAATATCAGTTTTTTCTCTTGAGCTTGTTGTCTAGCTCGAGAAAAAGTACAACTTTGTTTTCTTTTTAAATACCAAAACAAAATTGAAACTAGGAATATAATAATAATACATAAATTTAATTTGTATCTTTATATTTTTATGCAAAGTAACTATAAAAAAAAAGTGAACTCCACTATATATTGAAATAAAGCCAGCTATATATCATAAAGAGGCGAATGGCGTGGAGCATTCTTAACGTTTAGCTTGATTAAAACATATCATTTCGCGTTTGAGCTGCATATATGATCGGCATGTTTAAAAGGGGACGCGCGATAAAACATGTCAAAATAACGTTAAATTTCATTTGAGATCAGTTAGTTTAATGAAGGGTAATTTGAGTCATGTAGCGTCAAAATGCTTGAAGATTTAACAACACCGTATGCCGGTTGAACGTTAAATTTGCGGCGTGAAAGAAAATAGAGAATGAAGGAAAGAGTTTGAAGGTTGGTTTGAGCAGGGAGAGTGTAATTGAAATAAGATTTGGTGTTTGGTAATAAAATAAATAAAGAAGATTTGGGGTTTAGAGGTGGAAGGAAAATGTGTGTGAAGTAAATTAAATTCCTAAATTTAGCCAGGATTTCAAATGAATATTTTTGTGTGATGAGTGATTTTTGAAGCGTTAGTGATGTATCATGTCGTTCGCTATCATAAGTTTTGGAGAGTTTGAGATTTGAAATTGTATAAAATGGAAACTGATGTAGGATGGACTTTCCTTAGCGTGAATTTAACTGCGAAAAGATTACGAGACCTCGAAAATAATTTTCAATTCACCCTTTTCTAATTACTTATAGTTAAATATTACGATAGATAATTCAAAAAAAAAAATTAGAGACTATTGGAACTCCTCATCAATTACAATTACAAGTGACTTTTTCAATTATGTTTGCCTTATAAATTATGTTAAGTGTTTGTTAAATTGCATACCAACTTTTACCGGCGATAGAAGTTACCAATTATATATGATATCGGGGCATTAATTAAATTTTAAAATTTAAGCAAATAGGCGCAAAACAAAGAAAAAAACATGCTTCTTTGAAATTACATTAAATGAACCACGTAGCTGTTGAAATTAAAATGAAAATGAGTGATGGAATTGTTGTTAAAAATGAACAAAAGCGAGCTTTTAAAACTAGAGTTTATGAGAACAGTTACATCCTTATCGATCGGTACAATCAATTCCTCTCCTTGAGCTTTGATTAGCTTCCATTATAAACTGAAATTTCTTGACGTGTGACATTGGAATCACTAACTGAGATTCGCTTCGCTTTTGTGGAGTCTTCAGGCATGAATCAAGCCTTGAAAGCACTCTTGGATAAGTACCGTAGCGAATGCAAAATTTATGTTGTTAGGCCAGTTAATTAGTTTAAGGTATATTTGAATTAGCTTCTGATAATTTTGTAAGCGTCGTCTTCTTTTTTACATGTTTTTAAATCGATTTGAAATCTTCGTTTTTCGCCCCGATTTTTTTAACTTAGTTTGATCGTATAGCAGCTTAATTTAATGATCGCAGTATTTATAAAACGTAGCGGTAATTTTTAATCTTTGAAGCGATTATTTTCTTTTTGATAATTTGCATAATTACGCACTTACAAATAGGGGGCAAAATAATTAGATTTTGTATAACAATTTCAGTGATTTATCCCTTGAACACTATTTGGGTGTGGATATAAATGCATAATTTAGCAATCTCTGGAATAATCCAATCTAATTTGAGCGGGCTTTCCAACTAATACTTTTAAACCCAAACAAAACCCTAACAATCTCTCGAATTAATCATCTTTTGCAAATCAATCACAATTCTACCTCTCTCCTCCTCGGGTAATTATCACTCCTAATCAAGTTTATTTTCTTAAACTTCGTTATTTCTTTTATCTTAATCACTCCTAATACAAAGATGCCATTATTTTTGTCTTAATCAATTTTTTTGTTTCTATTCAAAATAAAAGTTATGTGCGTCAAGTAAGGCTATTATTTTTGTTAATTTTGATAATTGAAAATAAACCGCGACACGATCTTATTATCAAATTGCTAGTGAAACAATGCAGAATATTTTTATTTTTTGTTGTATCATATTTAATGAAAAATATATCAATGTAAAGAATTTGATTATGGAAAGTATATTCATTATCAAATTGCTAGTGAATCCGTAATTGATTATGGCTTAATAAGTCAGAATCCGTAATGTCATTCGTTTTCCTTATTTGTTTGATATCTAGTAATTAGTTATGTATAGTTTTGTGCAGTTTATGAAGATTGAGTTCTGAGTGCTGCTTATGATATATCCATAGAGTGATCGTGGCATTGGTCAAAATGAGCTTCACTCAAATGGCTTTATGTTCACCTTCAACCAACCTCACTTTTATACGTCCTCACCCGAATGCATATGTAGGCCCGGCATGTACTCGTTTACTTCCAAAGACCTCGGGGGAGCTGAGTTTCCGTTCGCCATCTTGTTTGCATACGAAAATCCCTAATGTATCACTTCGGCTGTCCAATACTGCGTTGAAAGGAAATCGACATTCTCCTGTTTGTTATTTTAGTAGGAACAACAATGCAGATAAGGCTGATGAGGTAATTCAAAATTTCAAATGTCTTAGTAGGTCCCATGATTTAACTATGTAATAAAAGTTATTGAATTTTTCATTATACAGAGTGGGGTGATCGTGAATTTGTGATTGCACTTCACTCTTTGTTTTCACACGGTTAAGGTTGCATCTTATCCATTAAGCCTGCCGACTTAGGTGGGAGGCGCTCTTGGGCGTTAGGTCATATTGATTTTGATGTATTATAGAGTAGGACAAGGAGTTGAATATTGTCGTAGTATGTTCTATTCTAGTGATCATGGATGGTAGATTGGTAGTTGAGGCTTTCTTTTTCTCGTTCTGCCTGTACATTGAGAGTGCTATTTGCTAAGCAATGATGAGATGATTCTGTAGTTTATACAATGGCTAAAGTGTCATGTGTAAAAGGCTTTACATGTTTAATGATGTGGCTTTGAACATAGAACCTTCTCATGTTCAATCTCAACGAAAAACTTCAATATGTAAAATAGTAAAATTTCTGACCATCAATTTCGTATTTCCATGTGAAGTGCCAACTTAGTCTGACTAATAGATAAATTACATGCCTGTTATATGTTTGATTACCTGATGGACTCTCTCCGTCTCTCTTAACAGAGTAATTCTCGTGTGTAGAAAAATTTGACAGATTTATTTCCCAATCCCCCTTTCAAACACAGAAACCCGCCAACGAAATTGCAAGTCTCTTTCCCCTTTTGTTTTATTTTATGAGAAACTGTTTTATGGATGTTTCGGATTATTTCTATCAGCATAGAAAGTCAACTAACTATTCTGCTCTGTAATTTTTCATCAGCCATCTCCCTGGAATACTCTGGAGAAAGGCATGGAAATAGAGGATGTGTTGCGTTATCAGATGGAAAGGAAGGAATACGCTGATGATGGGAGAGGTAGTGGAAGTTGGTTTGGAGGTGGCGGAAGTTGGTTTCGAGGTGGCAGGTGGCGTGGCGGTGGTGGCTCTGAGGATGACGGCTTTCGAGAGATGTTGCATGAATATTGGCAAGTGATATTAGCAACTGCTGGATTTGTATTTTTGGTACGTCGCTCCCCTTTCTCCTTGATATATGCATTTGTGACCAAGATCCATCTTTGCTTTCCTCTATTTATACTTGGAAATTTCATCTGTCCATGTGAAGTTAATAAAGTAAAGAACATGTGAGTTTGTCACTTTGTCCTCTTAGAATCGTGCATCTTACATGTGAGCTCTACGGTTCTTTTACTTGTAATATAATATCATCTCTTTTCAATGCCTCATTACACTGTAGTAACGATTACATGAAATGCAAATCGATCACTGCATAAATTGTGGGACCCTAATTGGGAAGGCACGCATCTGCTGATCTACATGTCCTCATTAAGCTAATGTCTTCTGTGATTTTCCTTACAGTATATGCTGCTCATCGAAGGAGAAGCAATAACTCGGATGGGGAAAGACATCTTGAAGTTCATATTCACCGGAAAGAAGAGTATCCGTCTTGCGCGAACAATGGACTTCTGGCAGAATTTGTTTCTGCAACTAGTATGGAGAAGGAAAAGCCCGATGACCCTTACTGGTTAGAGCGCGAAATTCTTAGAACCCTTACATGGTGCGACGACTCAACATGCTAGAGACAAAGGGGTCTCGGCATCAGCGATGAATAAATCTTTAAACAAAGATGCAAATTTTATGCGTCATGAAATTTCCAGAAGTTACTTTATTAAGGAATGATAAGATATTCTTATTGCTCTTGTACAGTGTCGATCTGAAGTCGTCAAACTACTCTACTCCGTGTTGTAGAGTACATCTTTAATTAAGGTCGGCCTTATATTTAGAGCGTTAACAGGCCGAAAAGCGACTACGTGAGAAAGTTTTTGAAATTCTAAGCCAAGCCTTTCAGAGTAAAATTAACTTAACTTTCAAAATTGGCGTCGATCTGATGTCAAAATTTCAGTGGCAATTAAAATTTTGCATAAGTTATATAAACTCAAGTTTCTTAAATTTAGCATCGGATGAATTTTAAGTAAACTTTAAATCACATTGATGTCCATGGCTATTATCCGTGACTTTGATCTCGACCAACTTTGAGAGATGATATAGGCAGCGCTGGTGATGCAGAAGCGGTTGAGCTGAATGTAGTTAATGAAGAGAAATTTAGAACCAAGAAGTCTATACATACAATCGAAACGACTCAAATGGAAGAGGCCAGGGTTTTATCTTTGATCACACTTTATTCATCTTGGACTAATGTTTTTTGAATTGATCTATTCTTTTAGCATTTGCAAGTCTTCTTTAGCATTTGAAATGTGTTAATTCCTGCCGTAAATGTGAGAGTCTTCTTTAGAATTTGAAATATCTTTGAGAGAAACATAATCTATTCTTGACACTTGAAATGTACCTTACATTATGTTCTATATTCTTCCTATTCGAGGATGGAAGAAATTTAAAAATCTATCTAATTTTGATAGATGGAAGCATATTTTACTTACTTGGAAAAGCCTCGTGGAAAATTAAGAAGAAATGATATTAAAGGGAGGTTGCAAATATGATGTAAATCGCACTTTTCAAACCATTCGAAGAGATATGGGCGATTCGCCATCTACTTGGGAAGGAGAAGATGTTGATGTTTCTCATAAAAAAATAAATTGTGGTAGGAAAAAGACTCCAAAATAAATTCATTATAATTACTTGAGTTCGTTACAACCAAAAGAGAACCACTTTTGAGATCACTTTATTTCGCTTTGAGTCGCGTCGTGTGACACCACGGGGATGCTAAAAAGGAGCAATCGTTGCCACTTTCCGAATGCGATTAAGCCATTGTGAAAGATGATAACGAGACGCAGGAGGTGAATTTTGCTATCGATGGTAGATCGGGCAACTTCCTGCATGATCACGAAGATTTATTGACATGTACAATTATAGTCATATTGAAAAATGGTTACACATGTCGAAAAAAGAAAGAAGCGTACTATCTACTTCCCGGCCCAGGGAGAAGATCGCTTTCTAACGATCGTACCAAAGCGAGAACACGTTGGAAATGTAAATGTTTTGGTTGCGATGGCTCAAAACCTCGTTTTTAGTTCTTGATGGCTTGACCTGCGTTTTGATTGCGAAGGTGTTGAAATATTCAATGGTAAAATAGGAGTTTTTCCTTTTGTGCTTCTGGTAGCAGCGCCGTGATAGAAATAAAGAGAGATGTCGGGGCGTTAAGTAAGGGCCGATCACGTCGATTTACAAGGGGAGATAGTGAAAGACTTCCTTATTCGAGGAAAGTTATACGGCGATCAGTGGCTAAGATCGAGAGTGAAGTTATATTTGATTTCCAACGAGATAATGCGAGAACACGTGTTAATCGAATGATGAAGCCTTTCCAGTTGAAACACAAAGTATGGTCTTGATATTAAGCTTGGTATGCCAATACCTAGTGCCATTGATATGAACATAATATTAGATCTTGGGAACTGATGCCGTTAAGTCATTCTGATACAAAGAATTAGAGATGCGTCATTGAAGGCTAGTGGATGTAGATATCAAGTCATTCAATAACTATTCATCCCAAAGTGTGAATTATGTTTGACTTACTTTACAATTATGCATGCTGGAGACCATGAAAATTGAAGGCTCGAATCGATATAAGATACCTCATATCAACAAGTTGCAATTGGAAAGAGAGGGAACATTGCCTGCTCAAATTTCATGCGACCCTCAAATAATCAGAAATGTGATGGATATTCTAAGCTAACTGACAAACTGTGATAGGGAGTTGAAGATATATTTTGAACCTCATTTTAAACTTTTATGAACTAATTGATATTGTGCTTGTTGAAAAAGTCTTGCTAGACATACAGAAGACATGTGTAACTTTTGTTTAATGCTATGATTTCTTTAATCTCGACATGTGCAACTTTTGCTTCCCATTTCATCTTTTTGGATTAATCAAGTTAAAGCTAAAATAATCTTATCTGATTTCTCTCTTTGCTTGTTAATGTCACGTTTCGATTCAATTAATAGCATCGAAAATCATAATTAATGATAATGTTTGTAATTGTCAATTTTAAATTCATAACAAAATCATTTCAAACATCAAAACTTCATTCCAATACTCGTATGATATACAATTCTAGTGGATAAGATTAATACTCATATGATCACAGTATAAAAGCTACTTAAAAAACAACTTAGAATATTTCAAAAGGAAATTAAAAGGGTAAAGTTAAACATCTACATCGACATAAAGTAACCACAATCTCCAATCTCTAATAAAACAAAGGATAATAAATTTTAAAGCATCGATACAATTCGCATCCTCAAACTTCTAAATTTGAATTGATTCTCACTATGTCGATGGTCTTTGATTTTAAGTCGAGTCGGCGATAAGTATCGGCGGCACTCGCGAACTTGATCTTCTTCATCTTCTTTAGGAATCTTGTTCAAGTCAATTTCTATATCTTGCTGAAGCTAAATTTTCAATCAGCTCACAAAAGAATTCATTGAATAATACTCGCTGACGAAATTTAAATACACCGTTCCTTTATTCAAAAAGCTTGACATTAGTCAGATCAATTTGCCAATTAGTAATGCTTCCTAATCGGCTCGACCTTTTTGGATGAGCTTGATAGCGGGAATAGTTATATTAGCTTGATAGTTTGGGCGACTTAATTTAGACTAGAACCTCATGATGAGTATAAGAGCGACAAATCGATAACCTCTTTAAGTTTAATCTCGTATTATCATCGACATGAATTTGAAACATAAGAAAATATTTGTCTTTCTTTATCTTTCGCCCTCGACTATATCGTTACTACACGCTGACATATTGGTTTGAATTGAAAATGGATATTTCGAATTCTTTTTCATGAAAATTTTGATAAATTTAAATTTGAGATTCTTATTGCCTATTTTATTAGGGCACAAGCTGAAAAAAAAATTTAAAAGTATATTGAAATTTAAATGATCGACTTAAAAAGAAAAATTTTGAGAACTACGTGATCGAGATAAAATGAGACGGAGGGAGTATGATACATTGCCATTGAAATGGAACAATCGTCTATCAAGAATAGGATTCTATTGTTTTCTTTTCATGGAGTACTTTTTTAATTATTGACAAAAATGTATTTTAATATATATTTGTTCAAAAATTATTTGATTGGTTCTTTCTATTCTTATATTTTTCATTTCTTTGTCTTGTATCCATTCCTTATGTGGTTGTGCTCTACTAGTCTAGTGCTATATATTATTGCTAAGTTCTGTTGAATCAGGAATGGCGGCTCACTCTAATCTGCAACTTGTTTATATGGACGGTGGAGCATTACTTCCAGAAGATAGAGACATAGAGTGTCCTCATGACGATATCTATCCACTCTTTATTTGACACGTACAGGTAAATACAAAATATTGACGTCAGATTCATGATTCGGTATGATGTCATATGTAGAAGATTATCCCCCCACCCCCAAATTAAATGGATTAATAGTCACTCACGCTAATAATTTCATTATGCAACTGATGAGGAGTAAGGCCTATACAAAATAATTTAGGAGTACATGACATTTATCAACTAATTAAGACTAAGCTTAGGGAGTTTTTTTATTTTATAGAAATTCCAAAATAGGTTATTCTCTAACTAAATATGAGATGTAAAAACATTTAGGAATGTAGAGAATAATTTTTATGTTTGAAACAAATTTTAGTAATCATCTTTTATTTATTTACGTAGTACTACTTCCTCCATGTTCCTTATTTAATTTGATAAAAAAGAGAATTAAAAAGTGGACTTTCATTTTGAAAAAATAATTTTTAAATTAAAGGATGGAGGGAAGTATTAAATAATGAAATACAGTATATAAAGTCAAATATCTGAATTTCAGCCCCGAGCTGTTCATCAATCATGTGTCGGCTGGCGCAGTGGACACTTGCTATTAAAAGGTGAACATTTTAATTGGATGATATTAAAATATCATTCACCATATTTTAAACTCTCTATTTTTTTATTTATAAATTTGACATCCTTTCAATTTTTACGTCAATTAAGAATTTAATGAATAAAGTATATATATATTAAAATTAATTATTAACAAATAATTATTATTATATTGATATTAGCTTTAATGCAATACTCATTAAATATAAATTTTAAAAAAAATCGATCGGAAATGTTATATATTGAAATTTAAAAGTGACAAATATACTTTAAAGAAAAAATCATTTTACTCACTCTATATATGTACTCACTCGACCAATCAAGCTACAAGCTAGATAGAGTGAGTGCCCAAGAAGAATAATAAATTTCCCAGTGGAACTACTAATTAAGAAAATGAGTGGAGCAACCAACAATGGAAAAAATAGTTACTCTAGAGGTTCAGAAAATAATGGGAAAAGCAATAATGGAGGTTTCAACAATGGTGCACCTAAAGCAGGGAGGCCACAACAAGTTAGGTTTCCTCTACCTCCACCAAGAGGCGCCGTGACGAAGAAGATTCTTGGTGATATTATTAAGAATCCATGTGGTTAGTTTGTTTTGGATCATTTTAATGATTTAATTATTGATTATGTTGATAGAATCAAGTTAGATTCTAGACTTCGTGCTTTCGTTCAACATAATCAACAATCTAAGAAAATCCAAAACAAATTAATCCTTAGTTTCCTCCTCTTCAGACCACTAAGTTATTGGTGGAAGAATATGTTGTATTGTACGTTTGAGGTTGTAAATAGTAATAGTGTGCTTGATATTGCTTATCTAAATAAATTACCTGATTAAAGCATAGTCGTTCAGGTTGTTAATATATCTGTAATTATGTATGAAGCTCTGTACATAAAGTTGTTCATTTTAAAATTTTAATTAAAACTTCTTTTTCGTTTCAAATTAATGTTCGTTGATGTTTCTATATAATCCTAATAGAGAAATGATAAAGTTTGAGATTTGTAGTTTGTTGAGTAATTTTATGACCAATATGTACTTTGTTTTGACACAAATAGATGCTTAAGCAGTCCACAACTATGACAACCTCGTAAATGGTAACTGATTAGTAGAAGATCAAAATTAATGACTGATTTGTTTTGAATGACTACGTATTCTAATCGACTTTGTGGAATAAATACGATCTCAAAATTTGATTTGATTCATCCGACACAATCAATTAGTTGCATGAAAATAATCTAAAATAAGTAACCCTAATTACCAAAATAATTGGTTGGATCATCTAGCAATAAGTAATTGGTTGATGTTACATTCATTAAAGATTTGAATGTTTCGTTTTTATTATCCACTTACTATAGATAAAGGTGACGAGACTCATTTGTGTCCACTTACTGAAGGCTCATAATAATGGCATGAATGGAATCATGAGTATCTTTTAATTTAATGATTTTTCACCATATCAATTGATAACGATATTTTACTTCTAATATAAAAATATATTTAACATAACAAAAAATATAAAATGTCATTATCAAAAATTGAGATATATAAACAATTACTATAAAATTTATTATTATATGCATGTTTTATTTGCTATTATTCCCCAAAGAAATGCATTTGTAGGGTTGTTGAACAGGGTAGACACTTTACTTGGTGTATAGTAATCAGTTTTATTGGGCATTCAGCAAACTCATTTGGTAAATCAGGGAAGCAAGTTGCTATTGTTTTTAGTCGATTATTATTTCTGAGAAAACAGGGGGTAAAAGAGGCGTCCAGAAAGCGTCTCGGCCGTCTACTGACCGTGATTAGAGATGGGATAGAGCGAGGAATCACCCAGAGCCGCGCTTTTATGCGTCTAAACCGTCTCGGCCAGAGTCCGCTGATTTAGAACTACACCCATTCTTAGTCTCATTTTAGTCGGCCAGCTAAGTCTTCTTCGACTCACGACCGTCTACGCTTTATCTGTCTGAGCTACAGCTTTGTCTCGTATAATCCACGAATCGCGGAAGCCATTTCTAAGCATGCTCCATTCTGATACCCGACTCGTCGAACTCATAGTAACCAAAATTTCGTAGTACTTAGCGACTCAGTCAGGCTCGTAAGACCGGAGCTCGTAACAATTAAATAAAATCCGACTCGGCAGTCTCATTTGATAGAAGGCGGAGTGCAAGAAAATTCAAAGTTAAAATGCAAAATTAAAATGGCCCCTGCGTTTTTTAAAAAGCGGTCGGGTTATTCTGATAACATGGAAGCAGCAGAGCTGCAATCTGCCAAAAATCCATCCCAAATCATACAAACATATAAAAATATCAAAAAATCCAATTCATCCGACTCATGCAAGCAAATATAAAACGTAAAGATTCAAATATTTAAAATATAAAAATTCATATAAGCGAATACATATTCAACATCAAATATATTAAATATCATATTCATCTGAACATCAAACATTAATTCATATTAAACATTCTATTCATATAAACATCAAATATTAATTTATATAAAAGCATCAAACTTAGATTCAAAGACATAAAATTAAAATAAAAAGAAACCAAATTACCTATTTGAAAGTTGAATAGAGTATTTCCGCAGAACAAAAGTAACAAAATAAATTACAAATATATTCATCATCTTACATTATTGTAAAGATAATAACAAAATTAAAAAAATGAATAAGTAAATTACCTTTTGAATTGACACTACAAAATATATATAAATTAAAAATTAAGAACCATTACATACAAAAATAAAAAAAAAAAAAAGTGAATAAAGTATTAACCATTAAAATACAAGAAATAAGGTGCTTCTGAAAATAAAGTCACTACAAAATAAATCAAATTTAAGGTTAGTAGAATAATCAAATTAATAAAATAAAATTAACTATATAAAATAAAAGAGGTATTATGTTGTGAGTTTGGGAAAAAAAATTGTTGGAATGATGATAATGTAGAGATATATATAGGGGAAAATGAAAATCTTGAATACGTCACCAATCCAGGCTAAATTACTTGTGAAAATCATGCGGCAGTAGCCATTTGAAAATAAATTATTTGAATTCCTAAATTTTTTAGGAGGCGAAATCTGAGAAATTGAAAAATCGTCTCGTCCCGACTTTTATAAATGGAAAAAAGATTGTAGAATTTTTTAATTAAAATTCCCGTCAGGCTTCTAACTTGGCCATAGCCGATGCAGAAAAAAAAATAGATACAGTTTTGCAAACCAAACTCCCATCATGAACCGCAATGCTCGAAAGCAATAGAACATATCAGGTTTTTTGAACATAACTATCAAGAAAGCATAAATACAGATACGCATTCTGTTTCATTTGTGCATTTAAATCTGAGGAAATTTAATACAAGATTGCAAATTGCAATATGAAAAACTTAACCCAAAATATTTGATTAATGAAATTATGCTTTGGAGGTTGTTTCACCATGTCGTCATGAGCGGCGTTCGGGGTAGTCGACTCGTGTCGAACCGTCTCAGCGATCGGATACGCGTCGTCCTCATAGCAGCGTGCGAAAATACCGGTTTAGCGAGGAGCCATCATTTATTAATTAGCCAGGCCATGAGGAGGTTGTTGTTCTTAGTTGGAAGATATGCGGTATTAGCGGAGACATCGACATTTTACATATGGAGTCAATCATTTCGAATTCGGCGTTGATTTCATTCTGACATCTATTTTATGATGCCAGGCTGCGTGATACGTAATGGAGTTAGTATACTTGTTGTGCAGGATGCTAGGATAAGCGGGTCATCTTTTAAAACCTCTACTTTGTGTTTTGATTTGAACCATTCCAACTTCTTAGAATGCATTTTCTGCGTTCAACTTTAACTGTCGGCAGAAAACATTTGAAGAGGATGACGATTAATGCGTGGCTTCAATGATGCGACTGACTCCCAATCTCCTCTCGAGGGCCAGTAGTCAGCATGATCGCCCGTCTTGGTAGCGTGAACCACTTGACCTGATACCGTTTGTAAGTCTTTCTTTATTACCCGTCGCCGCGTGCTCCGAAATAGTAGATTGATGTAGTACCGCTTTATACCTTTTTGATTTAGGAGTGCGGGACCTAATGAAAGAATTCTCGGTGTCGGTGTGGCGTCCATATTATTTCAGGACATACTTTGGAAATACATTCGTAGTATTATTAGTGGCGTCGCGATTTCTACATGCGTCTGTGTCGCGTCGGGATTGCGGCTTCGTATTGAGGCTTGATCGTGGTGATAGATCGTAAAACAAAAAGTTATACGTTTAGATTGAAGTATTATATCACGTAAGAATTGATTAATTGAAATGCTAAATATCACAAACTGCGAAGAGTTTAATATGCTTGGTGTATTGTAAGTATCTGTATGAAAGCGGTGTTGTATAGTTCTTCAATTCGGTATCTATGCTTTACTACAAGCGTGCGCGTCACGGGTAATGAAAGCTTGATGGCAAAAGCCAAGGTTAGATTAAATCCGTCGTCAGTCACGTCGTGCCGCCTTGGTCGATTTAAGTTGGTTTGATCCGCTTCCTCGAGAATACGTTGAACAAAAAGTTTGAAACTCTTTACATGACCCAATGTACTCGCATATTGACCGCTTTAACACGTGCACTTTTTACTTGCAATTTCTTGATCCCCAAATATCTACAAACATTTGTAACGTTAGTTAGATGGTAACATATAAAAGCAGTATGAAAATATAATAAGAGTGAAAAACTCGCGGCTAGAAGAGATACGTCCATTTATCTTTGAGGACACAGATTTAAAGCTTAATATGGCAAATGTATCGGTAGGTGTTCCGTTACATCAGCGAAGGTGGGAATATCTTTCCGTCTTACGAATTATATACCGAAATAATGCAGCGCGAGTCTCCGCGTTCCACATTTAAGAGTTGTTGGCGACATATCGCGAAAGAAACCGCATTTTCGTGATTGTTTCCCGTATAGGATTGGGCGGGGAGATGTGGAGTACTATGGAGTAACAATTTCTTGCCCAATAATAGCAAATCATGACATTTAGTCGGTAAAGTTCATTTGTACACGTCTTTTGCAATGTTGGGCATCCATTCGGTAATTGTAGACGGAACAACCATTTCCTGAAATCTTGTTGTTGCGTAGGGTTGGTATAAAAGTCGACTTTTTGGTTTGCATATTTCACCGCTTTGACATCCATGTCTGACTCTGAGTCTCGAACAATGAGTCACAAGTATCGAAAACTCGACCGTTAAGGTATCTTCGTGTTCGGGGAACATCCCGTTCACAGTATGTAATACATTTTCACCGTTGTTAACTCGTGTGCATGATCGATGTTGTATGCGATTTTTTGTCTTGACTGATAACTCGGCTTTCCCAAAAATATACTTTTTCCACCGGTTGTATGCTTTGAGCATTATACCCGGTGATCTATGAAAGTGCGAATATTTACCTTTTCCAAACAGCCAGGGATCGACCAGCGTACATGCTGCCAGATATATCGGCTCCGTGAGTCGTTGGTTAAGTGCGAATGCGGATAAAAAATTATTGTCCCGTTCTGAAGCATTTTTTTGCGTTCTAAAAGGATGTCTATCTGCTTGAAAGGGCGTTGGCAATCGAACTTGACAATGTTTTAAGGCACCTGCTTGAGTCGAAATGCTCCGGGTATTTTCCAAGCAAATGCAGGCGAAATTTAGCTTGATGTGTGCTCGACGGATAACATTCACGTATGCGGGGAAAATCGCTAATCGTCAGCGTCAAGTAACCACCAGTATTTGAAATTTTATTCGTTTGATGCATCGAGATATGCAAATCGTGTTCAGAACTCCTTGTTGATCAATCAGGTGGGGAAAATATCAATATCTGCTCCTTGGATTTTTTGCCTGGTATAATTAGAGAGAAGAACATATACGATTCCGCCGTACCGCAATCTCGGTGGTAAAATTATATGCAGCGAGATGATCAAATGAGGAAGTAGATATTGGCCTTTCCAGGCTTGCGAATGGACTAAAACCATCAAGCAAAAACCGATGAGAGCGTTTCTACCATTTCTGTTGAAAATAATGGATATGTTGTATCGAGTGTTTGGCCAGCGCCGTCCACTGGTGAGTCGCCCGTCCGGGCTGCGTCGATGCGACGGTGCCGTGTCGTATCTGGTTGTTTTCTATAAAATACATCTGACATGATTCAGTAAACCAAAACCTTCATGTGATCTTGTTTACATTGTCCGTCGCTGCTTGGTACGTCTCTACATGGCTTGTGGTACGAGGAGTCGATATTTCCGATCTCTTTTTGTAAAAGCAAACATGCAATTATTGACCTGAACATGTATTTTTGTTTGACGAAAGAGTCAACAATCTTTTGCTGTAAAAATCATCACGGTATGTTCTCCCACGGGTATTCGGTCTTGACTGACTTGATTAGCAAACCAGAAACATTCTTGCGACATTTTGCGGCTTACCCAAGCTTGGTATCCGGTTGAGTAGTAATGGATAACTTTGTAAATTAGGTCTGAGCCATCCCACGTAACGGTTTCGGCCTTCCATGAAAATCATAATGCCTTGTTTTTGCTCTCTACATTTGGTTGCTTCTTTAACGGTAGTAGGCGTTCCCAATTCAAAATGTAGTCGCGGGGCGTAAAGTTAAAACCCATCTTGACCGTATAAATATCTTGATTCTTACGAAACCTACATATTAGCGGTAGATGTTGATGAAAAATCTGGGGATATATGAGTATAAATCTGAATCAATAATTCGAGGATCTTAAAAGTGCTTACTATATTATTAAACAAATACATATAATCATAATATGAGCAGTACTTACGGTCTGCGTCGGGAGTAAATTCCACCAAAATTCCCGCAGCGGCTTCAAATTCCTGGCGTGAATTTGAGAAACTCCACCGGCTCATGATATCGATCGTATGATATACCAAAGTTGGTCATGGCAGGAGAGGTTAGTCGAGAACCGATTTATGCTGATATGAGGATGAACAAAAATAAAAACTTAGGAAAATTCTTGGAAATTTCGACTGAAATTACTTAGGGTTTTTATGAAAATTATTTTTAATTGTTATGTCGCTGAAGCACTTAAGGGTTTACAACGCATATGGGGCTAGGTTATAACGGGCTAGATAAGCGGCAGTTAAGTATTAGCTTGACTAGATTAACTACATTAGTTCGTTAAGACCTTAATGAGTTGCTAATGAGGATTGAGTATTTAATTAACTTAATTTAAATAGTAATGAGTCGACAACCCGATAATCTTTTCGAGGATTATTGATAAATACTAAAATTACTCGAGAACCAATTAAATAAATATTTGTTGATTACATTGTTGATAGAATATTACTTAAAATGTAGAGCGCTTGTATTGAGAAGCCATTTCTCAATTATCTGATTCTCTTTAATTTCGTATATGAAATATAAGCTGTATTCTTGTATGTGTGTGACATACAGGCTCGAGATAATAGTAGTTATATAATAATAATAATTGGTAAGTCGCAGTATTATAGCGATTAATAGTTAAGATACAGCAATCGCTCATAACACTTAAGTGCTCATGAGAACCACTAGTAATATGGAATTAATAAGTTGAACACTAAGTTCGATAATCACATTTAACCGTGGTAAATGAATTGATCTGTGATTGTCGCAGCAGGCGTAATAAATGGAATCAATTCTCATTGATTTCAGCGTCACAGCAACCACCCATTAAACAAATTCGAGCAAAATTCTGCATGCATGATAGACCCGTGTGGAATATCCTGCGGCAAAACCATTATGTTGTCAAATGTAAGCTCGAAACGACTTTTAAATCGACACATTTCTATTTTGACACCTCTTTGGACATCTTTTATCCACTATAATATAGGTGGCCAAAGAATGATTTTAGCAACATCCATAAATTCAATAGCACTTTTTCGTATATTCGTATGTGACCTTTTATTATCTGGCCGGAATGCTTGATTAATATACGTCGAAACGATCTTGAGCCGTTGTAACTAAATTTATTGAAATTAAATTGGGTTCTTAAACATTGAAAAAACAGTGGAGACAATGCCTTAATACGCCAACACCTTACCACGTAGGGGAACCTTTTTCAGTGGGCAGTCGTCTCACCATGTGACGAGCATCTCGCTGGCATCTTCGTTCGAGATGCGTCGCCGATCCGATCCCTTCCTTTCATCATCGTCCTCGTTTAGTAATTGAAATGTCTGTGTTTGAAGATAGATGGAGCATGGTCGCTTTTATATAGTTGGTCGTTTTAGTCGGCGGAAGTAAATGTGTCTTACCGTGAGGAATCTTTTAGAAACTACATTTCAGTGCGTGTAAGAGATTAATGCGAGTCACCAGTGTAAAACTTCTATCTGGGATGTAATACTTAAAGCACAATAGTCAGGGACGGAAGGGGTCTTGGGAGGTAACTAAGCTGACTCGAGGTTCTGGATTGCTTGGCATACATTATGTCTTCAATTATATTTTTTAGCATTTTGAAGTTGGAGACTTTTTTGGTTTCTTCCGTTTGGAGTTATGTTGCATTAGGTGGAATTTACATTACGTAAAATTCTTCTGCCGAGGATTAGAAGTAATTTATTGAAGGTTGGAGTAAAGGGTATTTGATCGCTTCTTCTGTTTAAGTGGAGGCAGCTTAAATCCAGATGCGTCGACAAGCAGTAGGATTTACAAACGAAACAAACAATTTTCTTTTGAGGTGATACTCTTTAGCTCAATTCATTGGTTTCTTCTTAAAGTCTTGAAAGCGTTAATCGGTTAACCACATTGTATCCACGGGAATCAGTTGCTCTCTGAAGTCTTGCTTAGCATCTGAATTAGGGAGCAAATGGGTTCAGGGAAATTGTGTTCTTGGCGGCGCTTGGTTGATGTTTAGGCTTGTTTGATTTTTAGCCAAAGTTACATTGTGCTTACGTGTTGGCTTCACTACATATATATATGTACTCAAATTAATGCTTTCCGATTACATCAAACACTATCTTCGACTCGGGTTTTCTGCAAGTATTCAAATATCAAATTGGGATTTGAAGTTGATTGGAATACCATATTGAGGTTCAAATTTGATTAATAATACTCCGTATTTGAGAATGATTTGGATTCAACTCGATAGCGTTTTATTATTTTATACACAATTAAATGTTCATTTGGTTACCACCTTAACCTAGACATTAACATCATTATTGAAAAATACTCCGTATTTACTACGGAGTAATAATTTTGTAAAAATAGCACAAAATAAAATTACTTTAGTTATGTATTATTGCTGGGGCGAATGCATCGAAATTCAATTTCATACTTAGTAAAAATGCTACATTTGTATCAAAGGTAACTAAAGATATTCATAAATCATAAACCATTCTATTTTGAGACCCAAAATGTGGCGACTAAGAAATACAGAAACATGGTAGCATTGTTTTTATGAAAAGGAAATAGAATCTTTATGTTCTTTCCTCAGCTTTATGCCCTTCATACCATTTTCATGTATGAATTATGGTACGACTATATTATAAAAATCCATCTGACCCCACCTACATACATTCCTCTCTATCTCATTTTCACCTGGTGATTTTGAACAAAGTAAAAGGAACCTGAGTTGAAAATGGATGCCCCTCTTATTTTTGTTCCAAAGATGATTTCGGATATTTCTAAAGATGTTCCAAAGATTGGACCATATATCAACTCTTTGGAAGCAGAGATGAAAAAGATTGGTGACTTCTCTCTGGAAATTCCTTGTAGCCTGTTGGTTTTCACCAAAGGTCGTAATTTATTTAAACATTTCAATTAAATTTTATTTTTATGTTAGTGGAACTATTTCAACGAAAATATTTTTAAATACTCATATACAGTTTCCATTATATTGTCTTCAGCTATAGAGACTCTGAAGAAAGAGGCGAACAAGATGGAGTGGCTTGAAGATGCACAACTATGGCCGGGCCGTTGCATCTCTATGCTCGTAAGTTTTTACCAGTATGTCAAATCGATATTCTTCTAATATGAGACTCTTTCTATATTGATAAATATGGGGTATGAGAAATCACTTTGTCAATTCGATGTTCTTGTGATGTATTATTTTTGTTTCACGACTCTTTCTAAATTTTGGAATGCAGGGAGAAAACAAAATGAGATGTTTGTATAAGCCAAGACCAAACAGGGGAGGCATTTTTGTATCATACAAGTCATGGGAATTGTCCAAAAATTTATCAACATCACTAGTTAATCAAATAGGCAAACGTTCATCATCATTTGGTATATTTGTCAAAGGGAATGATCCAAAAAGGGCAAATGAGTCATCTGTTTGCAAGAAGAAGCACAGACGTTGTTGGAGCCAAGAACTTCATCGATTATTTGTTGATGCAATTGAACAACTAGGTGGTGCTCAAGGTATTTAGATTGGTGCACATTTTTGGTATCGTATGAACTTAGTAAAATCAAATTGGGTAGATTCATAATGCATTCAACCATCATGTTTATTTTCGTAAACTACTAGTTTCATGTCAAGAGGACGAGCCAGAAATTGATGCCCAAGACTTCTTTTTAGAGTATTTTATTTTTAGTTATGTGTATTATGATAAGATAACATTCTACATTGGTACATAATTTTTTGATGTTATAGTTGCGAAGCCGAAACAGATAAAAGAAGTGATGCGTGTACGAGGGCTAACGAACACTGAAATTAAAAGTCACTTGCAGGTAACTCGTACATAATCTAATAAACCAACATTTTTATGACATAAACTAAAAATAAGAAATTCATTGATTTACTTTTTATTGATTTAAGTATTTTTTGTCATTCTAGAAATACAGACTTCACATCCAGTAAAAAAATTTCCGTTACCAAGACTTCAAATGGAAAGTTGTTATCTCCTAAAAACTCTCCTTGTGTTGCATATTTAAGTGGCTTAAACCTACACACTAATGCTCTCATATTTGATTTAATAAATCAAATATTATTTCACCACCATCCCCAAATAGTCGAAACCCCCGAAGAAACTTTCTTTCGTATTTTTATTCACTGGTTTAAAAACTTTAAAGGAACTACATTAAAAGCAGAAGAGTTCGGACGATTCTTTGGTGTGGACGATCTTGAACATACTCGGCTTGGTATTGTGAGTAATTAAATTTCTTTCTTGATAAAATCGAAGAAAATGTCACAGCTCTTGTAGATCATACGTTTATTGTTTTGTAATGTCATTAACAATTTTAGTAATGTCAATAATGATTCATGTCTTAGTTGAAAAAAATAAAGGAAAAAATAAGTTTATGAAACAAATTTAAATCCATCTTATAAAATTAATCCTCCTTAACAAAAAGGATGAAGTAATTAGTACAAGTAAATTTTAATCAAAACAAGGAGCATAATCGAAAGATTAAAAAAGAGCGTCTGAATGCATGTCGGCTCATCGATAAAGTATTCAGTTTTTTTTAAAAACCCGCTCAAGGCATAGCCGAGTCGTAATTCTTGTGGTGATGTGGCAACTCCACAATGAGCGTGTGGAGCAAAATTTCACTAAAATTTCATGAGGTTCTTTTCGATTAGCTCTCTTCCACAAACACATCACTCGATTTACATCTTACCGGATTGAAGGACCAACGATACGGGCGGTCAGTTGTTCCCCCTCAACAAAAGGAAAAAAATCGACCGGGTATTTGAAGGGATGTTGTGTCACGTTTTAAGAGGCACATTTCTGACATAACGAGGAAAGTACAAAATCATATTTTCACTGTAATAATCAACTGAAAATGTCTAAGGCAGAAGGCAAAAGACCCATTATTCAAATCTCTTCCGACGAAGAAATTAACTTCTCCTCTTCAACTTCAAGGTAAATCATTACTCTTTCGTTTCAAAAATATCGTCCAATTTATTTTTTAATCTGTCAATATTAATAAATTATAATAAACTTAATTGATACCTATAATTTAACTTATACTCCGTATCAAACTGTCATATTTAAAATATTAACAGTTGATATACATTTTCATCGAACATTAATAAAAGTTATATAGAAAAATACTTAAAGTTCGAAATTAAAAAGATGGATGATTAAAATTTAAAACTAGAGATCATTTTGAAATTATTAACTCCAATGTTTCAAATTGTTTATTTGGTTTCAGTGAAGATGACTATACAGATGATGAAATTGATTCGATGGAGTCTTATGGTGATAAGGATGATGATATTAATGATCTGGACGATGCTTCTATTTGCACCCGAATTTCGCAACGAATTCGAGGTGTGAGATTATTTATCTGTGAATTGAGTTATCTTAATTCCAGTTTGACTATGATTGGTTTAGTTATGTTTAACTTCAATTTTAATGTGATGATTAGTTATGTTTAATTTCAATATTAATTTAGTTATGTTAAATTTCCATTTTACTGTAGTTCTGTTTAGTTTCTATTTTACTGTGATGCTTTTGGAAACAAGGATAATTGATAAACATAACTTGGATTTGAATCAAAATTATTATGGTGATGTGACGTTCGTTAAAAATGTTTTCATTTGATATATTTTTCGTCAAATATTATGCAACATAAATAAAAAGTTCAATTTTTTGAAAGTGATTCATGAAAGTTCAAAACTAGACGATCAAATCAAGATGGAGGTAGGTGAAATTGAATAAAGGCTAACTCGTTAGTAGATGATATGATCGGGTTGGTTCGCTTGTTCATGCTTCCATGTAATTTGATATTAATGTCAATATTATGAGTATGTACATATGCCCCGCATGGAGTTAAACGGATACAAATTTTGAATTTTACCTTGGTGAAAGAAAATTTGTGCTTGCGATACCATCTTTATGGTTTATTCTTGTGTTTCCAGATGGTGATGACTTACAAGGATTAAGTTTAAAGGACTATAAAGCATATTTGAGAGTCAATGGGTTGAGATTATCAGGAACAAAGGAAGAGTGTATTGAGAGAATTAAGGAGCATTGGAGGTCAAAATTTCTTATTCAATGCAATGGTTCTTTTTGGTAATTTCATTCAGTTTGTCCATTAGAGGTGTTACGTATTTGTTAATCTAGAAATGAGAATAGATTCGTCACATAGTTCTAGGCTTCTAGTACTTCAGTGGACTTCTGTATGTAGTTCAGTTGAATCTTGCTTATTCACTTTTTTTGAGCAATTTAACTAATTGGATACCTCTTATCTTCCAACAAGCCTGTGTACTTTAGATTGAGTTCTTGAAATGATGATTATTCCTTTCTTTCATTCGCAACTTGTTATTTCTTCTCCCATTTCTCATCTTTGCTTATTTATTGAAACTATCTGCTTGGGTTGGGGTGTTACCGGCCACTCTATCTATTAAATTATGAACAGTATAATTATTTTAGCCGTCTTTGGTAATAGATCGATTCATTAAGTGGTAACTTCTTGATATGCGCTTTCATATCATGAAAGAGCCATATTTGGAACCCCGTTAAATTTTATATAATTTTCTTTGCATCTTGTTAATGATTTTCTAATTCTATGCTGTATGTTCTGTTAATTGCAGAATAAATAATGGAGGTGGCGAGAGACTATATCCTAGATCATCATTTACTATAGATTGCACTGGTACTTGTTTCTTAAAAACTCGTCTTAATCTGCCAATCTCATTGTGTTTCAGTGCAAAATGAATTTGATTCTGATTTTATTTATTTTCTCTAATCCCTACAGGCGATGTGTGCAAAGGAGATGTTGTTTTGTTCTCTCAGAAAGTGTACACAGAGTATCTACTTTATTCCTATTCTGTTTGCATGGTATACTTCAGGTCACTGGTGACACTTGTAAGCTGATTTTTACTTTTAACAGTTTCAACAGAATGAAAAGGAGTGGAAATGTTTCAGGAAAGCGAACAATTGCTGGAAGAGTAGTTAAAGAAAGTTATGGTGCTGCAAAACAGCAGCATACCTTCACGGTAAAACTTCGCGACATGAATCTACCCTTTGTTTGAGGAAGTTATAGTGTTTTATACAGGGAGTATGTTACTATGTTTCCATCTTGTAGTCAAATTTCTACCTTATTTAGAAGGTCATGAATTCGCTATTTAGAGTGGACGACGATAGGATATACGGAGTATTAGCTTGTCAAGCAGGTCTTACTTAGATTGCTCAAGATGTCTTCTTTTTCAATATTTACAAAGCCCTTGATTTTATAGTGGAGATATCTTATTTATCATCAGAAAGAAGTTTGATTAGTTTTCGAATGTGATATATCTTTCTTTTCTCCATGAGATTGATTTGTTTCTGTTTTAATTCTTGATGACTACAAGGTCGAAGTATTGTGGAGCAAAGGGCTGAAAACTCTACCGTCGCTGTATCCTCTCCTAGTGAAGGGACGCAACTTATATAGACTGAAAACTTTCAGACAGGTAATTTTAATCATTCTACCAATAACGGTTTTAATCTATTTGGTAAAGTGAGTATTAGTAACCATATACTCGCATGCTAGTGCTGGAAGAACGAGGGAGAAAGATATCTAGTACTTGCTGAGAAGCATAATAGGGGAGCAGCAGCAAGATCCATACGAGCCATGAGAAAGAGAGAAGGTGCAAGAAGAACAGAGGCAAAAACCTCCGGGAAAACAGGTAGTGCATTTTCGTGTTAGCAGAGTTACTGCTCTGCTGACACCGCTTGCCTCGTCATTTTCACAAAACTGTTCTATGTATAATATATATTGTGGTATGATTACTAGGGAAGGGTAAGCACCAGAAAAGGAATAATTTGTCCAAGCAAAGCCAACAGAAGCAGAGAAGTGATGTGGTTAAAGGAAAAGGTGTTGCTGGCAAGAAAAGATCATATGATCACCATGATAAGTTCCTTCCGTCCAGACAGTTGAATCTGGAAAAAGCTACGATGACATCCCACAAGCGTCAAAGGCTAGTACACACTAATCCAATCCCTGAATCTTTGTTTCAGTATAACCCTGGTCCACAACCTAGACGACCAAATGATTTGCCCCCACGATACTCACATTCGACTTATTTGCCTAATTTGAGCTATGACCCTGCTTATTTTGGGATGCCTGTGGAGCATCAACAACTTGCCCATGCTAGTTATCCGCACCCCAATCTTCCGAATTTCGCATCTGATGGTCGATCAAGGAACCGATACCATTTACGGAGGTGATGGCTTGAACAATGTCCAGTTAGTAGGCTGCTGGCTTATAAGAACACTTGGTAAATCCCAGCATAATTTGCAAGTATTCTAACAAATCATTTCACATCATCCATAATACGGATGAATGTGGTTTCTGTGTAACTCTGTACATTTGTACTTCTATGTAGCAAAGGAATTCTTAAATCAAAAAATCATTAGCAGATTTTTACCACTTGAAGTTGCCTCATCTTTTAAGGGTTTTAAGGAATTTTTTACGAGGTTGTTAGGCAGTAGTTTCATTGTTAGACGGAAGTAGTTGATTAATAGCTTTTGATAGCATGCTTTGTTAAAATATAACGATATTGAACGTGAGTGATCTAAGTGGACTATTTATTAAATACGAAAATAAGATCATATGAAATTAAGTAGAAAAGAACAATATGGTTATTCTAAAGTGTAAACAATCAACTGTTTTTGAACGGAAGGTGTAGTAACATCGTTCATTAGTATCCATAGCTAGTTAAACTCATAATCCCGAAGAACTCCTCAACACTCACTTCACCATCACCTGCACAACAAAAGCAATCACAACACCAAAATAATTACAGGAGTACATCAAATGCAGCAAACCATTCAATGAAAATCACAGGAAAGAGGGGGAGGGGGATAAAAAATTACCATCACGATCTGCCTCCGCAATCATCTCTTCCACCACTACCATCTTTGTCTACATCAGCAATCATATTGCTGATTTCCTGAATGTTCAAAACCATCTTATATATCGAACACTCATCTTATCAACGACGAACTTTACTTTATGGAAACCATGAAATTACAGAACAATATTCGACACTTTTAGCATATAAATATAACAGCAGGAAGAGTGTAAGAACCACAATGAACATTCTAATAATACCTCCTCAGACATTTCGAATCCAAGGGCCCTGTAACGAAACTATGTTAGTCGACAAACATGAAAAACAGATACTGCATGTACTGAAAAAGACCAAACCTCATAGCAACATTCAGCTCCTTGGCATCAATAGAACCTGCAAAAAATTGAAAAATACACATATACCTTGAAATTTTAGTTATGATTTTGTTTGAATACAAATCAAAACGCTTAAGAAACAGACGCGAAACATGATCATTAATATTGGATTTTTTGAGTTATGATTTTGTTTGAATACAAATTTTGATTCATGTGGGGGATGTTGGATAATTGGTTGCGAATCCAAAATTTGGCAACTCACGCTTTGTATTAATCAAAGAGGTGTCTTCAAGGATTGGAATGAGGAAATGGATGTTTAATTTGAAATTTAGATCGCGTTGGAGTAGAGTGTGCGAGAACTTCGCTTTATAACTAAATAAGTGTGTTTTATTAGTTTCCCAAGTAGGCCTACCATAAGGTGCAAATCTCTGTGGAAAATGAGTTTGGGAGATTGTGAATTCGAATGCATTGTGTTCGTCCTAGCGTCTGAGAAAGAGGCCGAATATATTTGAAGAGAGCTTTGTCAGAGCGTGAGCGGTCGGTTTTTTTGTTAGGTGTTTGTTATGTCGTATGAATACATTTTTGTTGTTCTTGTGTAAAGTTTTGTGTTATAGTTTCGTATTTTCAATTAGTATCCTACAATTAATTCATTACCAGATCCATCAGTATCGAAAAGCTCAAAAGCTTCCCTTATCTCTTGTCTTTTCTGATGACTTAGCATCTGTTGACGCCCTCTCGGCTTATCGTTCCCTGGGGCTGCCTTACTTAGGCTGCTTGCCTGGACATGTATTCAAAATCGAAGAATTATTATAACAAATAATGAGAAGAGACCTAACAAGGTGTTACATAGCATGTCATAACTCATAATGCATGACATACAATACCTAGACAATTCATTTTCTCCAAATAAGCAATAATAACTCAATAGTCTCACATCGTTTATTATTATTAATTCATTATTAGGCCGATAAAAAGGAGAAAAACGAAATATGAACAATTGAAACCAATTCATCCTTATGAAATCATCTATATAACATGTCTTAAATTACGTAGCAGATCAAACTGTTACAAAATTATAGTTATTGTTGTTTAAAGGTACGAATAGAAAATATATTATATGTAAGTGAAAGTATACCTTGCCATAGTTTTTAATTGATCTCATTATTATAATTGTGTATATTTCTTCTCGTTTCTTTGCTCAGCGTAATTGATCGAGGATGATGAAACGATCATCTGTGGAGTATTTTCTAAATAAAGTCTTACACCTTAATTTGAATCCGACTGTTTCGAAACTTGGGACTTAGGTGTGGGGTCCAGCTGTTAATAGGGAAATTGAAAAAATTATCATGGTTTGATAATGATATATTTAGATCAAGGTCAATCGAAACATGGGTAGAATATAAAAAATAATTTACGAGAGGTTACTCGATATGAATGTTTTAAAATATTATTTGAATAATTTTTTTTATTTTTTGAGGTGAATCGGATTGAAATATATTTACAAATAGTATTCGCCTCAATTATTCAAAAAATTGTAAGAATGTCACATTCTCAATAAAAGTTGAGTTTTTAATATCTTTTAATAAAAATTGTACTTCATACTTCCCATCCTAATTCTTTTTTTATCAAAATACGGTTAATATAATTTTATTTTTCTTCCTTAGTATCTACATAATATCTATTTTTTTGATAGACTCATAATATTTATTTAGAAGTTAATATCTAACAAATATCAAAAGGTATACAATATACATATACATCTGGGTTGGGGTATTTTTGTCCAAAAAATGAATGAGTGTTATGGAATGTAACTTTTATTAAAATGTGGTATAAATACAACTTTTATTATAAAAAGATTAGGCATTCTTGGAATTTTCTTTTGATTATCCCAACTTTTGAGAGATAACCAAATTCAAAATGGCGGAATGTATGTGAATACATTTTGAATTGTTTTGGCGCCGAAATATGATAAATAAAATGATGGTTAATGGTTTTGGCTTGCCTTCTTTGCGTTTGAAAAAGTCGAGTTAAATTCTTAGTTTGGAATAAAATGCGTTAGTGTTAATGTTTTTAAAAGTGATCCACCATACCACTCCCATCCAATAATACCGTTTGTTTGAATCAGTTGATTTTGTAAAAAAATGTCAATATAATTTAGTCCATATACATTTATCACCCTTTAAGAGCCTCACTCTTTATTTATACACCCCACCCTAACTTACCATCTTCCATGTAGAGCGTCATCTTTCCTCATAGGCATGTCTTCCTCAATCTACAACCACAATCCTCCACCAGCCCACCACCGACTGGGCTTCTGTAGCTCCTTAGATAGTCTATTTGAAGATTGAGTTTCAGAAACCTTTTAAAATGGTAACTCAAAATTGAAATAAAATTCTACAATTACAATTACAACTCAAACATTTCAATCGTGACAATATTATCATCACCTTCCAAGTGGGAATTTCTGGAATTTTTTTGAAAGAAATTTTTGGGAAAATTTATGAGAATTGGTTGGGTAAATTGAGTGAAGATTGAAGAATACGAAGTGATAGTTTTGTTTATTACGGAGCTTTTGCAATGGTGGTGTGAAGGGCTGGGAAACCGAGGAGGTGCGACATGGGTGGAGGAGGGTGGTCCCCGGTGGTACTGCAATATTTTTATTTAAAAATACCCATTACCTTTTATATTTTAAAATTGGTGAATATTATGAATATTTTCGATTAAAACTAACAATCTAACTTCAAAACTAACGCTCCACAAATAAATTAACGGTGAAATTGGATGGAAGTAGTAAGAGTGGGTGACTTTTTAAACATTAGTGCTTTCGAATATGAATGAAATGTTAATGATTTAGCTGGGTTTTTTTTAAAAGCAGCAGTAAATATTAGATTCAACTAAAAAATTCTGTAAATTAACTGAAAACAAACCGACCATAAAGGTTAGTAAGCAATTTGTAGAGGTACTTATAACAAGTTAAAGCATTTGTTACATTAGGTCCGGCATCGGCCACTTTTTCTAAATTTTATGTACTAAAATGACTTATAATACTATTTGTTTTGATTTGAAAAAAATTGTTATAGATTTGAATTTTTTTGAATCACCTATAAAGTATGTGTAAATACATGTCCTTGACAGTGACTTTTTTGATATCTGAGGAATATCGTATTTGTTTTTGACAGGAAACTTTTTAATATACGGAGTATCATATTTGTTTTGGGATGAATTAAGATGATTAATCAATTCATTCATCCTCATTAAATGTTCATTTCAAAACCTTGAAAAGGAGGAATGAACTTTGTGACTGGGAGCACTTTTTCGCAATGACAATTTTGAAGAGGAATCTCAAGAACTGAATCCTTCACTGTAATCTCATTGTTGAACCTGTTATTAGTCAAAGTGCTCTAAATCCTCTAATGTACCTACACACCAACAAGCCAGTGAAGTAGGTGGTAGGATATTAATGCTTAAGTTAATAATTAAGCTCACAAAAAAAGTAACTCATAGTGGTGATTGGTTAATGGCTGAATGTATTATGCTATGAGTTATGTTTGACACATTGAGACCAAAACACAATGTTTTCATAATGTTTTTTCCCAAAAAATAACCTGCCCTTTGTAAGAGAAAATGAAACTTCCAACACCGAAAATATACTTACATTCATCATTTTCCTTCATTTATACAAATTACATTAACAAAATTGTTCTTTTTCTAGACTGAAACAGGAACAAATTGTTCTTCTTCTAGACTAAAAACCAACAACAAAACTAAAAATTACAAACACTGATCTACTCTTTAATTATATTCATATTTTCTCCTTTAAATTGCAAAAGAACAGTGTATTCAATTTCCTCCAATTACTATGTGAACCAACATATTGCATTCACACAACACCTTCTCCCTCTTTTAAAATACCATCTAGGCTCTTTATATAACTTTCGAGTTTCGATTAGAATATCATACACCATATATTGAGCAGATCATGAATGTCATATGCACCATACCATAGACCATATACTGAATACACGATACACAAATTTCAAATCAAGGAGTCGATGCATCGAAAGTAGGTAAAGTACCCTCCCCGAACATTCATATCACCAATAATCGCCATCCGGGTCTTCGGGTTCGGGCTTGACATTCAAATCGGGCTTCTCCTGGTACCAACAAGCCTTCACACCATTAGATACCTCAAAACACTTTCCAAGATTCTCCCCACTTGGGTCACCTCCACCCCCACCACCCCACCCCCACCACCATCCCCACCCCCACCCACACCACCACCCCCACCAATATGGGCATTATCAACTCTGCTTCCAACTTCAATAGCCTTAGCTCTAATGGCAGCAGAAGAGTGGTTAGGTACCATATCCAAGCTCTCAAAGTCAACAAGGTCAGGGAAGTTGAGCTTCCCAGAGAGACCCCTAAGGCAATAAACAGCAGTATCATAGGCCATAGCAGCAGCAACGGGAGTAGTGTAAGAACCCAACCAGATTCTTGAACGTTTGTTGGGTTCACGGATCTCAGCTACCCATTTGCCCCACTTCCTCATCCTTATACCTTTGTATGGCTTCTCCTTCCTCTTCTTCAAACCTACTACCCCTCTTTCACCACCCTCCATATATGTGAAAATCAAGGATTTGGATATTTTGTTGAACAAATTCAAGAAATTGTAGTAGAGGGGATTTAGATGGGAAGATTTTAGGTGTGGAGAGGGGGAGGAGGAGGGGGAGGTAGGGAAACTAAGGTTGGTTGTGCACTTGTGCGATAAACAAGAATGAGACATTGACTTTGTTTAAAGAGAATTTTCAGATGTTGTAAGAATTTTATTTTTATTTTTATTTGTAGTTATCACATTCATTTTTATTGATGCTTTTTATTGACCATATATCACATTTTCATTTTCATGTTAAATTATATTTATATCGTTTAATATTTATTCATATATAATTTTATATAGGTCCATATAAATTACGTCGATTAAAATATCATTATTAATAATTAAAATAAATCAATAAAATTCATATTAAATTTGAATTTTTTTCTGTAAGATATTTGCTCTATGAAATATACGAAACATATTATTTAAAAAAGTTTAAGAATAATTTTGTTTAAAAAAATTAAAATATCAATAAATATGTTATGAATGAAATATTTGTGTTGCAGCTAGTAATCATTTTGTTGATAAGGGAAAATTGAAAGAAAATGAAAAAACAATAGTATATGAGTATATCCAAATGACCAAATGCACCGACATATACCTGTCCCAATCCACAATAATGATTGTTTTTCTTCTTGATAGACCACACTAACGAGTTTCAAACTTTATATGGTATCACCTTATTATTCAAATTCTCCAAAATGAAAATTCAATTGGAAGTTTATGATTTTAAGAATTACTATTAACCTCGAACAAAATAGATAGCCAGATATCCAATTTATCTTTCAAATAAAATTTCAAACTTTTAAAATAGATTGAATATAAAAGATATCAATTGGTAATCAAAAGACAAAAAAAAATTACGGAGTAATAGTTATATCCAAATGCACCGACACAGCCTGTCCGTCCCATTCCCTAATAATGGCTGTTTTTTATACTCCTTGATGGCCATCGTAATAGTTGCAGAAACTACTCTATATGTTGTCACTTGTTATCAATAATCATTCGAACAATGAAAACTTTATGGATTTAAGTTTTTTTTTTTCCTAATCTAATCTCGAAGTAATTAGCAAATCTACATGTACGTATATCTCTTTTTTACATGTTTCTCTTTAACGTACTTGAATACAGATTAAATATAAATAAAAAATATTTTATCTTAAATTTAAATACCTTTTTTCCAAAATATTTCAATGTTGTTATGAAATGACAATATAAGCTTCAAATTTCATGGGCCGTCCACTCTCCTATCCACAAGTCAAATTTTGTTGTGGTGATAATTAACAAGTGTTGTATGTTGGACGGTTGGGCACTGTTTAAAGGTAAATTCGTATAGACAAAATGGCTAAATTATTTAAATATAATCCTTGAATTATTGATCTTTTAAATAAGTCATGAAACGTTTTTGGCCTTTGAATTTTTGAAATCGTGAAAGCGACTTATCTTCGGTAAATCGATTTTAAAGGGAAGCGATTTAGGCAAGCAAACATCGAATATTTCATTTCGTCAATACAATTATGCATGTCTTACTTACATGTATTTCCGATTTTAATTAATTAAATAAAAATAAAACAGCTTTATACGTTTATCATACAATAGTACTCGATATTGAGTTTTTACATTCACTTGACGTGATTTAACCAATTCCAAACAAACCAGCAATTTTGAAGAGCGTTGAATAGCGCAGTATTGGTTAGGAGAATTAACTTTCGGTGAAACTTTAGAAGTGCGGGTTTGATTAATTGTAAGGGGACGGTGGGTGAATTTTTTAAAAAAAAAAACAAACCAACAACCTTTTAGAAGTTTTCACCAGGAAAATGGAACACACATTCAGTAGTACTCAGTATTCCGTTATTGGCCATCTATTTATATATACACTCCTATATTGAACCATTGTATCTTCGTGTTGGGTGGGGAAAATTATCTGATAGAGTGGGGTATAAAGATTTGAAGATAATGTAATTATTTTATTTTTATTCTTAATTAAAAATTTAGTGGGTGATTAAAATTATATATACAGTTGGATTAGTTAGAGGGGTAAGTGTAAGGTTGAAAGATAATCTTGTTATTTTATTTTTATTTAACTAATTAAAATTTAAGTGGGTGAGTTAAGAATTATGTATGCAGTTGGATTAAGTTGAAGTGCAGGTGAGTTATTTGGATGTTGTTTGCGCAAATTGCCATTTCAAAATTGATTTTGGGCGAAAGTATAGGTGTCGTGATTTTTGAAAGTTCGGGGTGGCGAAATGAAGTCGTGTGGTATTTGAAATATTGAATAATTCAGTGGTTATTTAAAATGATTTGATTAGTTCAGATGTTATATGAGGGGAAATTTAGCCCTTGTTTAATTTGCATGCTATATTTTGTTACATCTCAACTTTGGGTATATCCCAAAATCAAAGAGGGGTAAAATCAATTAAATAAATATGACTAATACGGAGTAATAATAATAATGGTCCCTACTTAAGTTGTGGATTTGTTTTAATAAAAATTAGATGGAAGGTTTAGGTCGGTGATGATTGATGAGGGCATTGAGGGTCGGTACATTGACAGATATTTCATGGTATGTCTTAGTCATATATACTGGATTCGTTTTAGTGTATACCTAATAATGGGCCGTTAGAACAATTATATTAGACTCCCCAAATTATTTCTTAATTTTAAAATAAGGTGGGATTTAATAAAAAACATAGTTTTTTCAATTTTTCAAAATTTAAAAGAACTCCCTCCAAGAATGTGTAAAAGTGGAACTGCTTTCAAGACTCTCACTCCATTTTTAATGGTTTGAAAATTGGAGAATTTGGTTTTGTTTCAAAAGTTAAAATATAACCCTTAAAATAATAAAATTAATATTGAAAGTAAATTTTAAGAATTTTAATAGGAAAACTAGTGTAAATATTTTTCAATTTGATTTTTTGTTGCATTTTCGTTATTCGATTCAATTTGATTTCCATAAATTATTATGATTACAATTCTAGAAATTCGTAGAACTGGTCCCAATAACAACATGATGGTAAGGTTTTGTTTTTAGTATTGTCTGATGATTTACACTCTAGTCCATCCCGAGAAAAAATAACATGCATAAATTCTCAAAAGATTTTTCAATTTTGATTATCAATGTTTAATAACTTTATCAATTTTTGAAATCGATTAATTTTATATATATTGTATAATCTTTTAAGAATATATATTGTGTTATATACTCTAAACAAATTTCATATATCTGAATCAATATCTACTTGATGAAGTTAATTAAAGGAGATATTACGTTGGATTATCTTGAATCGGAGTTAATTGGCCAAAGTAGAGATTAGTTGGAGGTCGAAATTGGCCCCTATAAATACTCTATACGCCCCGTTTGGTCCTCGATTCTAAAATTTTAAAGGTGTATTAGTAATATAATAGAGATTTAGGGTTCTTGAATAGATTAAGTATAGATTTAGTCTATAATTAAAAACATAATTTAACAAATGCAGAATGGTTTGGAGCTCAAATTTGTCTGTTCATAAGGTATAATTGAAATATATTTTATGGTAATATTGGATTAGTATTAGCAACGTTAAATCGTTAAATATCATCTCTTTTTATTTTTGGTCTGCGTTGTAAGTGCGTTTCGCGTTATAACGCTCCAAGCTCTTTTCTTTTTCCTTTCAATTTAGCAGATAAGTTTTCAAATATGATAATGTAAAACAAATTTCTCATTAAATTATTTGAAAAATTTCTGTCATAACAATATCAATGATGGTGAAGTATTGGCAAGTCCATCATATTATTCATATTAATCATATATACATGAATGAAGAGCATACACAAGTTGGGTGCAGCAATAATTTGCAAGACAGGGTCCTTCTGCTGGTCTATCAACAAAAACCATTATTCCAGGCAGTATGGTGAAACAAAGTCGTTTTGGGTGGTGTTTGTCGCTTGGGAATTTGTTACCATTTTCAAATAAAACAAAATCTCCGGTAACTTACGAAAAAGTATAATCGTTTCCTCCTTATTGACCTATTGTATGTACAATCGTTAACAATATTTGTACTCACTTTCATAATAACTAAAATAAAGTAAAGTACAATAAAGTAAATAATACAAGGAATGATGGCAGAATTAGGTCTTTAATATCTTGCTTTCAGAGTGCAGGCGAAACTTCTTGCGATGAAGGATTAAAATTTAAAATACGAGAATTACGAATAAGTCTTTATTTGAATGCTCACTGAAACACATCTTTCGTTACTACTGCTTGCTCTGATGTATAAGTCGGGGCTACTTTGAGCGATACGCGCAATGCCGAGTAATAAGCGAATGCTACTGCAGTCCCAAACAACCCAGTATCTTTATTAGCGATAACAGCAGCGTATAACGAGTATTATAATAAATGATGCAGGTTAAGGGAGTTTTATAAAGTAATTAAAAGCCGCATTCATTTTTACAAACACAGAATAAAACTCGAAAGTGTTTCGCCATGAAACAATCACGAGCGATGTATCTGCGTGTCTTTTTATCATCGATTAGATGCAACATCCCAGTCTTTATATAGTTATAAACTGTCCGAGTTTATAGTAATAGCTTCCCACAGACAAAACGCTTCCGTCTTGAAAATAATAATAAAGACGCACGATCTTTTTCTTGAGAAAGCGGTGTGAGAATCTTACTCTTGAGATCAAAGCTTCCTTAGGTACATTAATAAACATATCTCCAAAAGATGTCCTCGATAAAAGAAAATAAAACCTCTTTGAAATATCGCCATAGTTCATTGTGCAACCAATTTCTAAAGAGGATTGGTATAACTGCGAAATCTTGGCCACGTCTTCGTGGGGCAAATAGTATGGATGATCGCTCAGCTTTTCATGATATTCTTAGTTAGTCATGCGTCTTTTAAGAAAGATGCAAACGATCGCTTTATTTTTCGAAATATGTCTAGTGGGTCCAGCGGAGATTTTCGGCGATTGGTACATTAAATTGGTCACGTGACTTCTGCCGTGAGGTAATTTAGTAATTTCACGTTTGTATTTTTGCATAAGATTCTTAATGGATTAGAGCTGACTCCCATGCAAGCAATAAACTCTTGGTGGGGGAGCAAATTCGATGTCTGAATCGTGAGTTTTCTTTTCGTTCTTTAGCTTTTTGGTCGGTAGTATCGTGTATCATTTACGTAGGGGTTTCAAAATCCGAACCCTGACCATCGATGGTCAATAAAAATGCAATGACCCTCTTGACTGGCGTCATTACGTGGAGGCGTCTTCAAATACATGTCACTTAGGTATGTCGTAATCTTGTCCGTCGATCGAAATTAACAGTTTTACACATGACGTAGTCTAACGTTGGGCAGGCTTGAGAGAAATCGCCACACGCGTGCGCTGGGGGTAGGAAGTACTAAATAAAATATATACTGCGAAACACAAAAACAAATTAATATACATAAACAATTTTAAACACATTCCCCAATTGGAAACCACAATTAAAACCAATCAATCTAAATCAAAAACTTCATCAAAAGCCTAAATCGGCTTCAAAATAAAAAAAGCGCAAAATCAAAAACATGAAATCAAAAACCGTCCAGAAGCAATCAAAAACCCAAATAAATAAACCTAAAAAATCACAACAATTTACTTAAAGAACCATTCACAGCACTTACGTAGAAAGCTAGAACTAAATCCTCTTTGGATGGCCGAGTCTTGATTAAAATAATCCCAGGCATTATTTATTGATTCTAGTAAAAGATTATCTTTGTTTGATGTAAAATATGGAACTAAAATATAACAGGCCAAATTCTTTGAGTGTAGAACCGCCGGTTTAGCATTATTTTTCAAATTATTATTTTTTTGCAAAATGCAAAAGTGAAATCCTTGCAAATTACCCTTACCGAGTGACCAGGGGTCGCGTGACGATTTAACGACCAATTGCGGGAAAATCTCGTGCGATTGGGATCCTTGGGACGTATTTAGAAAAATGGGTGATCGAGTTATGCGTTTAGATGGGTGATCATTGGTGACGTTGTGTAAGTTAGGTGATGCAAGTCGTAGCATTCTTGAAAATAGAAAGTTAAAATTACTAAAATTGCCACTTACGAAGTAGTCACGTGACAGTTGCTTGACCGATTCTTTGGAAAAGAAATCGACGATTGGGGCCATTAGAATATTTAGAAAAATGGGTGATCGAGTTATACGTTTAAAGATGGATGATCGGTAGTGACGTTGTGTAAGGATTGAGTAATAAATCAGTATGGGTTCTACTGCGTCTTACGTGCGCTAACAACTTAGGTGGAATCAAAGCTTTACTTTTCTGATTCCAAACTATTCACTGGTAATATTAAAATTTAGACTGATTGCATTTTGATACACCAATATTGTTATCTTTCATACGTGATAAAAGGTAGCTCAATTTTACTTTTCATGATCAAATATTAATAAACTTTTTACGGTCTTGATTGACACCGAAAACTTTATTTTAAATTAAAATTACAAGTTAATAATTAAGTTATCAAGTTAATAATTAAGTGTGTTGAAAATACTATACTTCCTAAAATTACGATTTATTTGATGATCAGCTTTATTTTGATCTTTTATTGTATCACTTAATAAAGTCACAATCTTTTAGTTTTTCATGATTAATTAAAGTATTTTTAAGTGAAATGCCTTTTTAGGGTATATTAATAATATTAATCGGCTTTAATAAATATTTTTTATCTTCGCTGATCGAAATTAAGTGGGGCCCGAGAATATTTTGGTATATTTTTAACACTAGCTGAATAATTAATTGTCATAGATTTTTTTTTCTTAAATTTCAATATATATGTTTGATCGAATATATCCCTTATTTCTATGAAATTCTTCTAATTGCCTTGGCACCCTTGGGATATAGCTAGCTACCTCCGCCTTATCGTAGAAAATCAACAACAATATCAACGAACCTAAAAGAAGGAAATGTCCGGTGAATTATAGATACATGCATGTGTACTATGTCATATGACCATGTCCAAGTAATTTATTGTTTCTAGCCACCAAAGAAAAATGGTGTCGAAGCAGAAAAAGAAAATGAGAACTTCTCTAATTCTTGAACTACCTCTTTCATGGAGGGTCTTTTTTGTGAAATAGGTGAAATGCAATTATAACCTATTTTGACAAGATTAAAAAATGCTTCTTCTCTACCTTCAATATCAGCACGAATGGGTACATGCTTAAAAAAGCCTATTCACTATAACCGTGGCTTATCGAATTTGTAAGATTCGTCATTAAACCCATCTCTATATCATCCAAAATAATAATCTTCAGATCGATAATTGGCTTGACCTTAGAAGCGAAAAAAAACATCCCATTTTTGGTTAGGCTTAAGACTACGAAGTGACTCGGGTGCATGATAAGGCGAAACAATGAGTCCACTTGGGCTAGGACTAGGAGTAGACCCAAAATTAAATTCCTCAAAACTATTGGACCTTTTACTCCCAAAATTCCTTGCTGACCAACCTATTTTTGAACTATTATCACCCATGAGAAGCCTCTCAAGCCCAAAATCTCCAAGCTTGGGCTCCATATCTTCATTAAGGAGAATGTTGCTTGGCTTCAAATTGCCATGCACATGTTTTTTGTCGTGGATGTAACTTAAACCACAAGCGACGCCTTTGGCTATCTTTAATCGCGCTTCCCATGGTAAGTGACATGGTGAAGTCCCAGCTTTCCCTGTGATTACAAGTCAAAAGTTGATGAAATAATGCTCACTGAAACTAGTTGGTACAAATCACAATTTGGACACACATGGTTCATGAATCTCTTCAATGAATAAGTATCATTTTCAGACAACTCTGATTGGTCTAAATGTTACAAGCTCTGTCTAATTAAGAAGCCTAGTCGTTTTCAATGACACAAATTTTGGCTTTTATAGGCTTTATTAAATGTGGGATATATAACTATGAAACAATCACATTAACGATCCCTCGAGGTCTATGCCTTAAAATATCACGGATGAGTTAATCACGGGATGAGATTCAACTGATCGGGGACTAGAACTTTTATTTTAACCACTCTAGTTCTTTATCAGAGCATTTAATTATTGATAAACTAATGATATAAATTGACAATTCCTACCCAACCATTTCAAGTAGACAAAAAATGAACAAATAATCATGTAACTAGACAAATCTTCACAACTATCTCAGATAGACAAAAAATAACAAAGTCATATAACTAGACAAATGTATCTTAACAATTATTTCAAGTAGACATACAATAAAGAACAAGTAATCATAGAAATAGACAAATCTTAAACAATTATTATTTCAAGTAGACAAAAATTAACAAATAATCATATAAATAGACAAATTTTAGCCAATTATTTCAACTAGACAAAAACTAACAGTAATCATTTACCATTACATAATAATCGAAAAGTAAATAAAACCCCACACGAAAACAAACCACCAAGAAAAAAACAACCAAGAAAAGATCATATGATTTTTTTAACAGGTAAAAGAAAATGTTCATCCAATGTGAAGAACCAAACTCAATGAAAATGATAGCGAGAGCAGTAAGAAAGACTAATATGACTAGCTACTGCCTACTGGTGCAAAGTCGAAGTTTATTTGTGCAAAATAATATTTTGTTTAGTTTATAGTATGACTGTTTCTAATATCACTTCATGAAATTCCTAATTATATTCACTAAAACATACTGTATATCTAAAGGGGATAGTCTATTCAAATTATTACATAATCCTATTACAAATAACAAGCTAATAATACAATAATTAAACCATAGATCAACTTCAAAAAAAAAATGTACACCCAATATGAATCAATGAAAATGCAGAGATATAGATAGAGAGCTTACTGTGACGAGCATTAGCAAGACTTCCATTTGGAACAAATTCATATATGACCAATTTGTCATCAACATCCCAATAGAACCCATGAATCCTTACCAAATTTGGATGCACCAATTTTGCAATAAACTTAACTTGATTCTCAAAGTCCTTAAACCTCCCCACTCCACTCTCCCCTATTCTCCTCACAGCTAAAATAGTCCCATCTTCAAGAACCACTTTGTACATTATACATGAACCACTAGCCCCTAAAACATACGCCGAACCTTTGAGCAATGTCTCCAATTCCAGCTCCTTTTCACCATCAAATATCACTAGCTCCCCTTTTTTCTGCTCATCTTCAAGTTGTGGAGATCGATTCGTTTGGTATTTTCTTGCATTAATTAACTCGATATCATTGTATCTGCACTCTGACGATGTTTCATCAACGTGTCCGAAACATGGCCACGTTCTTAGCCAATTGTACTCTTCAGTTGTTCCTGGTGATGAAGCACGATCACACTCTTTAGCACTCTCTGGTTCTTTCTTGATATTCCCTTCAATCTTTTTCTTGTATTGATAGAGAAAATAGAAAATAACCAAAATGAAAAATGACAGAAGGGCAACATTTGCTATGACAATGGTGACTATTATGATTGGTTTAAGCCAGTTTGATGAACAACTTGAAGGGGGGGAGTTTGTTTTCTCTGCATGGCTTGATGCATTTGAGGGTGTAGACATTGATGAAGGTGTTGGAGAAGGATTTCTCAATGGTGTCCCATATAATTCTTGATTGCCCATAAAAGATTTTGAATCTTGTTTCAAAAAAATTGGCCTTTTTGGGATACCGCCAGTAAAATTATTGAATGAAAGATCTAATGTTGCAGTTGGAGGGAATGTTTCTGCAAATTCTTGGTGAATTTCTCCAGAGATTCTGTTGAAAGAAACATTAAGATAACTTATACTATTGCCTCCAATGTTTGGAGGCAGAGAACCATTGATTAAATTACAAGACACATCTAAAACCTGAACAGAATCAAACCCACATGGAATTGCACCAAAAAAGTAATTACTTTTCAAAGAAATCACAGTTAAGTTATGTAGAGAAGTCAAATTTGCTGGGATTTTTCCAATGAGAGCATTGTCTGAAAGGTTTAGAACCTGAAGCTTCTTTAAACATCCAACGAACTCCGGGAGCTCCCCGGAGATCATATTGTTGGAAAAATCAAGATATCGAAGCTCAGTTGCATGGAAAATAGATTCAGGAATTGAACCATTAATGTTATTTTTTGAAAGATCAAGAAATGTTAAATATTGAATCATCCCAAGGTTTCCTGGGAGGGAACCAAGAAGGTTTGAATTTGGAAGGGCTAAGGATACCACACGGTTGAAAGATTCAGACATGTTTGAAGTACCACAAATGACACCATTCCATGAACATGGTGTTTCATCTTTCATGTCCCAATTCACAAATTTTCCTAAAGGATCATTTAGTATGCTGAATTTGAAAGAAAGTAAAAGAACCCCATCAAGGTTTAGCCCAAAAGATTGATTAAAACATAGTAAAAGCAGAAAAATTCCAAGAATTCTACACCATAAATGGTGATCATAGCTTTTGGAGCTCATAATTTCTCTCATTAATACTAATAACACATCTCTTGTACTACATCCAACTCTGAGAGAGACAAAAAAGAAAGAAAGAAGAAGAGGAAAAAAGGGTGAAACAACTGATAATTATGATGAAAAGGAGACCATGTGAAACTAGCTTTTTAAGTACAATGGTCTAATGAATATGAAAACCACACATCACATGAAACATACATTCCTCACTAATATGCTCTGTTTCAGACCTCATAGATAGTAAAATAGTGGTACTAATTTAGTAGGAGTATTATACAACGGTAGGAATTTTTTTATGGTATATAATCCGAAAATATAAATGGAAAAAAATTAGAGTTATACATCCATCCAGTCAACTAGTTTAGGGAAATTTCATTTTTATGACAATCGACAATGTAGTAAGGTATTATTAGTACATGAATTAATAAGATTACTATTTTACTGTAAGTCTATAACTGATGATAAATGAAAGAGGTTTCCATATACGCAGATCCAATTTTTACTTAATTCCATTTATATATACTCGATGAAGCGTATTTTTATTATAATGTTGATTATCATTAATAGAATTCTGACATTTCTATATGAATAACAAAATAATTCAATAACTTATACTTTAGATTATAATTAAAATTTACTTGACAAAAGATATATAACTACGAAATATATTGAATTCGTCGCCAATAGCTTAGTCGCGATTGACAGTGTCACCATTTTCCAACTCTTCTTCAGCATCCTCAAAACGCTGGTCATTAATTTGAAGCTGCAGGCAATGCATACATAAATGAGTCCTAAATCCATATAAGAACAGCGACGATTCATGCGACTAGATCTCTATATCTATATAAGAACAGCGAGGATTCATGACTCAGATAAAATTAAGCTTTAAAATAATTTAAGAGCAAAATATCGGACAAGGAGACACTTTTCAATCACATATGACAGTATCTGAGTTCTTATTACTTCAACGAATACAAGATCGAAAGTTCTAATACATATAAACCATCACTAGATACGCTTCGTGCACGATTTGTAGCATTATAAGGGTCGTAGAAAATCAGTAGAGCAATCAACAGAATTTCGGAAGATCATCGAGAGAGCAGTGTAATTGTCCAACATTTGCACTTTCTTAGGATCGCTAGTAAGTAGTCATACCTGAAGCACTCTTTGAGCCAAGTCATGATTCCCGTTTGAACCAATGGCATTAACAGGATTCTGACGGATCCCATCAAACGCATCCACCACTGTACAACCAGTGTACCATAGGCAGTTAGAACGATAATTCCCAAAAAACTATATTCCAGAGTCCAAAAATGCAGTCGGCAAGGAATGTACCTCCATTTTCAATCTCTATCTGATCAGCACTAAAAACCCAAGTGTGCTCTCCTTCATCATCTAAATTATCTAATAATGAATGATCACCCAGTAAATAATAAAACTACTCCATATAACTAGGTAACCTTGAACGACCTACCCAAATAAGGTTTGTAAATTATCGTCAATAGGTCCTGGATTTAATTCAGCACATTCGCAAAATATTTGGAACATGGCATCCACTACATAACAAGTAAATGTAACTATTAGCGAGATGCAAAAAATAGCTCAAACCAGTTTATAGTAACCGAATAAGGTATAAATTTTAATGCAGATAAATAGTAGATTGGCTAGGATCCGATGGCACGAGCCTCATTTCCGTGACTTTTGACAGGTCTATCTCGTTAGACTCCGAATCAGACTCCTCTGACTCTTCACCATCAGTTCCAGTGTCAATCTACATATCAAAATTATTATAGTTGGTTCGGTCAGAAACCAAATCTTTTTGGGATGAAGGTGGACATCAGTTATATTTATAACACGCTATACAGTTCAATCAAAATATCCCGATTCTCATGCTTTATAATGAATTCTGAATCCTTTCCGGCCACGTGATGATATTAATAGAAACGCCTAAGTAACAATAAGCTAAGTGGCTAACAACAAAATGGTTCAATCTACGATTCACAACTTCATAACCAAAACAACTAGCCCATACTAAATGTAACTTTCAAAATACGATTCACTACTTCAACAATAATCATAGATTATTTCTCAATTTATAATTAATAATAATATATAACAATTTTCGAGTCGGATCGAGTTTATGTATGAGTATAAAATGTATCGATTTGAAATACGGAGTCGAGTTATTCGAGTTTTCCGTGTTGTGAAAGCGCAGATAAATAAAGTTACCTGAGCATAAATACAAGGAGACGGGTAAGCCTCCGGATCTGTGGACACAGCGTGAAGCGAAATCGACAAAAAATCAACACAATAACCTTTACCTCTATCCGAATCACTCAACCATATAACTCTCCTGTAAAATAATTCCCACAAACAAATTGTACATTGTGCGTAATCATAAATAAATAATCAGTGATATAATCGAATGGTGTATCAGTTAATCTTAAAAGTTGGAATCTCGGGAGGGAATTAGAAATATTGTGTCTTTAAAAAATAAAAGAAATAATGAGTACTTGTTTGTGATGAAAAGAGTGGCAGGTGATTCTGGTGGGTGATGGTCCAATACGATTGAGACACGTGGCTGCACACGCATGAGTTCCTCGTCAACGTTCAGGATTGGTTGATCAACGTTATCGCTATGAGATAGTCCATGAACGCATTATCGAAAAATGAACCTAATTTTGCTGAATAATAAGCTTTTGAATTTACACATTTGAAAAAAAGGCGCCAAAAGTCGTAATTTTATTATTGTAATTTGAATATTATTGGAGATGTTATAATGGTTGAATCATCTTATGCTTCATTATTTGTTTTCTATTGGTGTTGAATCACATAAAATATATTATATATTCAGTGCAAACTATTATGGTTGGTAATAAATGTTTCCTTGATAGCGAGATTCGGAGTTTGATATCTGACATCATCGTGTTAATATTAGTGACAATCGTCTGATGATATCTGCATCTACTATATATATATAATGTGAGAAGTAGGTAATTAAAAGTTATTATGTAAGCTCCATGTTCTTAATCGGTAGTTACCACATACATATGTCAACTTTGTGGGAATTGTAATATTTAGATGTTTACCTATATGATATGTTATAAATTATAATTGTCTATCTTATATTTGTTAAGATTATATTTTTGGCATTTGATTTTTTTATGTGGGGTCTAATTATAATCTAATGTTGGAAGGCGTTAAATTACGATTTCTTATTTATCATTCAGTATTCTTTTTTTCATTTTCTTCCTTATACATGTTATATAATTTTAATAATATTATACCAGTTGTACAAAAATAATAATTAATTGAGTAATGAATTCGCACAGTTCTGTGCCCTCAATAGCTAATAAGTATTGTTTCCATTGACGGTTGAATCACATAAAATAGAAATACTATGATTAGTCTAGTGATCGGGATATTAACCACAATGAAAAGATTATGAATTTGATAATACAAGATGATACAAGTATACAACAAACGGAAACATGTTTGATACAAGATGAAATTAATCCTCCTATCCTATCCTATCTTATAATTATAAAAGTGTGAGTTGTATTTATTCCATTTTACACTATTAATTACTATATTACCTTTATTATAATATGTTTTATTGGCTCAAACATATGTTTCTAATAAAATTTAAAAAATGACTCGCATAACAATTGATAATTAGTAAGTCACAATTTTCTTTTAAAAATTATATGATTCAAAGATAGTTGGAGTTATCTCTTCTCTTTATAATGTGTGCAAAATTTTTGCTAACTTTTCGTATGTATGCTAATTCTGCGATATGTTCATTATCAATATTTTGGACCAATTATATAAAAAATATTTCAGCATCTTTCTGAAGCAGAGATAAAAATGTTTGATATAATATTGACTTAGATTTTTGGTTTTATCATAACAATAAATAAATTTTATTTTAATACGTGAATTAGTTTAACTCATACTAAATTTTATTGTATGATGCTTTTTAATTATAAATTGAAATATAATTTGTCTAATCCAAAAATTACTATTAAGAATATATCTAAATTATGTGATATTTTTTGTAATACATTTCAATATTAAATAAAAAAATTTTAAGATACATATCTAATACTTCCTCCATCCCAATAGATTGTCAAGGTTTAAATTTATATTTTTCCGCAGATTAAATGTAAATTTAAATATTTTATTTTGTTGTATAATATTTGGTGAAAATTATCCAAATAATAATATTTTCAAATTACTTTAATATTATTGACATTAAATTTTATTGAATCGAAAATTATGATGTTTTTATCGATGAAGCGTAAAGTTTATCAATTTTGAGCCTTAAATCAAACATGACAATCATTTAATGGCAGATACGTGTAACTGAATATTTATTTTAGAAATTTATTTTTATTATAATATATATATATAACATGTTAGTTTTTCTTAAATAAAAATATATTTATCTATAAATTATAGAGGCAATAATTAGTTAGAGTTGAATTCAATATATGAAAGGGAATTAAAAAAATTTAATCTTCACTATTTAATATTGATTAGTAATTAGTAAACTAAATAAGATTATATTGTCATAATAATACTTATATTAGTTTTCACTCTATATGAAATATAATTGATCGATATTATGGTCTAAAAAATACATGCATGAATATGTATATTATATGTATATAATCCACTTTATTGATGAACATTCGATGTACAAATCGATACCCTAAGCTTCTATTTGAATGACTTCTTGTGACATTTTATATTAAAGTTGTTATTTATGTCAAAATTTTAAAAAATTCATATTAATAATAATCACATATATACTATTGATGTTTAACTTTTATTAAAAAATTATTACAAGATAAGAAATATACTTTTTAAAGAGGTATCTTTATTTCATTGATTTTAATATAATTCACTTGGAGTATTTGACATTCGAACAAGGACATTTAATGTAACTTTTCTTTGGTTGTTTTGTGTGCATTTAAAATAATTGATAAATTTCATAAAAAAAAACCTTGATGTGTCGGTTTTTACGCAAATACTATTGAGACAATCATCAATGAAAATATGTTAAAATGAATACATAAATAGAATTAAATAGTGGAACTATGAATAATTTATACTAATAATCAATTGATATGTGATATTTTCTAACAATAAATGAATTAACATAAGGTATATTTGTTTATTAAAAGAGAAAAGTGATGTTTTCTAACAATAAATAAGAGTGAATATTATCTTTATTAAACCTTGAAAATGAATAAGTAGTATAAACAAAACGTTTAAATATATTAAGTATAAGGGATCATATAACTATGAATAAAATGAATTATAATATAAATCAAAAGTAGTATTTATAAATTTATGTAAATAGTTAATTGCTTTATTTATTATTATCTCGATTCAAATGTTGAAGTATAAATCTTCATTAAACTAGTTACGATAGATGTGTCATTAATTTGGAAATGAGGACCTCACCAGGATTAACACGAACATGATGTTACAAATATTCTTCTTTTTTCAAGTATACATAGCCTAATTGTGAAAGTAACATTTATGCGATGTGTCACACACTATTATATTAATGAACACTTCTTGATCATATACTAATTTGAGCGTTGAAGTGTTGTTAGATGCACGCCTATTTCGAACACAGTCCAGCTCCCAGCAGGGAGCCTAGTCTTCCCCTATAAAATAAGTTAGTGACCAACTCCATGACGACTTGGACCCGAATAGGCTTCTGTGAAGAAGAAATGGAACCCAGATTTTGATTTCAAGGGCTTGTGCATGTTTGAGAAGGGTCTGGACCCTTCCACTTGCTTGCTGCAGAATGACACTACCAAGAATACGAAAACAACAAAAATGTAGCCAACCCATCTACATGAACTTCTCTTTCTAGTAAGAGAAACCCAAGTATTCATGATTATTTTCTGAAACATTTGGATACTCTGCAGCAGTTGAAGCTCTGTTGCATATGGTTAAAGCCTTGAAGGTGGCTTTTATTTAAGCATGTATCAAATTACAAATTTAATTGCATATCAACAAAAGCTTGTCATTTTGTCCCTGTCCTTCCACGAAATCAGGATGGATTATTCATGGTTTCTTGTTTCTTATGTTTCTTTGTCAACTATGATAACATTGAACATGTTTTCGTTTTCTGCATGTTTCCTGGAGTAATGTTACATTTTGCACAACACAAGTAAGTTTAACCAAATTGATGATATCAGGGAGGATAGCTAATTATTTAATCCTAGAATTGAGAGTTCAATTTGCTCACGAGAACTTAGGTATGATGAAGATTATTCGAATGTTAGCGTTTGTTTTTCTGGCTACTCTTCGATATAGTTTGTAGTAGATCATAGCTCCTCTTATAAGCGTCATCTTTCAGGTGTTAAACACGATAAATCAATATTATACAACTCTCGATGATTGTTATAGGTGTGTTATATATTATCACGATAGTTACTTAGCATTAGAGATTCTTGAATAGGCACACTAAAACACTACAATGTTTGCTCTCAGAATGCTTGAATGCTTTGTAAGAAAATAATATGAGGTGCCAAATCTTGATATCATGCTCGGCTTTATATAGTGTAGGTTCTCTAAGTTTGGTCTTCCATATGGTAAGATCATTTGATTTGAGATCGACAACTTTCCGTAAACCTGAAGTCGTTGCTGAGCAGCCAATTTCTTGCTCAACCAAACGTCTTGAGAATATCTTTTGAGATCTTCATATGTCATCAAATCCTCTATACGGCGTATCTCTTGGTCGATCTTTGCAAGTGAGGCGATAGAAAAGCGCTTAATGTTTTAGCAACGGTCGTAGATATTAAAAACCACTATCTGTCGGTCAAATGCAACTATTATGACTACGGTTGTTCGAGAAAATTTGATCAATGATACAGCCTTGCGGCCTTAAGAAATCGAGTTGTATCACGCCGATCTCTACAAGCATAGTGTACAATAGCCATTTGTGTGTATAATAAGTAAAAGGCTATTTTTGAGAGTATGAGCAAAATAAAAATGTATAAGGCAAAAAGTATAAAGAGATATCTTTGTATCTTTTATCTTAAAATAAAACGATGATGTGCAGCCTCTGTCCATAGTTCACACTTGAGAACTAAATTTCAAGTGAGTCAATTCAGAATTTGTGACTATATCTGATAATGGGCATGGGTATAAGATTGTATTGTCGATGCCCATATACTACAAAGTCAATGAAAATACTCCGTACCAATAATTCTATCGATTCGAGCGCTAGAACTTGTTCAAAGAACGTTCAATGCTACAAAGATTACAAATAAAAGTTAGTTTACGAAATTAAATATTCCCAAAATTAATGTACTTTATGAGACAAATAAAATAATTATTTAATTGTAATAGAAAAGAAATTAAATAGATTCGATACCAAAAATCTAAAATCTTAAATAGTACTATAGAATAATTATTCAAGTTTTGACTTTGTTTAAAAACGGACTAACTATGTTTTCAATGGACAAACAACATTATTGTTTATTTGTCTACATCAAGAAGACTATTTATAATGAACCTTATGTAATGTATTTTAATTCGGTCAACATACTGCTCCATACACACGCAACTTTTATAAGAGCACGAACTCTTCGGAAGGAAAACCTCTAGCATGATAAACAAATTCACTCATAACATGTACGGACACACTCTTGACACAGGTTCAATATTCTGTAATTTATCTAATTGATCAATGAAGTAATTATTTAATCTGGTCTTGTCATTATTGAATACCTAGTACTCCACAACGTGAAAGTTAAATAAATGATGTCTTAGTGACAATTTTATTGAATCAAGGACACGAATATATTGAACGAATCATTGGGTTGTTTTGGTTGCATAGAGCTCAAAAATCTTCTTGGGTCCAACATTTCTACTACGTATTTTAGAAATTTTGGATTATTTTCTATCTTTAATTATATATATGGATCCGAATTTTGTACCTCTTCATTCTTCTATCAATTTTTGTTCTCATGTTTTGAACTTTTGATTAATTATACAACATATTTGATTGAAAAAATGTTTAATATATGACAGTAGGTAATTTACATGACACAAGGTGATCATAGTTGGGGGAGCTAATATATAAACTAATTGCATACTCCGTATTATATATTCACATATATAAACTACTCCTAATTACATTGTCGTTGTCCCAATAGTTGTTAGTGGATTCCCTAGACCATGAAGTCGTTAAAGTGTCCACTAGATTATCTCTAAATATAATACTAGTACATCATAATAATCTTGGTAAATGGTAAGGGACCATTTCCGTAATTTTTTTAACACTTAGTGTGTCATCACTCATCAGTAGTATTATTCGTTATTGTTGCACAAGTGGCAAATTCTCTATACCATTAATCACAAATACATAAGTACATGATCATTTTCTTGCCTGATTATTTATTGTAATGAATATATAGGTAGTCTTGTTACAATAAAAAACATTAAGAAATCTAGTTAGATGCTGTTGTAGTAGTTGTCATCTAGTATAAATGGTTTTCATCTAATCATTTCCATCTAACCTCAAACTTCTAAGCATCCCAAAACTTGAGCAGTTGAGCATAATACTATATTATTCTAAATATGCTATCACTCTCAAATGCTTCATTTCCTTCATTTGGTTGGCCCTCTGATGACATCTTACAAAGCAACAATAATAACAATACAAATGACAACTATAATAATGATAATGAGCTTTTAATATTTAAATTTTTAGAGTCAATCTCCTTACTATAGAACCTCAACAATATATAGAACCATTTTCGTCTCCTGGAGCTTTTGGTGATCATCACACAAGTGCAAACATGGTGATGAAGAAGAAACAAAATGCTGTATGTACTAATGACGATCGGTTGAAGATCAGCTCTCTGTACACTACTCTCCGCTCACTTCTTCCAGATTCTGATCAAACGGTATGAATTCAATTACATTGTTTTGTTTGTCACTCACTATGCTTTAATCTTTAAGCAAGGTTCATATGTTTTGTTCGGTATGAAATTGTATGCAAAACATTAGGTTTCGGATCTTTTACCTCTTTTCTATGCCTTGTTCTGCTTTCCAGCTACATATATGTGTTAATTATACATTGAGTGATTACGAACAATAATCTAGTGTCCACAAAATCGCAATAAAAATTGTCTTCGAATTGTGACTGCATAGAAATCATAGTAATTGTTCCACACTTTCACCGATTGCCTTTGGCTACGGTTTTTTGTCTTTCAGGGACCTTTTTATGGGTTACGACATGGGATCCTTTGTTAATATCCAATTCGTTACTTCTATTTGTAATTTCTAATTGAAATTTTAGATGTTAATTTATAAGTATAACATATACTTAAAATTAATATATTTCTACAATATATGATCTATATCGATCTGAAACGGAATACTAATGATCTTATATATCTAAAATAATCTGTATCAACTATTATTACTCCATTTTTTTAAACAGAAGAAGTTGAGTATCCCTGGGACAGTGTCTCAAGTGGTGAAGTACATTCCGGAGCTACAAAAGGAAGTGAAAAAGATGTATCAGAAGAAGGAAGAATTGTTATCAGTCGAATCGAATAAACAAAAAGATCAAATAATGGGTGCTCTTGAAAAGAAGCAAGAGGCTAGAGGCTCAGTGATGATAATGGGAAGCCCTTTAATATCTGTATCTGCGAGCTCTCTTGCAAACAATAAGGAAGTTTTGGTGCAGTTCTCCACAACTAAGTTCAATCAAAGTTTAATGTCTAAGGTTCTTGAAAAGCTCGAGGTAGATGGGCTTTGTGTATTAAATGCATCATCATATGAATCTGGAGACCATATTTTTCACAGCCTTCATCTCCAGGTATATAAACAAAATTAGTGAGATGATTACCATTTTATTATTCAATAACATTTCTAAATAAAGTTAAAGGTCATATGTACTATGACTAATAAATTGAAACTGAAGGAGTAAAGTTAAAGTAATTATTCATTCTTGTCAACTTATTAATTATTCTCATTCAACAACAGGTTCATGGCACCCTTCAATATGAGCTTGATGTCATACCACAGAGACTTCTTCATCACTTCAGCATGAGGCACTAGGTATCATATGACTTCGATTGTTGTTCAATAATGGCTAATATTTGAGAAAGTACACAATCTCGTCACAAGAGCTGCAAGAAACCAAGCTAGAAATTTACTCCAAGTATATATAGAGTAACATCAAAAAAAATTCCACATCCAACAATTCAACTTAAACTCCAAGGATTTACCAACTCGTACATCCTTCTTTCAATGAACAAACTTTTATTTATCAAACAAAATGTACAAACAATATGTTAGGCACGCACAAGCATTCGGATATCCCACAAGCACGAAACACATTGTTTTATCATCATCCGATGAGTACACGTACTCCAACGCACAAGTCAGTCATTTCATTTGTACGAGAACAACGAAATAAAGTATTTAACTATTTTTCATGTGAAGATTCGTTAAAAATATCGTTCTACGATCGTGAAGTCAAATCATTATAAATACTTGCGGTCCTTGAGAAAGAATTGTTTAAATAGCACACATTATTTTAACTATTTTTCATATTCAAGATTTCATAAACATTAATTAATTTGACTTGCAGAAAATGCAAATTAAGTAGCAGTAAACGGTTATTATGTAAAGAGTAAAGAATTAATGTTAAAGTGTGCGTGCCGTTTGCCGAATTTCGAATGTCACCAATTGACATTTTCTATCTTTTGCACCAAAAAATAGAAACCACATAGTCTTAACACTTTAATTATGAGAAGCTCCCTTTACCAGGCCCTCACACATGCATAGCTATTTATCATCATACCCACCGTTCACGCCTATTCTTTCTCAATCATTAATTTATTTATAATTCCGTAGCAAAAAAGTTACTATCACTATATCACATGTTCCATAGTTCTATATTTCTGAACCTTGACATATTTCCTATCACTTTCCACTCATGACTCACCTGCTATTTGATTACTTACAATAAATGTGTGTTAGAATTATTTGTCAAAGTTCTACTTTTTTATTATGTTGTGTTGTCTGAGCTGTTATACACACAATACGAAATAGTGTGATATGTTGGGTTTGGGTATGAAATGGTATTTGTATAAAACACGAGTGTAAAGTGTAATAGTTAGAAGGATCCCGTTGAGACCAAGGTAATGGACAAAACAAAAAATTCTTGATACAGTGTGTATAGTGTTGCCCCGTGTGCTGGTTGAAATACTTTAAAATTTTAAAGTTCAAATACAATTAATTAAATATTTAATAAAAAAAGCAGACCTAATCCAAATCAAACTTTTGAGGTCTATTCGGTGGGAGTACATGCGATATCCTCTTTCAGCGACTTCTTTCATGGTCTTCCTTTGATCGTCGACGGTTCTTTCTCCGACGAGTTTGATGATTCCGACGCATTTTACAAGATACAATTTCAGATGCTTGAGTGGCGGCGGCCGTTAGTCAAGAAGTCGTCACTTCTCATATAGCTAAATGGATGCAGGTTTTGGTAGATTATGAATTGATTTAATTATTTCATCTATTTTTTTTATTTATAAATTAGTATTGTACTTTTATTTAGTTGAATGAACTTTATTTGATCAGTTAGTTTTAATTTTGTTTGTAGTTGAATTCTTGTGGAGTTAAATTGATTTCTTTGATTTTCTAATATTGAAATTATTTGAGATTAGAAAATGCCATGAGAAAATTATGAAAATTTGTCAATGTAATTACTGATTTTTGTGGGAACAATTATAAATTGATTGAATGATTTGATTGTACCCTTCTATGGCTGGATCTGCAATGACTTTGTGGATGTGTAATCTTATTCATTTCTACTTTCATGAAGTATTAATCTATTTCTCATATTTGTTGAAAGTTGTAGAAACAAGATTAAAAAGACAAGGTATTTGCACGATCTAACCTTTGACAAAAAGAAAATTGTAAACAGGAGCAAAATTTGGATTAGCGTTTTAAATTTTAAGTCATTAGGTCATTATGCGAGAAAATTATATAATCGCTTGACCATGTTCGATGTTAAATGTCTATTTTTTACTAACCTGCACATGTCAAATCGTATAGCATAGTTATTAGATGAACGTTATTTGGGTGTCTTAACATCGTCAATGAGCCTTTTATTTTCTTTAGTGTCAAATATATGAAGACAATATTAGTATTTGATCAGGAACTAGAGGAAAAGGATAGGAAACATCATTATTGCAGGTTTGATAAAAAAATATGTGATGCTCTTTTCTTATTCATTCCAGAAATGGACTCTCTAACTGGTTCAATGATTCTTGTCTAGGTGACCAATATCAAGTTTGAGGCTATTTTCAGGTAGTCTAGCTAGTTTGAAGTTGGGATCTAAATTATGAAATGGACTCTCTTCTCCCACAGGTCCCAGATTACTTCACTGTGTATAAATGTCGAGTAGCGCCTTTTCTTGTTGTACCGGAAGTGGTAGTGTTAATTCTTTGATGGGATAATGCATGTGATCACTTACTATTTGTGTGTGGATATACTTGAGTGACTAACCTCCCTGAATGAACTTCCAAGTAATATGGCTGGAGGTCATGTTCAGAACCAGAGTTGGAGAAATTTATCATATTTAAATCATTCATCAAATTATTTCATCATTTTTACTAAAAACATAATATGTAATTGTATGCAGGAAAGAAAAATGTAAATAGTTTTTGTGATGCCCTTTACTGTGGAGTGTAAAAGATAGTGAATATATTTGATGATGTGATGATAGAATAATTTGATGTGGAAAATATTATTATTTTTTGAATGCCCTCCTATTGGAGATAGTCTTAGTAACGGATGACCATATTAATCAAATCGAATACTTTGTAACGGGTGACCATATTAATCAAATCGAATACTTTGACTTTGAGTCTTTTACTTATGTATAGGATTCTCATCCAATATAAACATAAAAATTAACTAACATGCACAACCCAAATTAAGTAATTGAAAAAATTGAACTTGAGTAAGTAAAATCTTAGAAGTGTCATGACAGTTAATGGCCTTGATTTCTATAGTACAAATAACTCAATGCGTAATTAAAAAGCGATAAAATAAATAAAACATAAATTGTAACCTAGTTTGGTGTCAATTTAGCATTTAGAATTTGAGAGAGCTGACCTATCAAGGAGAATTTCTATTATAATATGAAGGAATTATAAGATAGATTAACTATCCAAGAATCTTCGCGTTCTTACTTTTATCTGCATTACAAATAAATTCTAAGACTAGAATCCACCTACCTCCTATTCCTGCGTGTGTGGCTTTCTTGAGTGTTAGAGCACAAATGTCAAGCGATTAAACAACTCTCAATGATTGTTATATGATGTGTTATAAACGATAAATGCGATGGATAGAAGGCTAGAGATTTCTTTTAACACAAATAAGCTCTTATGCGCGAAGCCCAAGAGATTTTCTTTACTGAAATGAAACTTGTAAAAACGCGATTGTTTTCTTCTCAAGAGTATGTAAGAATGCTTTGTGTAGAAAAACGATATGTGGAATCTTAACCAATTAACGTATCATGTGCTTTTATATAATTAATAGCATTACAGGGTTTTGGTCTTCGATAAGGTAAGGATTTACGATCACGGGATTAAAACCTTTCCATAGTACACAAGGTCCCAACCATTTCCGTCTTTTTGTTTGCTCCAGCAGCAAACGTCCCCAATATATTTTCGAGATCTTACATATATAAATATCTTTCTTAGTGAGGCATCGAAAGCCCCTTGTTTAATGTCAATTATAACATCACCTTGATAATAAATTGCAATCAGTCTTAAAGCCCCATCCAAATCTTCATATTATGATTAAGAAAAATTTGATTGACAATCTACACACCAACACTAATTAAATTTAAATTGCAAAAATCATTATGACATGAATGAATTTATGCGTCAGTTTTTACATTTGATGCACTCTCTAATGAAAGCTGTTTCAGCCATTCAAACGTTCGGATGATGTTGTTTTCCTTCTTATTGCTTTCTTTGTCCTTTCCTTCTTCACGTGAAAATTCATCTTTTTCGTTCATACTTTTTTTAGTTGTACCAATTCTTGAAGGAGTTATTGTATCTTCATTTGAAAGAAACTTTTGTTACATCATGCCAAACAATGTTCCATTTACCTCAAAATCTGTTTTTGTTCTTCCCAGACTTAACCTTATGCAGTGCCAAATTATTACTACCAAAACTTTTACTCTTGTGGAAGCTCTTGTTGGTATTGTTTTTTGATCTGTGTTTCAGATCATTTAAAGCAATTTCTGGGGTTGTCACTAATCCCAATCTGAAAAGACTCCACATTGTTGATTTTTTACTACAATTGGACATGTTCTGGTTCTTGATTCTTGAATTTTTCATGTTTGGTTTTGGACTTGGATGTGAATTGAAATTGCTGGGTACTCTTGGTTTGTGAGTTCTGGTGGATACTGATGATCCACCACCGTATCCGAAGATACTGGTGGTGGTGGTGGTGGAGGAGGATTGGTGGCTGCGGATACTACTACTTCTACTGCTTGTACCACTAGTGAATCCATTTGAAGAGTAAGTACTCATTGATTCTGACCTTGAAAGGCACCTGTTTGTTGTTGTGGAGCATATAGAGTTATGGAGTGGAAGAATTTGGCCCTGGAAAAAGACTTGATCAGCAGAACACATCTCTGACTCTTTTGCAAATGAGCAGAAATCAAACTCTTCATGGATTGATTTATTTTCTTGTTGGGTTTGTTTATCTTGTTGTCTGTTTTCTTCTTTGATTGGAAGATCACATAATGATAATGCTTCTTCTTCTAAATTCTCTGTTTCTTCATCCTCTGTATCATTTGTGTTTGAAAACAACTGTTTTTCTACAAGTTTGGCATGTCTTTCCATTTTGTCTTTCAAGAGGGAAAAAAAATATCAATGTCAAATGGTTTATTGTAGGCTGTGATGACTTTCCTTGAGTATAGATATGAGAACGATTCTTAGGTAGTAATAGTGACAAAATTAGGAAGAAAAGGGCAAAATTTTAAACAAATAGAACTTAAAGAACAATTAAAATAGGAGTGGAAGATTTCAATGCATTTTGAGTACTTGGTATATATGCTTAAAATTTAGGTTCTTTGAAGGTCAAGGGAACTATAGGCTAACCAGCCGCCCCTTTTGGCTCCATAAATAAGCAATGTATGTTACATATAAGTTAATTATCCAGAGGTAACTTGGATGGGATTTTGGAGTGTGTATTACGAATTCCCAATAAAATTGCTAATATAAATGCAAAGTAATGAGGTATAGCTTATGTAATGAGTGATGTATGTGTACTGGTTAAATTGGGAATAATGACTTGGGTAATTTTGTGGAAACTAGGACATATTTGAGTATAATTCGAAAGGATATAATGCAGTTTACCATGATTTTGCATTGGGACATTATGCTTTAATACAGATACAGTACTATATTAATATGTGCCAATGATGTTGATGAGAAGTTAGTTGTTATTACCTCTGAATTCCAATTGTGAAATTCAATTTGCCTTTGCTACGTAAATAGACTTCTTTCACTTCAATACTTTATATACTCCAAATTTGACTTGCTCATCATCCAAATTTTAATTGAAACGTTATTGGAAATAACTATTGCTTCTTAGTTCTCATCAAATTAGTTGACCACATCCATGAATTTCGATCAATTATTGGTTTGTTAATTAATGCATCATGCATGATGTAAAGAATTTTGAAGAGTAACATTAACTATAATATCAAGTAATTTATCTCTTTTATATAAAATTATAATTACGGTACTAAAGTATGTATTAATTAATTGGTGAAGAATTAGGTCAATTTTATTATTGATTAAAAACACATCGAAAAAAGTAAACAAAAGATGTGAAATAACTACTTTAATGCTAAATGAAACTTCCTCGACACTATATTTACAAATAAGAGGATTAAAATAATAATTTCGTGTGTGGTTATACCAACCATAAATTTTAAGATATGATTAATTGAGGGGCATCTATGGAACTTAAGAAATTGAACAAAAAAATGCCCAAAATTTGGTCTCCATTCATAGGACTCCCTCTTGGTTTAGCTTTCCTTTCATTTATTTTCTTCAAATTATACCCTCTCAATTTTAATTCCTCATCACTACATCATCAAGTAAGTTTCCATTATTTATCCACTCCATTCTTTAATTCATTTAATTTAATTTAATTTTAACCATATTTCAATTTAATTATTTTTATGTCCAAATATGATATTTGCAGAAATTATTTAGTGTTGAAGAGCTCTCTCTTTATAATGGAACTGATCCTAATCTGCCCATCTTTCTTGGAGTTCTTGGGTATTTCTTTTTTCCTAAGTTGTACAAAAAATATTGTCCTGTTTTGAAATTTGATGGTTATTTCAATATAAAAGCACTCGAGATGATTAATATCCCGAGGTCACTTGTTTATTTCAATATTGTTGTCCATGTGGTGAAAAATGAATCAAAATATAGTACCTTCATGCCTTATGCCTTAAAGATTGTCCAATTTTGATTTGATTTAAATTTTGAACTCAAATGTGTGTGTATAAATTGAATAATATTAGTAACAAACATATCAAAAGATACCATTTTTAACATACTTTGTTATGAACACATTGATTAATATTGGTAACAAATATATCCAAAGATAGCATTTTTAACATACTTTGTTATTAACGTGATCATTTTGATTCAAAGAATAAACTGGACAGCCATTTATCGATGGAGGTAGTATTATTTTTAAGCTACTTTAATATTAACACTAAGAATTTGATAAGCTAGCAAAGTTAGTTAATTTTGACAATTGAATATCGAACTTGTCAATATTTGTGGAACGGACGGAGTAGTGTTTTCAGCTGTATTTATGAGTTATTTGAAATTTTTATTTGCTGGAAATGAAACAGATCAGTGTTTGATGTAACAAAAGGGAAAAGTCATTATGGAGAAGGAGGGGGTTACAATCATTTCGCTGGGAGGTTTATGCTCTTTCTATTTTCCTTTTTTTCGTCAATTTCAGTTTTAAGTCTTTGATAAGTATAGAACAATTTTACTGTTGCTGGATTGATCCTGAAATTTATGGTTTGAAATTAACTATCCCTATAAACGTGCAGAGATGCTTCGCGGGCATTTGTGTCTGGAAATTTTACTGGTATCGTCCAACTTCTTTTTGCTTGATCTCCATATACTATGGTGTTTTTATATATTTCCAGATACTATTATGTTTTATCTATACCCATAAACTAGTTGTTTTATTCATATCCACATACTATGATGTTTTATAAATATACCAGTGCTAATGTGCCTTTAGGATGTCATAGTCTCTCATTACCAATGCTAATAGGCTAACTTTGATTGTCTTCAAAGTTCAAATATATGAGTGGCCAACTTAGTAAATCAATTTATTAATAATACATATGCATTGATTTGTACTTCCAAGTATCCTTCCGTATAATTTTTGGCACATGTATATCAGTAGTTGGACTTCGGATCCTTGTTTCATATAGTTATATCATTGGTTTCTTGCTAATTCGATTTTGGAGGATCTCTGCTTACTATATCTTCTGCATAAGTGGTTGCAAATTGAACATATACTAAGTACTTTATTGTTAATATAAGGTCTCCAAGAACTCATTTCACCATTGTTTACCATAATAGTTTCTCTATTTGAATGTGCACAGGTGATGGCCTTACTGACTCATTGCAGGGGTTATCAAGTACAGAGGTGATGAAATGCCAGTTGGTGCTCCTTAGTTTTCGTTATCTCAGTTGGTGCTCCTTATATTTGAACTTTCTTTCTTGGTTCTATTTTCCTGCATCCTAAACCATTCTCTCTGGATTCTCAGTATTTACTGATTCCTAAATGTTATATTTGCTATGATGGAAAAATCATTAGTCTAATTATTAAGTTTGAATGCAAAAATTGTTGAATTGGTGTCAAGAATGTCAATGAAAGCTTAAAATGTAACAGGTTTGGCATGAGATAGTGTACTTGAATATTTACAACCAGAGGCAGGAAGAAGCGGATATCCTCAATGAATACCATACTTGTGTGATTCCACTATTTTTCACAACTATATACTTTGGGTTCTTCAATTCTGTTATTTTAATTTGTTTGCAAAGTTCACATTTGCTTCCATTTTCGCTATTAGTTCCCCAATAACTGAAACTCTTTTGTGCATCTTCATTGTCAATCATCTTAGGTGAAATCTGTTGTTGACTGGAGAGATTTCTACAGCCGGACGTATATGTTAGTGAATTTGACTTTCATCAATTCTGCATTCTGTACACATTTAGTCGTTTACTATGAATTAATGGTTATCTTATATGAATATCAATCAACATTTAGTCGTTTTACCTAAATGTTTTGCATATTATTTGTATGTTCTTTCTGTCGACATAATCGCAAAGATTGCCACAGCTACCAAACTTTAAGTTTAATTGACCTAAAAAGGTCAACTCGGTCATTTAAATAAAAGTAAAGGTGTACTATGTTAAAAGGTGTTGATTTTAATTTTGATATGTTTAAATACCTGGAGAATGAGCATGTTCAGAAGAACATTATGTTAATTGTGTCCACTTATCTCTCGTTAAAGCTTATTACCAAATAAATGAGCCCCTAATCAAAGAAATTAAGAAAAATAATAACAGAAATCTTGTTTCTTTTATTCTGAAAGCCGACAGATTATGCATTTGGATACACATTTGAAGTTCACTGGGGTCTTTTTCGAATTTCTCTAGTGCACTCCTTTTAAATTAAGTCCATTCATGGTTCCTTCTAACTTATTAGTAATCCAGTGTAACTCATATTTAACCATGCATATCACTGTCAGATTTGTGGGAAAGCTAGTTGGCCGATACTATAATAGTGAAGGCAAGCCAACAAAGTACTTAAAAGGGGTTGAAGCTAAGGCAGCCAGAGGTGCTCAGTTGATGGAAAAGCAGAAGACTGAAGAAGCCAAAGTTCCTACCTGTAATTCAAGATGGAGCCAGAATGGAGGATCAGAGGTATAGTATATCAACTACTCCAATGTTAATGTTTACCAAGATAATGATATATGAAAAATGATCATGTTAGAAGACTTGGTCTTTCCCCCTAAACAGGCAATGGAAATATAAAAAACTTTAAGAGAAAAAAAAACGAAGATGTTAACAAACTTATTATTACTAGACCTCAGGTCTGCTATGTATATTTTTGTCAGGTATGGTGTGATGATGGCTTTCCCAGATTGGTTCAGCGGCCGCTGGAAATAGCTCTGACTGGTAAAATGAGCAAACGTTGTGCATGTTTCAAAGAAGATGAGCTAGAGAAGCCAGGACTTGAGATCTATGAAGGATGCGATTTTTTGGCGGTTTTAGATTATAGTATACTAATTAATCTGAGTTCCATTTCATTTGCAATCACGGTGTTACTTATGAGTTAAGATTCTAGATTTCAATGATTTATGTAGCTATGCTTTTCAAGAAAGTAGAATTATACTCCATATCAACAGGGAGTATATGATTATATGAACATTACTTACTCTTTTATAGAACACTTCATATTTTGAACATGAAAAGAGAATTCATTACTTGAGGGACTCCTAACGTTTTACTTAATTATTCTTCTCTTCTTAATCAAGATAGTTAAGTTTAGATGGGGTTTTAAATTAGCCATCGCTCGAGTTTAGGAATAATGAAGATTATCAAAATTGTGTTGCTTTTAGTCACGATCTTGAGTCTTTTTTCTGATAATTTCAATGGTGACAATAGGCCGTTCTGGAGGCGACGTTGAAGGCGCGCAGCAAAGGGAGGCGACTATGGAGTTACTAAGTTTTCCTGGGACTGTGGTTATGATGATTATGATTATGATTAACCGCAAACTCCATCTCCAATCTTCAGCAACAGCAGCTCACCAGATGTTTTTGTTATTTTTTCATGTTTTGCATGCCTCTTCTTGGCTATGCTTTAGCTAAAATGCTAAATAGTCTGTAAATAGTTTTTGTTCCAAAATTCCACATGCTTTAACAATCTTGTAACTATTTTATTGATTAGTTGGTAGTTTACTTTTAATTTCTAAATTAACTCAGAGGGGTTGTGGATCTAGATAGAAAAATGTTGTGTTACTGTAGACTATTGTCTCTGTTCTATATAAGAAGATCAATTGTTATTCCAATATCAATCAATCAATTAAGAGTTGCACTTTGGTTGTGAGATGGACCTAAAGTAGTGTCGAATTAGTCATAATACTCGAAGCCTTATTGAAAAAATAGAGTTCATATATAGGCGTACATATACTGTATATGAGTAGATGTATGTGAACTAGTATATATACTCTATAGAAAATTATGGGCATACAATCATGAGTAGATAATTATTGTTTCTTCTAAAATCTAAATCAAGATATTCTTCATTATAAAAAGCTTTGAATTAGCACTAATCACTCAAGTATAATAATCATGAAAATGATCAATGTTGTGTCAATTTTAATTACGGTCATGAGCTTTTATCTAATTTTAACCGCAGAGAGGCGATTCGGGCTAGTTTGGCTGATATACGCCAAAAAGACGCGACGCTGGTGAAGCAGTGTTATCTGGCGATTTTTTCATCCGTATCATCGGGGTCTCGGTTACCCTCATTATGATCCTTATTATCATCGTCCTCGTTATGACTTATGACTCTCCAAGCTCAAGCAACGGAAGTAGCTCAGCTAAATCTCATGTTATTTTTTCATACTTTGCATGCTTCTTCTTGGCTATGTTTTTGATAAATACGTAGTTTTGTTCCTAATTTAGACAGGCGTTAACAATTTAATAACTATTTTATTGATTAGTTTGTAGTTTTTTTTTTTTTTAAAAATTAGTGGAGTTGTGGGTCTGGATAGACCGAATCATATTAGTGCATTGGCCTTCTTCGATAACATTATTTTGAATTCAATTGAAGTTAAATTTGTAATTCACAATCCATTTTAATTAAAGACTACATATATAAACATAACTCAAGTTTGTATATGCCGAGAAACCTTGAATCCTAACTAAATCACGCCAGTCTTGAAGCCAACGTGAAACATACTACCTATAAATTGGACTAAAAGCATATCATAACTAATTCTTGAAATTAAATCCGATATTTTTGTAAATACAAGATAATGACGGTTCAAGAATAAAGATAATTTATATCATCATATAACACACAAGTACCTCAATTGTCAGTTACTAATACTGAAAATGTAGAAGACAAAACATGGATGGCCTAATTTGGTATAATAGCCTAACTTGATATCGAAATATTTGATATAATAGTCTAACTTGATTAACCGAAGAAGAATGTCACCAACGATGTCTATCAAATCGGGTAGCAACACACACTTTGTCGAGTATGTCACACGGAAATTGCCTAAGGCTTACTGACGACTCTGATTACAGATTATTCCGCCAACCGATGCTTACCCAAAGACGCGACTCAACGAATAGTGCTGAAGTCCCTCATTACAAAAGTCTACAAACCCATCATCCTAACATTATACTCCGTAGTTTTATATACCGATAATATAATACGCAGACAAACATCATTGTCATCATCAATACATCATCAAAAATATCACTAATACTAATAGACATATGTCTACAAATAAATAGGGCTTAGACATCGAAAATTGCACCACGCATTAAATTCTAATATCGAATGTTTGAAACTTTCAGAAGATAAATGTATTTATTTAACTTTAATCATAAATAGAAAGTAGTTGAAAAAATAAAATGTCTAGAAAAGCTGCGCTGAAAATAAAAGTCATTGTTATGAAGAAAATATATTTCAAGCTTATTTCGATCCATTGAAGCTATGCTAATTTATGGGCTATTATTTTTTATATATCAACTATATTTTAACCAACGATTCTGTTGTAGATTACATAAGTCTCTCCAATAGTATTAACTTAACCTATTTAGAAATTAAATTCCGCAATTGTTCAATTACAATGTTCCCTTCCCTTTAGCTTTAACCCACAATTACCCTAGTAATTTTGAAGTCGAATTATCGGATCGGGTATCGAGCGAGTATCAAATTATCTGGGTGGTAATGCTCTACAGCCAATAGCTAGCTAGTCTTTCATTAATAAATACGCGTCTGCGCCACTAAACCACCCACCTCCCCCCCCCCCTCTCTCTCTCTCAAAAGAGCCACATAAAAATAGAAAAAATAAAAATAATAGCTCAACGGTTTTAGTTTTCTGATCATCTTTGAAAAATGGGTGGAGGAAATGCTCAGAAAGCTAAGATGGCTCGTGAGAAGAATTTGGAGAAGGCTAAAGGATCCAAAGGTTTCATTTTTTCTGATTTTTTCAGTATTTTTTTTGTATTTTCTTGAATTTATCAATTTTTAAATCGAATTATGTTTTAAAATAATAGATTTTCGCTTTTTTTGTTGAATAAAAATTTATTTAAGTTCAAAATTTGGTGGGTTCCGATCTGGTTAATAATTTGAGATGTTAACTGTTTTTTTAGGGAATTTTTTATATTTAACATAATTGATATGTGATTTGTTAATTGAATTTGAATCTTTGTTTATTTTTATGTAGGAAGCCAGCTGGATACTAACAAAAAGGCTATGAATATTCAGGTATTTTAATTTTATAGTTAAAGTTCATATTGACCTACTTACTGGAGGAATTTAGTTGTCTCAAAATGATTGTCTAGTTTTGAATTGTGTCTATGTTCGATAAAATCGAGTGAAAAATATATGAATACATAGTTGTATGTTAATTAGTTTTTTAATTTTGACCAGTGATTCAGTCGTAATATATTTTAGTTATTACCATTTTCGATGGATTTGGTTTTAATTTGGTTTTCCTTATTGCAAGGACTCGAACCCGGTAATTACAGTTGTTGCGAGTAATATTATGTGGCCCCTAGTGGTTATAAGTTGGAGTTCACTAGGGATAATTCTGAACTTTAAAATCAAGATCATTATATGTAAAGATATTATCTGGCTTTGTTAGCTTGTTCTCGGTGATCTATTGGGTATTTACCATAACATGTAGTAAGTCACGAATCATATTTGGTGTGCACTGTTGTGTAATTGCTTATCCTCGGATGTTTGGTTTCGACTTTCGTCATTGATGTTCTATGACTACGACTAGATGGGGATTTTCCGTGAAAGAGTCCATTTTTAGCTCTTAATGTTGGTTGCCTACTTGCCTGGCATTGAGTTTCTTAGGCTTCTGCAAGAATTTGAGTTTGCCTTGCTCGTCTGATATTTTGTTGCCGTCTTTAGATGTGTGTAATGATATCCATTGCCGATTACTAATTTATTTGTATTCCACTTGTGTTTGTTGTGTGATATACTCTGTATTTACTGCAATGTACACAGAAAAACGATTTTTTATCATTTCCTTGATTACATGAACCCCTGCCTAACTGAGAAAGTACTGCCCGCCGTGTAAAATGGATGTTTTGCGTGCTCTCTTTTCTCTCCTCCTCACTTGCGAGCATACGTTTTTGCGCATATATGGCCTTGGTTTCTGTAGGTTCATTGACTCCTCTCAATAGCTCTACATTTAGTTTCTGAAGTTCTAGTATGTCATAAAAAACAGTATTGAATTTTGTATCAATCAACTATTTTTATAAGCCATAAAATATAGGATGCCAAGTTTTTGCATCTGACTTGTTGAATCATTATTGCAGTGCAAGGTATGCATGCAGACCTTCATGTGTACCACTTCTGAGGTGAAATGCAGGGAACACGCTGAAGCCAAGCATCCAAAATCCGATGTCTTCGCTTGCTTCCCTCATCTTAAAGCCTAGCCATACTTGCTGTGGGTTAGATATGATAGTATGACTGGAATCGTCTACAAAAAATATAAGCTTTCCCATGTGATAATCCTAAGCTGGGTCACAATAAGTTGTGGAATATCCTTGTTTTAGACTTAAATTGTATTTTAGGTGGATGATATCTCTTTGCAAAATGTGAAAATCTCCCTTCCCCCTGTCTTTGTTTGGGATAATTATTCACCATTTTCCCTATCCATGTAATGTCAATGTGTTGTTCATGTGTTATCAAATTGTCAAAGTTTGGTTGGTAGCTCCCAGTGCAAGTCAACATGGTATCTGATATCTTATTCCAGAATACTCCGTGTTATTCATGCAACAAAACAGTCATACCCACAATTCCACTAATCATGCTTAATGGACAAATTCCTTAATTTAGTTCATTACTTGTAATAATTATCTCTAGTGATATGAGCTTTCTATCTACCCTTCATCAATACATTGTTTCCTCCCCAATTAGCTGATTTCTAAACCCAATTGATAATTAATACGTAGTATCTTATAGATGAGATGCTGCAAAGTGCAAACATCAATGCACATACAAGCCATGATGGGGGTGTTGGCTGATACATCTTGCAAGTGATTCAGTGTCGAGTTAATTTGATTTTTGGCCAAATACATTATATAGAGCACTGGACAAAATGAATATTCCAAATCTCCCAAAGTAAATAACTTCAACAACACTAATGTCTACAAGACCACATATATTTCAGTCATTTAGAATGGATTGTTTGGATACAAGTACACAACTAAACAATGATCAATTTCCGAGTTACACAATTAAGATGTGTTGAGAACAGTGGGGTTACTCCATCACTGAGGCCACGATCTGCTATGCTCAGCCGCTATCACCTGCGAGAAATATGGATGTGCCTGTAAAGTATTTATGATAACGATTCAGCATGGAAAAGAGGTAAAATAGGAGATTACTACACTCGTTAACAATATAGAGCTATGATAGACTAATATAATTTGGAATTATGAGACCAACAATGATAATAAACTCTGATTTAGAACAAAATTGTAGGTAAAGATACCATTGCCTCTCTTGCTGTAAGTCTATCTTGGTGATCGTAACGAAGAAGCTTATCCAGAAAATCTATAGCCTGTGTAAGTAAAGATTGCCATAAGTGAATGGTCAAGCACGAAGGGTTATTTTGTATTCAATATGTAGAAAATATTTATAACAAGAAAGTTTGTTTGTCGTCCGGATGCAAAAATGAGGATATATCTAGGAACCAGAATGGATGGAACCTCGGGTGAAACCAGATGTTGATTGTCGGCATTCATGAATTTCGACCAAAGTTTCCTGCTATGTCTACAAACAATGATTTAAATCTCAATATTAATTGATATTCATATGTGCCACCAACATGGAAATTCAAAGAATAAATACAGGTACCACATACCTTCCAACAAGAGCTTCAAGCTGAGGATCAAGCTCTAAACGATATTTATGCAGATATGCATTCAGTTCATCAGTTCCAAGTACCTAGAACAACTAGCAGTTAATAGACATACACTTCAATATTCTCCAGTATCACAATCCACAACCTAAAAAAAGACTTGTATGGGCACCTATGCATGTATCCTACTAAGTCGTGAATATAACAATGCTTCGGTCAAATTCATAATATAGGTACGTGATGACTGCCAACATATTGAGTATGAAATGGACAAAAGATCATCTTAAGACTTAAATGTGAATATTCAGTTTTAAGGGGGTTGTAAAACAGAGACGATTCGGTCATAGTTAATCACAATACCTTTGCAATTTTGACAAGTTGATCTTGATTGTCGTGGCCATAAAAGAAAGGTTCCTTCTGGAAGATCTACAGAGGTGCATAATCCTCATCGGTTCCATAATAGCATAAACCATTGTAAGGGAAGGGAGGAGCCACAAAAAACCAAAGCTCACATGCACAGGTGAAGAGTGATACACAATGAAATGCTCACCATTCCTGCAAACATGCAGCCGAGGCTCCACATGTCCAAAGAATAGTCATAATCTTGCAGATCAACAAGAAGTTCAGGTCCCTTAAAGTATCTGGAAATAAGTGGAATGTCAATCAACAGAATTAAATATACTCTTTTCGATTGTTCATCCATGAGATTAATATTAATTCAGCCCTGAGTAAGAAATGACCACCAGAGGCTACTGCTTCTCTAATCGATCTTCACTGACATATTATCTTTCCCATCCAAATGGAAGAGATGTAACTAAATCCAGAATGGGAATAACATTATAGAGTTGCAATAACTTCTGTCTATTTCTTCGGCAAAGAACATACAGCTTCAGATCCTTGCTCACAATTGCTAGAGTTAATAAGCTAGTTATGGTGGTTGTGGGCATGGACAACCTCTTACCTTGAGGCTACACGGAGATTATACTCTTGGCCAGGATGATAAAACTCTGCTAGGCCCCAGTCAATCAACCGAAGCTTTCTTAACTCATGATCTATCATAACATTATGAGGTTTAATGTCCCGATGCATTATACCTTGTGAATGACAATAGTCTAAAGCCTGCAATTGCATTATCTAACATAAGAACCACGATCATGCACAATGCAAACAGATGTACAACTGCTCAGCCATAGTGGTCCATTCGTCTACCAAAGAATGGACTAAAACTCTTCTTCCCAACTTCAAGAGTACTAAATCGGACTAAAAAAATGTTCATCAAAACTTAATTTAGAAACTACAGTAGCAGTTACCTTCAGAAGTTCATAGATGTAGTATCGAATATCATAGTCCGTCAGTGTGGGATACAAAACTTCAAAATCTGTACTATTCACATACTCAAATATCAAGCTAGGAGTCCTTGAGTGTTGATCCCTGACGATGTCTAGCAGTTTGACAATATTTGTTCCACCACAAAGGTTCTGCAATATTTTGATCTCTCTCTTTATCTGCACAATGTTGCATACACATTATATATCGACTTAAAACTCAAGCAAAATATTTACAATGTTTTCATAGTTTCATTCCATACACCTTAAAATGGAGATTACGGGGAACTAACATAAAATAACATGTGAATCTTCAGTTCATTGGTAAAATAATTCGATATCCTAATATACCCAACGGCAGATAGTTGTGTTCGAGCTACACCTTCGTAACTCCAACAACCTCATAGTCAGAACTCAGTACTCAGTACCTAGCGGGGCCTATTTTAATATTAATTAATTTAATTCCACGATTCTATTATTTACTGGAATAATATAGGGAAAATCCCCTGATGGCTAGAAATACAGTCGGAACAAGTAAACGAAAGACTAACACTTCAATGCTGGAATGTCAGTAATATGGACCAGGACATTAGCTACTCCACAATTATCTAAAACAAAGCTTCATTTTCAGTAGTACACTTTTGCATTGCATATTTTCTCAATAAACAGGAGCCGCGCCACCTTACCTTTTTTTTCTTAACCGGTTTAAGAATCTTGATAACGCATCGCTCATTGGTGTTTACATTAACTCCTTCAAAGACTTCACTGTATTTCCCTCTGCCAACTTTCCGAACAACCTCGTAATCATCCTGATCACTGAACATCACACAAAGAAGTCTGATAGGATAAGGTTTGAGGCTTAATTAGTTTCTATTTTCTAGAAGTTGGCTTAGCAACTTTGCATGTTCTGTACCAATATGTCAGTTAGTTGTAGTGGTTAATTTACATATTATAACTTTCCCTAGTTTATAGGAGTTCTTACTATTTCTTTTCTATTGAAGGCTGTACTGCAAGATATCAAAGAATAGAATGAAAAGATGCAAAAACTCACTTCCTCCCTCTTATATTCTTAGGAGTTCCGTTCAAACTCGAACTTGAACAATTTATATTGAGCAATTTATACAATATGATCAATATAAATTGCTCAAGTTCGAGTCTGAGCGGAACTCCAAAGAATATAAAGAGGAGAAAGTGAGTTTCGCATCCTTTTCTTATTCTATTCTTTAATAGTCCTCTGTTTTCTTTAGCTTTTCTAAATTTCTTAATTTTTTGTTTTTCAAAATACTTGTCCTTCTAAAGATAAAATCAGATTTTATATTTTCAATATAATTTTTGACCATTGCTATTAAATTTGTCAACCAACGAATTATATGGGCTTCAATTAATTGACATTTTACATTTTCAACGTAATTTTCGACTAATTTTTTTTTTTAATCTACAGGCAAATAATCGGAAAGACAATTAAAAAGCGAAATTATGAGTATCTCGCAATAACACTAAATAGAAAGAAATAATAAGAACTATAACCGCATTTCCTGATCCACAAGAATACTTTTACATGACACTCTCTCAAGTTACACTTCATATAACGCCCATTTTTCAATTTTCTAAACACCCAACCTTAACCAATCATCTTTCTAACATTATCTCCTACTAACTCCAATTCAAAATATTTGTCAATTTCCATCTTCCTAACATTATCTACTACTAACTCCAATTCAAAATATTTTCCAATTTCCATCTTTCTAACATTATCTACTACTAACTCCAATTCAAAATATTTGCTAATTTCGCTTTTAAAGACAAAATTTTATATTTTTCATGGTCAAAATTATTAATAGTCAAATATATATCTCGAAAAACATAAATAACAATTGTTTTTAATTGTATATATAGAGATACAGACGATATAAATATGATTTAAGGCGAGTACGATTCAAAAATGATCATTACAAAATAAGCCAGAATATAAAAATGTTGCACAAAAATGTAACATAGGATTTGAGCCCTATAAACTAGGGAAAGTGATAATATGTAAAGTAACCACTACAACTAACTGACATATGATACATAACGTGCAGAGTTGCCAACTACAATTAAGACTCAAACATTATCCTATCAAAGTCCATAGCATTTTTCTATATATTGTACAATAGTTAGCGAATTTGTTTTATAAAGATAACATTTTCAATACTCCCTCCGTCTCAATTTAAATGATCAATCGTTTTATCAATGTAACTTTTTTTACACTGGAGTTAAATTATATTAATAAAATATTTTGAGCTAGATGATTAATTAAATTGAGTCGGAGGAAGTATAATTTAGGGTTAAATTCTTGTTGTCCATCAACTATTAATTAATTTTCAATTTGCCCTCTAATACTTTAAAACGAAAGTGGACAATCTTTTTGGGACAAATAGATAAATATACGTACCCCCATTGCACAATTAGAGAGTCGTAATCCGAATATTCCTTAGGCCGCACCACATTGACGTCAGCATAAACCCGTGCTTTCGTCATCGCATCCACATAGCCGTATAAATTGGAGGCTAATATGCCGCAATTGCCCTCGTTAATGTAACAAAAGGGGGGAGGGGTATTGTTAGTAGGGTAGGGGGAGGGGTAGATTAGAGGGATGTGAAGGAGAATGAAGAAGAATTGTGTAGGATGAAGGGTATGTTTCATTTGGTGTCACACTCGCACCTAAGCTAATTGATGTTTATTTTTGTTGGATTATGAATTCACCACCTTTCTTGCAGCTTTTTATTTAGCTCATTAAATTTTATACGGAGTATTTATCTAAAAAAATTTAAGAGTATTAGATTATTAGGTGTCTTAAGGAAATTAAATGTGTTTAATTAATTTTGATATCTATTTTCAACAATATGGAGTATTATTTTAAGTAAATAATTATTACTCATGTCAATCTTTAATTAATTATCATTAATGTATATGTTGTATCGAGCATTTCATATGAGGATGATCTAGTGAGTTATTTTTTGAACTTGGGCCATGATAAAATATCGGTACTTGGTACACATGCCGGGAAATAAACAATGAACATACAGATAATTGCCAGTAATCAGAAATTAAGTTAGTCAATAACATAGAAGTCCAAAGAAAGTACTACCAATCTACATATCTTAATCATGTTTTCAGTAGCATAATGCTCGTCATCAAGTCATCTTGAGACTTAAACCTTGAAAAAGCCAAGGAGGATTATTTTTTAGTGATCTATCTTGTCTCCAATTCCCTTCACTAGCAACATTGGAGCCCCCAATTTTCATTTCACCAAGAAAATTGTGATGATTTGATTTTATAGGCACATGAGTATCAACATTCCATTTCTGGTTGTTACTTTGTTGTGTTGAAATGTTCATCTTTTGTTGATGATGATGATGGTTATTTGAAGAAGAAGAAGATAGATTTGTCCCAGAATAATTGACTGAATGTAATAATGATAATGGTGCATCATCAGCCTCTTTCCTTCTCCTGTAAAAATTATTGGAAGGGCCTAATGATAGCTCCAGTAGCTCACTTTCATCTACCATTTTATCATTTTTGTGACAATGGTTTTCTGCATTATTGTTATTTTCTTCAACAGCTGGCCTTCCCAAATCTAGACCTTCAATTTTGTCCATACATTTCTTGAAATTCCATGGGGGTTGTTCTTGATTGTTTCGCCCGACTCTTTGGATATGCTTCATTAGCATTTTCTGAGTTTGGTATAGTCTATGAAGCTCCAAAACCTGCAAATTGAAATGGAAGTATGAAACCCAAAACGTCACAAAGTTAAATCAGCATCATACTTTGAAGAGGCTCTCGCCTAAGTAGGTAAAAAAATGAGATAATACGTAGTTTTATTACCCCTATAAAAATAGGGAATATTTCTGATTTGATGCAAGAGTGACAAAAAATCATAAAGATAGATAACATAGGAAAATTGTTTTCTTTTCTTTTTGGAATATAGATAAATTCAGGCATCTAAATGTCATTTCATGTGTTATGATAGAAAAATATGAGTTGATGAGAGGATTGAAGAGAACCTGTGCTCTGAAAGCTTCCTCATGCTTCAACATGGCCAATCTCATATGTTCCTTATCATATGGATTTAGGTGTTTCTCCATTACAAGGTCTATTGAGTTAGTTTTCAAGGACATTTGGATGATCAGAAGCTACTTGAATTGACTTGTGTTCTTCCATATAAGTAAGTTTTCGATTGCTTGGTATTTAGGAACAGATAGATTATGTAATAATCTATGATCAAAGCTATACCTGAAAATTGGACCAAAAGGGCAAACACTTAGAAACAAATCCATGAATAAACTCAATTGGTATCTCACTATCTCATCACATAAAGACAATCAAACATATACCATAGAACATCTCAATCAAACATAGAGACAATCTTTTGATTAAAAACTCGAAGATTTGGAATGCCTCTGGCAGGTATTGACCCAGTGATTAAATGCTTAAACGATACTTCCGGATCGAGAATCACGGCAATGTCGGCCAGGGATGATATATCATTGAATTAGAGATATATGACAAGCGGAAAATAATAGAAATAAACTGATCCGAGTTTTCACGCGATTTTACCGATGTGAAGTGCGTGGAAACAACGCGGGATCTCTTAATAATATATCGTGAAGATCTCTTAATAATATCGTGAAGATTGTTGTGTTCAAAATCGCATTACGATATACCATTTAGATGTTTTACCATGCGAAAACTACAGTCACGTAATCTACAAATGTATCTTTCTCTTGAATCTACCATTATTTCTTTTTCATTCCTTTAAAAATTATGATAAACTCTTTATAATTAAGATAATAAAAACTCATATTAGCAGCTCTGAGGATGATTCCGTCAGCGAATTGGGGTGGTAGTGTTTTCGCGTACTCAAAATACTACTCAAGATGGGTATTTATAAATTTCAGCGTAAGCGCATAAAGGAATTCTTTAGCGAGAAAAGTCGCGTGATGCTTTAGCAAAATAATTCTTACCGAGAAGAAGGCTGCAGAACTTTTCTTTTCTTTGTTTTATAATATTTCGCCCAAGTGTAATGTTTTACAGAATAATGCGAGATTCTTCACGTGTTTAGAAACTATTGCTGTCTGACAAACTTGTCTTTATTACTTATAGTTAAAGAATATGAGAGATCATAAGTGGCAAAAAAAAAATACTATACAATAAAAGGAAGATATTGGGGAAAATTCTACAAATCTTCATACCTTTATACCAACCACCAAAGGAAAATATTGCTGTGAGCACTTGAAACAAAGAAAAATTATGTTTCTCTAAAAAGCCTCAACTTTGATTGATAAGAGTTCTAACATGAGCATGCAGGCTTTCTCAAATTCTCTGGTGAGTATATACTGATGGACATGGAATAAAATAGTGTGATAGTGTACTGAATGGCTAGATTTCTAATTAATTGTTATTGGACACACAAATAAAAAAGGAAATGTTTGCATTTTGGGGTTTAAAGCATCCAATATAAATCCAACTAACTTTGTGGCCAATGTGATTTAAGCTTTGTGAAAGAGATGCCCCCAGACATGTACAGAGTGTTAGATACATGATACATCCAATTAGATTATAGTATTAATTTAGTTCTACATATATAGTTGAGGATCACAAGGGCCTAGACAATAATCATCTAGTGTTACAGCTTAGCAAATCACATGCATCCAAATTTTATAGATATAGCTAATAATAATGGGAGTCTTAATAATTAATCGGAATATAATATTGATTTTTGAGTTAACATTAATCATGCATATAATTTTATGCTCTTCCGACTGGAAATATTTGATCAATTAAACCAACAAAAAGACATGTTTTTTTAGATGGATTATTGTTTGGTTAAATCAAAGTTCATAGTGTGTAGGTTGCTGGGAGTAAGCAGAGTTTGATATAGTGGTTAATCTGTAATGGTAGAAGTTTAAGGTTTAAATTTTATTGTTAGATTGTTTAAAAAAAATGTATTAGCATGTATGTATTATTTTTAGAGATACAAAGAGAAAGAGGAATACTTGTCCAACTCAGAGTTAGTACAGTATGATCGAGTAAGCCGTATATATAGTGGCCGTGCTCTGAGAATATCGCATGGCGATGTAAATAGGGTCACAGTACAGAATAATATGAATGACTAAATAATTACATATTATACGTGCCAGTAAAAGCCAGCTGGTTGGTGAATCGAATGTAAGATTTTTGATTTAAGGTGTAGGTTTACAAAATATTTCTATCATCAATATTTTTTTGTCCCAATTGTGAAGAATGATCATGAACTGTATATATACACTTTTTTGTTAATTCGTGCCTATTCATGTTTCTTTAAAGAATATTTTTTTTATTTCGATTATCTGATGCTTTTATAAAATTATAAATTAATTATCTCAAATATATTTAGAATTACTATAAGGCTAATTAATATGACTAGTCAACTCTCCAAGGATAGTAGAAAATACACATCTTTGCATCGAAAAATGTTTAATAATTGAATTTTTTGAAATTCTCATTTTCATTTCTTCTTATAAAAATATAGTTGATAAATATTAAAATTTATTATTTTTTAAAAAAATATATGAATGGGACTTAATTTACATTTTCGCATAAGCATAAAAATCAGGGGGCAAATTCGCCAGAGTGACCATAGTATATTATTTATAATGATGATGTTTTAGGAATGGAATATTTGCTTAATCACATAAGTAAATTAAAAAAAAATGGAAAGGAGAAGAAGCTGGGATGCATGGCCCACCGACACATTGATTTGGCCGTACCGTTAGTGGGTACCATTGTCCAGATAGCCGAGAGCCCGAGACCTAATCTGATCATCTCAACATGCACCATCATTGATAAGTGTTTGAATTATTGCAAAGATAGAATCATTTGCAAAGGTAATCAATCCCATATGAGTTTTTTTTTTTTTTTTTAAATCTTGTGTGTCTTTTATTTAATCCTCTTGATTGGTTAAATATAAACAGCCACGTATAAAGAGGATCCATGCCAGTGAGAAACAAGCATAGTGACCATTAATTAAGCAGTATGGGGTTAACCCAATTTGAATCGAGATAATTGTACGATTTGAGTAGAGATAGTAGGAGGAAGTTGCGAGCTTGAGTACCGGATAATTATATTTATTTACCATCTCCAAATAGATACAAGTGTTGCGGTATGAGTGGGTGAAAGTGTCGAATATTGGGTATGTGCTTGAAAAAATAGGAGTTGAATTTGTCGAGCTTTCGTGGGCCCAATATCTTTTAACATTTGTGTCTTTAAAATAATGCAGCAGTCTTTATCTGAGACTAATAAAGTACAATTTGAGTAAATGCTTATACGGGGCCAAAGAATCGTCAATTAACTCAATTTGAATGATATAACACATAATCTAGTTTAATGTTTGATACATAATTAAACATTCACTACATGTAAATGGTTTATTAAATTATTTAAATTAATAAAGTAATTTATTATTAGAAAACTATATATACATATGTCATATGTGTAAGTTTTATTAATGGCGTCATCAATTATTTTACAAGATGAGGCTAATCCAAACTATGCTACATGTATTAAGACCAATTCATTATGGCATAGATAGGGGGCCGGGCATGCCATGTTATAGGATACAACTAGCTAACAAATTTCAAGAAACATTATTGAACAACGAAATATAATTAAATTAGGAAACCTTATCTGGGTTGCAACCTATATCGTTTCAAAACCATTGATACAGCTTAAAAATAAGTATCCAAAACCTTATTATTAACTTCAACAAATCTGAATCCATGAACACGGATATGGAAGAGAAAGATTTTATTCTAAACAATTCATAACAGCAATAATCATGTCAATCAATAATGTGGAGAATCTTTTGATTATGAACTGATGAACTTAAATAGACGAACGAACACAATTAAATTCCCAACCGCAGTTATCTCTAATGGTTGGCCACATGCATGTGCTGGACAAATTTAAATTAATCGTTAGATCAAGCTTGTTTGATTATCATTTCAAATATTATCAAAGGTGGTATATTCAATTACCAATTTCGGACTTAGCTACGTCCAGAATTTTTTAAAATATTAATTTTATCTTTACAATTTTTAAAAAATGACCCATTGATGTTATATTTTTGCTTAAAATTTTGTAAATTTTGTAAATTTACATTATTTACAAATTTTGATTTATAATTTTTTTTCCGTTAATCAACATAATATTTTTCTATATTTGATCCACCCTATAACTATAAGTCTATTAATGATTACTCTTCTTGAGTATTACTTTCTCCGTTTTTTTATTTGACATTTTCGCATATGGAGGTGAAATTTTTACTTAAAATAATAAGTAATTAGTAATTAATGATCAAAGTTCATCTCGATACATGAAAATGTTAAATAAAATAAACTGAGATACTATTAAAAATGCTCACGTATTAATATTAATACTTTCACAGAGGGTCATGGACCTCATCTTCCTCCTGGACTGTCTTATTATCGTATAGACGTAACGTAATACGATAAAGTATAAAGCTAGGATCGGATAATTATAAACCTGGACCAGTATGCCTGGACTTATCTTCATGGTGAACGACGGAGTCTGGGCTAATAATAACTATTTCTCTTCTCATCAGCGTTAATGATTTCCCAGTTGATATATCCAACATTCTTAACAGTCGATCTCAGACAAAACATTCTTAAACTACCCCTACTCAACTAACCACTAGGGTCTAGGAGTGATGTACTCACAGTTTCACACAATAATATTAATACCTATAATATAATTAACAGTTATGGTCTTCATTGATTTACCATATGTCCCTTAGAATGCTAGAACCTATTAAAGCCTAATTGGAACTTATCGTCTATAGAGAACTTAAGAATGCATATGATATGCATATAATAACATATAGTAGGCCATATAAAATCACAAAACTTACCCATGCTAGTGGTGCAATTAAAGTGTTTACAAATGGGAAAAAAACAGCAACGATACCGCAGCTTTTGTTTCAATATTTCCCATATATACAACCCTTTATATAGACATTGTGGTGGGCGGACGCTAAGGTGGAATAAACCCACCAATATGCCAAATGTCCCTGATGCAATATGATGAGAAGTTATTCCTCCTAGAACAAAAAGGATGCCTATAAATTGACTACTGGTAACATTTTACAATTTTGAATAACTATTAAATTAATTTAGTACAAATATAATAAATAAAGGCTAATTCGTTTTTGGTCAATATCTTATCTGTAACTACAATTAATCACTTATCTTATCTGCGTTATTACCGAATTCCGACTCACACAAAACTTTTATCTTTCTACATTAGTCGCTATCGCCATTTTAACGTGATAGATTCACATACTATAGGTTCTATCTGAAATTAACATTTTTCTTGAAAGCCCAGCTAAGCCAAAGTTTGGGGGTACATTTACATAATTAAAAATAAAACCCCTAATTTTCTTATTTGTCTACAAGCACCATACTTTTCTTGAATTAGATATCGTATAAATTTTTTTTAAATCATATGAATCTGAATCTGTGATCATTTCTGATTTAAGTAAATAATAATTAAAGTCACAAAAATATGTAAGTTCTTCGGGGGTCCAGATCGGTATTGGAATAATATGATGGAATCACAGGCATCGAGCGAGGGAATGCTCTGGGGTGTTCACAGCAGGCGAGCAGGGAATTGCTCCAGGGATTTTTACTAGAACTTCGTTTAAATGTTAAAGCTATGAGACGAGGTTGAGCAAAAAGGCCGAAGGAGTTTCTTCCGCCTCTTGGTCAACTAAAGAAAGGGATGGAGAGAAAGTTTTTCGCCTTTAAAAGCATATTTGCCGAAGGAGAGTGAATCACAAAAAGTGAATGAGAAATTTTCATCTCCAAAAAGTTAAATTTAGGCGTGAAATCCACTTGCTTTTTTAAGCCCTCGAGAATATAAGTGGTGAAACTCAGCTTTTTCAACTCTCTGTATTTTGATGGAGCTACAAGGGGATTCCGAGGAAGCTTTAAGCATTATCAATAAAATCGGCGTCAGTAGCGGGGAGAGAAAGAGAACGTTACGGAGCCATACATCAGCTGCTCCACCCAATTCGAGACATGAGGTGATTTAAAATATTGATTTCGCCCCGATATTCTATCTGATTATAATATTTTAAACCAGGAGTTATAATTAAATTGCTTGAAGCTTGATTTACCGTTGTATGTGTGATTATTTGATGGCGGCCTCTTTAGGCTCGATTGACAAAAGCCATATACTAATGAATATTAGCAGAAACGGTGTTGGATAATATGTATTGATTATATGAAGCCGGACTTGATGATAGCTCACTCCAAACCCCCAGTGTCAAGATAATAAATGTCTGGGGTGTTATCATATGTCGAATGTATATACGAACTTAAACTCAAATGGAGTTAATCTGGTTTGTCTGTCAGATTGTTAATAATTATTATTTGAGAATATCTGTTATTTAAACACCCTCATGAGGCACGGAACCGGAAGGATGATGAAATGAGGGGGCATAATTTTGAATCATAATACAAAATAGAGATTGGGCAGATTTTTTTAAAAAGAAAGAATTTAAAGTAAGATAAAACAACAAAAAAATTAAGAGAAAAAATGTTGGCACGAGAATCGAGCTTAAAATTGGCCAAAGTGCTTGCGAGATGATGCTGCTTGATGGAAGCCTTTTTTTAAACTTTGACCAACGCATAGCTTTTTCTTTGACATTCTTAGCTAAAGCTACCTCCGTTTTCACGTCCATCCCGCTCTACGACTCGCTTCGTCCCGTCTCGCTCGTAACCCATGACTCCTTTAAAATTTAGTTTGTTTGGGCCGAAATAAGTTATTTTTAATGGAAATAGATAGTATAGGGATCCCCAGTGGTGGTAAAAATGGGGATAGGGACCATTCGAAAAAATATAAAGTTTGAGCCGATTTTGAAAAAAACGTATAGTATAGAGATCAGTAAAAAGTAGGTAACGATAAACTACTAAGCAATACTTTTTATGAATTCGATTTAATACTTTTTATGAATTCGATTTTGTAACCTTCGTTTGGCGTGATTTTGGAAATATATTTCCCATATAGAATTGATCTTGTATAGCATAGATAGCATAGTTATTTTAATTATTGCTATTCCTTAATTCAATCAATTAAAGTTTTTATTTTGGAGTGGAGATTCGTTATGTATAATTTTTTTAATAGCCGCATATTATAGTTTAAAAATTATTTATCTAATGAATATTTATAGAAATATTTTTATAAATTGTCTATCCATTCACTATGGTGGCTCTTATAGTATGTTTTGTAAAAATCTAGAAATGAAATCAAAACATGTCAAATCTCTCAACAAACGCAAGCTTCATCATTAAGTTAAATATATATTTTATCCAGATTAGTTTTAGTTGTCTTCACTGTCGTTTAATAAATTAAGAAAATGAAAAAATATTTAAAGAATTATATTGAAATGTAGAATGACGATTAATTAAAATGTATTATTAGTTGGTTGATAATTTAATAATAAAAAAGAAATCATTAAAATATAGAATTATAATTTTCTATGTTAGAAAGATAAATAATTTGAAATAAAAAAATTGATATAGAAAAACAAGTATATAAAAGCGAAGGAGTACGTATGAATATAGAACGACTTTTCATATCTCAAATGAGCTGGAACGTAACAAACAAATAGTGAAATAGATCCATTTTCATATATACATCAACTAGAGTCTGTATCACATACCTACTACAATTGTACTATATAATTACATATTCTTCCTTAGCTTATCGACATTTGCCACAGGTCTCAAACTTGTATGTTAATCCATCTAATTATAGAGGCTGCTTATTACAGTATATATCACTATAGTTTCGAATAACAACGACTGTTTTGTCATCACATTGAATTTGTCCATTGACTAACCAAGTCACCACATATTTTGTGGTCCTGACTAGTGTTATTCGAGGCTGATTTCTCCATCTTTAAATATATATACTCCGTAGTATATTGTTGTAGCATTTTAGTTACTGAAAATTATATAATTGTTACAAATTTGCAATTTGGTCTTTAAATTGATGGAATTGTAAAACATGGACCGTGCAACTAATACTTTAAGATTTAACTGGCGAAAACCTTGGGCATTTCCCTACTTGGATGATTGAAGATCTTAGATAGGCCTGTCTTTTCCTTTTGTTCATCAATTGTATTGTGTGATGTCTTATTACTTCACCCTTGGGTAGGTGGATCATAGTTTAAAAATTTTGAGCTATGCAAGTATGCAACCATTAAATGTTGTATCCTACTCATCTTGTAAAACATTTCTGGTTAGAAAACAATGGCATTGTCATCTTCTTGTTATTTAACTCACAAAGGTAAAGTGTCACCGTAATATGACACAACATACACTTGTAGATACTCGAATAGCTTCTTACATTATGTAACAAGCACATAGGATTAAGGATGGGAGTTGTTAGAGTAGTCACTAGTTTACACAAATATTCTCATGAATGAGAAGGTTTGGTTACTAAAGCCTATATAAAAAAGACAAAGGAGGCATTGAAAAAGCTAAAAGCATAACAGCATCTTTCAATTATGTTCTTCCGTGATCACAATGTATACTTTTCAACATTGGAAAATAACACATTCTAAGCCAATTGTAATAAGACAATTTCCGACTGTAACAGGGAAATCGCAGTCGGTACTCGTTGAGTGTACACTGGGTAGACTTCGGACTAACGTAATAGCCTGCAAAATACGTCAGTCATAAGATGTCACTCATTGGCACACATTATTTGGGACAAACGATTTTCTCTTACCGTTTCCTCACATGCACAGTGTTAAGTTATATAAATATACCCCTTTCATGCCATGCATTTTAATCATTTCACATTAATTGAGTGATTTTCTTCCTAGTTGGACACAGGACACCTCATAGATCACTAAGCACATAGATGGGTCGGCTCAATCTTCTCATTTTTGTGGTGCCACTTTTTATTGGCATTGTATCAGCTCAACTAAGGCACAATTTCTATGCAACAACTTGTCCAAATGTTGAAAACATAGTGAGGAATGCTGTTAAACTAAAATTCCAGCAAACATTTACAACCGCCCCTGCAACTCTCCGTCTATTCTTCCATGATTGCTTTGTTCAGGTAACAGCCCCCTGGCCTCTATGGTATTCTTTTATAAACATGATAGCTGGCTGAGATTGTACCAGTATATCATAATTTGATCATGTGGGCAATTGGCTTAATGGTAAATTCTTTTTCAATATATGACCAATATGAAGTAGTCTTTGTCCTTATTCTGAATCCTGATTCTAATATCAAATTTATTGGTTCTTGATTATGTAAGAACAGGGGTGTGATGCTTCAGTCATGATAGCATCAACTGGAAATAACAAAGCAGAAAGAGATCATCCAGACAATCTCTCATTAGCTGGAGATGGATTCGATACCCTCGTTAAAGCCAAGGCTGCAGTTGATGCAAATCCAAGTTGTAGGAACAAAGTTTCTTGTGCTGACATTCTTGCTATGGCAACAAGAGATGTGGTTGCTCTGGTATGTTTATCATTGCATGTTTCACTATAGTTATTACTACAGGCTTTCCTTAAAAGATCGCCGAGTTTGTTTTTCAATAGTTAAAATTAACAAAAAATTTCATCTGATACATATAGCTTTGAATCAAAATTTTCAATAGTCAAAATTGAATCTAAATGCAGGTTGGTGGACCATCATATGCTGTTGAGTTGGGAAGATTAGATGGGTTGAGCTCAAAAGCTAGTAATGTAAATGGGAATCTGCCAGAACCTAGTTTCAATTTGAATCAACTTACTTCCATGTTTGCTAAACATGGTCTGTCCCAGGCAGACATGATTGCCTTATCTGGTAAGTGATCACACTTCTTTTTTAAATTAGTGTTGAAGGAAAAATTATATTCCAAAGTAATTTTATTCAAATAATAATACCCGCCATTTGCAAGAACACTCACTGAGGCGTAAGTTTTTTTATGATATCAACGCTAGCCTACATAAATTTTATTGAAAATCTGATGTGATTGCTATTAATAGAAGTTCAACAAGACAATAATCGACCTCCTAGTCATATACCTAGAAATTGGATTGCTTATAGAAATATGCAGCTTAAGACGACATTGTTAATTCCTTCTTTGTAACCTTTCTGATTTGTATATCATACCAACCCAACTCATAATTTTTATATGGAAGATGTAGATGAATTTGTATTTAGATATATAAGAAAAAACATAAACTATTAACGGATGGCGGAATATTATAAACATTATTGATCATTGTTCTTTTCATGTGAATAAGCCAAAACTTCTAATTTAACGGTCCTAATCATGCAAAACGTAACAAACCTTTCTTTCTATTTTTTATTTTTTTATCCGTTCAACAGAGCATCATTCCACATTTCCACATGCATGGCACATTATGCATAATTCATCTTTTTACTAATGTAACATTGAACATTCGATCCCCTGGTCAAATATACTACTTAGATCACTTAGATGATATTTTGTGGAGTATTTATTATAGTTTATGAAATTAATGTCAAAACATAACATTTTCAAATTTCATAACATAATACATTTTCTTATTTGACCTATTGAATTAACTTGAGCATTAATTGATAATTGCCCTGTTCAACCAATTTGCAGCCGCCCATACAATTGGGTTCTCCCATTGCAACCGGTTCGCAAACCGGATATCCAACCCGGTCGACCCGACACTCAACAAGCAATATGCGGTTGAGTTGCAAGGAATGTGCCCCAAAAATGTGGATCCTAGGATTGCCATAGACATGGACCCAACCACTCCAAGAACATTTGACAATGCCTACTTTAAGAACCTCCAACAGGGGAAAGGCTTGTTTACTTCGGATCAAGTCCTCTTTACCGATAACAGATCCAAGCCGACCGTGAACTTGTGGGCGGGGAATAGTCAAGCTTTCCAAAGGGCATTCGTTACTGCAATGACTAAACTGGGTCGGGTCGGGGTGAAGACCGGAAGAAATGGTAACATTCGTCGCGATTGTTCTGTTTTAAATTAGAGTGTAAAACAAAACAATCAAAAAACATAAATAAAAAAAATGTCATGTTTAATAAGAGAAAACCCAAGATTGCATGCTTGATGCTTCTGCTAGTTGAAACAGTTTTCTGTCTTATTTATTGAGTTAAAAAGGTGTACATTTACAATATAGAAGTAATATTTCCTGTAAGGGTGAGTAGATTTCATAAAATGTAACATAAAAGTTGCAAAAATAAGCTTAAACAACAAAGTTTTAACTTGTAACTCGACGCAGGGTTAATTTGGGTTGTGAAATAAAACTATAGTAGTAAAGGAAGAAACTCGATTACAATACAATCCTTTTTTATTTGAATGACATAGCTACACGATCAACTGAGAAATTAGTTACATGGAAATGCCGTATCAAGAAATTGAGAGCATACAAAATACTCCCAAAGGAGACAATGCAGTACTGGCATTACATTATTTTGCGGTCCAAGGCAAGAAGGGAGATGAAATGAAAAGTTGATACTCTGAAGACAAAAATTGAGCTATATGCACAAGGCTTTATTGTAATATGGTAGAAGACTTATGTAACAAATGAAACAACTCTTTATGACTACAGACCTGTAAGTGTAAAAAATCTATGTAATTTATTACTTAAGCAGTCTCACTGCAGAAATCAAGTTGATCTTGATCCCTTTGGAGTTTGGATCATACATTAACCAATTAAAAAAGATTCTTCTGTTGCACGAGAACTTATTTTTTCAAGTTGTAGTGGCCAATCTTCTCCTAGTATTCTCGGGTTAAACTCCATTGCAACTCCAAAATCCAATAATGATACAGCATGTGATTTATTCGGTTTCATTGAGTAACACATACCATTCAAAACTGGTATTCTAGGATGCGTTTGGTGGAGACGCCTTTGTACAGACTTTGAAGAAGCAATTTCCAGGGATGGTTTTACTAATCTCTTCATAAAGGCATCCAGGCCATTGTTCAACAGATTAATGCAATCTGTCGACACATTCAAGCCTTCCATTCCCAACTTATGTTCCAACCGTTTCTTCAGAGAACTTGTATCGGGCAACATGCAAGTATTTTGGCAGGTTTCAGTGCTAGGAAAAGGAGATGCTCCATGGAGGAATAACTTCTTTGTTCCTTTTGTATTCGAAGGGATACCAAGTGGAGCTCTAACAGGACTTCTACTGTAAATGCATGGACTTTCAGCAGCCTGTTCAACCTCTTCACCCTCTTCCACAGAGTTAACCTCAACAGGGGGGCGACTACCTAACGATTGCAGCTCAGTAGCACTTGGTTGTGCTCGGCTCATCAAGCCCGAATCTTCACAAGAATTAATCTGTGTCTTCCCGTGAGGCCCAAGAGGGCTCGGGCTCTCCCTCACTTTGCGATCACGGAGTACAGGTCCGCGCCCCTTTCTCTGAGACTGCGGAAATCCGTCTCTAGATAAGGACTGAAAGCTGCTCCTTTGATGCCCATTATGAACTTTCTTATTCTGATAAGCTTCTTCTCTACTATGTCTCGGTGGAGGAGTCTTCGCAACACATGCATTTTTCACAATCGCTCGTATAAGCCTGTTATGAAGGCAAATATTTCCTCTTCCTACCAAACCAATGCATAGCTTATCAAATTCCCCTTTGGTAACCTTGAGACTCAAGTACTTACTCAAGATATCAAAATAATGCTCTGACTTCTTTGGACCAAGTGCCCTCTCAATCTGAAACTTTATCTCCACTGTATCGATTCGAGAGCAATGTGGATCTTCTGACATCTTATTCACCAAATTCACTGTTACCATCAATAAAACAGTAACTCAACCCCTCATAAATCCAAACAATAATCGAACAGAACCGAAAAACTTATTTTCTTAAACCAATAAGTCAACCCCAGGTAAGATAGTACAAACTTCTTTAATATTCCCTAAGCAATCAGATTCTGCAAATAAACAAAAAAATATTAATAAAAATTAACCCCAAAAAAAAAATTACTCTATTTAACCCATCCAATGCAGAATTCAATTCAGGAAATCCAACTTCAGAAAAATAACCCCCAAAAGAAAGTAATTAAATCTAATCCAAACCCTAATAAACCCCAATGGAAAGAAATGAAATTAAACTCGACCCAAAGTAATAAATTCAAATACTAAAAAAACAAACTACATAATCTTGATTAAATTGAAAACCAAATAAAGATAAACAATCAATATAGTAAGAGAACAACAAAAAATAAAAAATTATTTTCACAAATTCATGAGTAAATAAATTGGTGAAATTTGTATAAACAAGCTAAAAAAAGTTGAATTGGTACTCACTTTGATTTGGAAATCAGCAAAATGGTTGAATTAATCGAGCAGCAAATGGGAAAATTAGGGATGATGTGTGTGTAATTAGTGTGTGTTTTGGAAGGTTCCAAGTCATAAGCAAGTCAAAGACACGTGCGTTTGATTGACCATTGTGTAATAGCGAGTACAAACCTGATTAAGGATGTGTTTGTTTGGTACAAAGGAAAACTTGTGTAATAAATTATTTACTAATTACTTGGCTGCTCATTATCGATAAATTTTTGGCTAGAGACTAACTACGTGATTTTTACCAAGATGGTACTTGTACTACTATTTTTTCAATGCTTGGCCTCTACACCTATAAATGACTAATTTACCTATAATAGTAAACTAAAGTATAAGGGACACATTTAAGATAGTTTACAAAATTAAAATAAAATCTCATCTATTTCTTCTTTGACACATTCCACCCTACCTCTTTCCCCCTAAACTTTCATCACCATCACTCTTTCCTTCTTCTCCCCAGAACCACCCCACCACCTACCTCTTACCCCTACAACTATCGATAGATTATAATGGCCCTTATATGCAATGCGACCACCCAAAAGTTTGTCTCATATGGTATTCACTTTGGAATTTCATAGAAGGGATTTTAGTTTGATTCACGAGGCAAACAATTTCTGTGCCGCAATATTTTTGATGTTTCTATTTGATTTTATTATTTTTAGCATACTTCATGTTACTTTTCTTTTGGTTATTTAATACTCTCTCCGTCTCCATTTATTTGATCGCTGTAAAAGAAATATTTTTAAGAAAAATCATTAATCGCTTTTTCAATGAGATAAAAAGGATATCAATCAATAGATAAATAATGTTAAGAGACAATACAAATTTCAATACAAAAACAGATTCAGAAACGAACGATCACTTATAACGAAGTTAGAATTTTTGTTAAACGATCAAGCAATCAGATTTTATGAGTGTAATATAGTCATATTTCTACAAATTTTCCTTCCAATTATTAATTTTGTCCCTCAAAACTTATTTTTTCGCCCTTTTAATTGTTCTTAGATCTCTTAAATTATTTTGGCTTGGGTCGGACCACCCAATTTTGTCAAATCAAGCATCCAATTTTTCTCATTGAATCAAAATTGCAAAAGCCGAGGTCCCGATAACCCTCGGGCGGACCCCATCGCGAGAGAGGGGGTTCGAAGCAGGCCAAGGATTCCTGCACTCTCGCTCCCATGCTCAACGGAATGTGTTGTTCAAATTTGTTTTTGCTATAATCAAAATTGATGCCAGTGCAGGTATGGGCATTAAAAGCAAGTTAAATCGCATGAGTGAGTTTATTTTAATTACAGAAATTATTTTGAACGCTTTATACTTAGCTTAACGTTAGGGATAAAGTGGGAAATAATATACATACCGTAATATCAATTTAAAGTGGACGAACGAATTATTTTCATTCTTCATCGAAACTTCCTTAATCACTACACTTCAAAATAGGGGACATTATACATTTATGTTCTGCGATCACGATGAAAAGAAAAGATGGTAATAAAAACAGATAGCGACCACACAGTAAGTGTTATACACAAGGATCTAATCGAAATTAATCGATAGCTTCAGAAAGAACCGCCAATTAGCTCCGGTACATGAGAAAAGATAATGAATACAAATATATTTTAAAGAAGTTAATGATTATTTTAGTGTTCAACTAACTTCACAGACAAAAGACGACGAATGACAAAGCTGGCCCCTTACAACGAACATTCGAACGGTCTAAGTTCACCAAAGCGATTTCCATGATTAAATATTTTAACAAACATAAGAATCTTCGTTATTCTACCTAAAATAATAGTATCGTGTTACGTTGTTATCACACCCTCCTCAGTCCTCATCCAAACTCAGCCTTAATATTTTCATCAGATGTTATTCTACCAATTTTCAGACAAAAATTGTATAGGATGTTGTGAGGGTCTGTTTTGATGTTGTTGGGCGATGAATTTCATGGCTAGAATCAAGAGTAGCCATAATTGGTAGGATTCGCACACCAAATATGCTGAGTTGATAAAGTATTACTCGTACCTTAAATAATTAGGAAATCAACTGACAATGTGACTACTCTGACGATTGACCAGTGGATTAAAGGTTTCCAACCAATGGCCAATGGGTAATGCTAAATTTATTGGATAGTTGCCTAGTTGGGAAGAAACAGAAAGATCAACAACTTAGATTAATGAATCAACAAGGTAGATTTTGTAGTCAATTAGGACAAAAGGTTGGTCCTTTTCGGACATTATTCCAACATTGTTTGATATTTTAAGATAATTCAATTCAAGTAGTTTATTTTAACATGTAGAAAAGGGTTGTAATATCTATTAGGGATCAATTGGTTTTGACTTGTGATTAGAATTGTGGATGAGCTGTGCTAAACGGAGATGCTCGCTCGGTTTGGCTCGGTTCGGGTTAGTTGAGCCTCGAATATCGGCTTGATTTAAGGAGAGGCGAACGTCGAGTTGGCCTTTAGATTCAATAGCTTGATGAGGCAGTTTGGTTAAGTATAATTTGAAGTTCTTTATAATCTAATCATATATGAATTTAAACATAAATATACAAATTCAAATTCTATATACTCTAATCATATAGGAACTTTAATTTAACATACCTTGATACATAATATATGTTTGATTAAGATAGACAACCTATAATTTTTACTTTTATCTCTTCTCCTCTTAGAAAATTAGAGTCGTTTATTTATCTTTTTATTATTGTGTAAATATACAGCATTGACCCTTTAGATAGTAGTTATATTAAACTCGAAAGTCTAACACGACTAAAATCCACCCTTATTGCGTCTTAACTAAGATTAATAAGAGAAATAGATTGCTAGAATTAACATCCACTAAACTTTAATTTTTAATATTTAATGACCATCAAACTAAACCTCTTTTGTCATGTCTTGAAAATATATACTTCCTTCCTTAATATTAGAATTAGACTTTTCATATTATGTGGACCATAAATATAGTTATAATATTAAAATAATCTAACACAAATTAAATGTTACGGAAAACCACATCAGACAATAATTCAGATTGAAGATTAGTAAATAACACTGAGGTCAAAAGATTGTGAAAAGTTATGCATAACCTCAAATTTGAGATCAAGATCACAAACACTATCTTCTCCACATTCTTCAAACAAAATAGAGAGCATATATAACCTACAAGAAGACCAATCCTGGCCACCACTTAGTAGTATATAGATAATGTTCGATGGTGTTGAAGAGATGGGCATACTATACCAAAAGACCATAACCATAGATCCAGTTCCACACTTAAAACCTGGAAATGGAAGAGAAAAACTGTCAGGTATTTCTTCAAGGAAATAATGCTAATATCAATATGTACCAAGTGATAACAGGATAAATAATGCTCAACATGTCCCAATGTCTTTTAATAATCTCTTGTATGAGCAAGGTAAGGGAGCCAGGGAGGTTAGATAGTATGCAGCCTTACCTTGATCACAAGTTGCCAATATGACCAAGAGTGGAGTGCAAAAACTATCTACTATTTCAAAGAAGAAGCATAGGTAGTATAAATGTGTAATGAGCCATTTTGACAATGGAGAAAGGATAAATAATGCTCCATATAGTAATATCAATTAATATATACAGAATGATTGCTTGATAATGGAGCCAATATCCATAAAATGAAACTGGAGAATAAAAGGACGCAACTAAGTAGGCTGATTAGGTTACTGACCTGCTTGCCACTTATCTTAGTGACCAGATCCCTAATCTTTTCCACAGCATATACACAACATGCCCGTAGTTCTACCTCCTCTTCACTGCCGGAACAAATTTCACTTTTGGACTCGATAAGGTTGGAAAGACAAGGACTATATCTCAAAACTCCGAGTTGCTCAAGCACGGCTGGAACAATATAATCAGCAAACATTGTGATTGAGCTTATGTCATTGAACTCGCCATAGTCTTGACCCTTAAATGCACCCCATAGGTCTGCAACAAATATCTGTGCTCTTTTGTACAAAAAAACCTGGTGCCCCTTGTACATTGTGTGGTCACGGAACCCTGTGACATTAAATAATGCAGTTTGGCAAATACGTTGATAGTTCTGATACTTCCAAAATGATATATCAGAAATTCAAATGACTATAAATCTTCCAATACCAGGAAAGTGACTTGTGATCAGATCCACTAGCCTGGCTGCTGATTTCCCACCAGACTTAACAAGATTAGATGCCTTCCCATCAAAGCTCCTCTCCAACTCGCTCCCAACCTAATAAGTTTTTTTTTTTGCAGAAGTTCAATTGTTGACCGACTAGCCGGCAATATAGTGCTACATATATGACTTACAGAAGGTCGCAAAATAACAGGCCATATAATGTACCTCATGCAGTAGACGAACTCGCTCATCCTCCAAAGGAAGTGGCCTTGGCCACTTTAGCAGTTTGCGCAATTCAGGACCTGATAACAGAGTCAATCACTTTATTGAACCCCAATGAGAGTTAAATGCAAGCAAAACCATTCAAGAATGATGACTAGGGTGTTTAAGGAGCTTCTCTGTTGCAGCTACATCCTTGACAACTACGGAGTATTAATTCCTTAAAGTGGTATTTCAAGTAGAAGACAATTACATACTAAACAACACCCATTCTGATGTAGCACAAAAGATCATGTTTTTGTTTAGCCTGAGGAAATAAGAAGAGTATTGAATCACCTTTCCTCGGATTAATAAAGCATGATTGGAATCGTAGAGTGAGAGGTTAGGGGCAGCATATAGTTTCAAAAAATAAGAAATTAGGAAAAATCAAATGGTATGTTAAGCCCTACAACTTTAAACTAGATCAACGTTAAGCTACAAAAGTTTTATCAGCTCTAATTTTACAAAAAGTATGTAAAACTGCCAAATAGCACTCTATCTACAGGTATGATCCGCAGAGCAATTGTTTGTATACATATCAAACACAAACAGAGTACTCAGGCAAAAAAAAAGTTAATGCAGACCGATAAGTAAACAAGTATGATTGCATTTGCATGCCAAAACAGAACAATTTCAAGAGAAAATTAGATTACCAGTATACTTCTGCAGCCGATCAGCATCAAATGCAGACTTGTCAGCTTCAAGAGCTGCCTTCAGACCAGATGCCAAATGATCATAACTCAAATCATTGTCTGTTTGAAACAACAGTACCAATTGAAATTATTTTATGAGATATTTACTTTTCAAAAAACAAGATCAAAATAATCAAATAATAATAATTTTCGTTCTACATCTTCCAGAGAAGCAGGCTGAATTATATGTGGTAACATGGTACATCTATGTACAAAAGATAATTTTTAATTTTGACATAGCAAAAGTAATCCACGTTTACTCATAGTAGCAAAGAAAAACTATTTATATTTTTATCAATTTCTCAACTAAATTTATTTTTAATTTTTTTACCACGACCCCATTCACCTGGACAACGAAATATAGCAGAGAATGCATGTGGGGTAGTTGTTCATTGAGTAGCCTTATTAATGTTTATACATATGTTCTTATATATAAGTATGATTATATGTGGTTGGATACTATTCGTGATATAGCAGAGAAGGCATTCTCACACGATATTGCGCTGAAAGCAATCACTACAGATTTAGTAAAAGATGGATCCAGCAAAAAGGATCCAACCTTTTTCTCTGATCATAATGGCAAAATCAAAAAATATTCAACCTTTTATTCTGAACATATCAGGTAAAAAAATCCAACCTCTGACTACACATTTTTGTAACAACCCAAATAAACAATACTCGTTGTATCCCAAAAAGATTGTCCAGTTTTGAAAACTAAACTGAACAATCTTTTGGGGATATAGGGAGTATGAAATAGTGATCCAGTAAATAGTAATGGAAAACAGAGAAAGAAGAAAAGGGTAGAAAAAACATACCAGGCCAAAAACAGAAATTCATGGCATCCAAAACAAATAAGTACTGAACACTGAGAGGACCATTATCAAAATAATGTATCCCTTCAAAATCCCATTCCACTTTCGGTATTGAATCCTTCATATTCTCTGCAACCTTCTCAATTCCTATACCAAATTTATATACACAAGCAATCAATATATACATACACACCCTAAAAAAATCAAGAATATTCACATTATATGCATAACCCATTTTCTCAAGTTTTACTGCACCTAGTTTATCAAAACAAATTCATGATGATTGTCTGTAAATTTGTTGATTGTTTAAATAAACGAGCTTGGTGGGATGAATAGATTAGAAATTTAGTTAGAAAAAAAGAAGAAGTGGAAATTTTGTTGAAAACCTGCATAGTCAATAGTGACATGAGAAGCATTAGAGGCGACCCACGCAGAGGTAGACCTAACTTGTTCCATGTTAAAGCCCTAATATAATTATAAACAACCAAAGCAGCGTTTTTTGTAGAAATTAATCAAATTTGCATGTTGTCAATTTTCCCGCTACTTATGGATTTCTGTATCTGCCGTTTCCCAAAAATGGGTTGACTGTTCTCTTTTAGCCCCTGCTTCGATTGGGCTTCTACTTTATCTCTCTAATTTATGCAAGATATCATACTCCCACTAAATTATATTTTCAACAATTATAAAAAATATTAAAAGATGAATTTAATGTTATAAATTTTATATTTATTAGAATAATAATAATATTGATGGTTAAATCTCCACTTCGATATGTAAAAATATCAATCATTTTTGTAGCGTAGTGATTATATGCTCTTTAAATGAAACTTTAATTTTTCCGTCATTTTGTAATCTAATCTAGTAAATCGAAATTAACATCCTCATTTATTTTGCCTGTATTCTAAAAATTATTTACCTGTGAAATGAATTTACCTAAATTCAACTAGGTTATGATATATTCAAATTAAAATCATTCAACCTCAAAGGAATGATACTGTATTTACCTAAAAATAGATGATTGTCTAAATTTTTTACTTTTCACAATTATTGATTACATAATTTCAATGTACCTTTTTACAATTCCAATGTAATTTTTTACATTTTCAATATAATTTTTTACAATCTCAATATAGCATTTTCATAATTCCTTAATAAAACATTTTTCATCTAAACAATCATCTATTATTTAAACTGGATTTAAGACGTAAACTAAATACTTATTAAAGACCATTAAAAATTTAAACAATAATTACTAATTAAGACATTTAAAAGATCAAAATTAATAGCGTTATGTGTCATTTTGAGGAATTTGAGCAGCGCTATTGAATGTTTGTATTGACCAATTCTCGGTTAAATGGTAATTTTGAAAAGGTTATTTATACTTTTCTTGAAATGATTGATTTGTTTACGTATTTTGTTTCTTGATATAGGAATGTGTGTATTTGAATTTTATAGGTTTGTTTGACAAGTGCAATTTGTTTGGTTAATTATGAAGTGTTGAGAAAGGTGAGGAGGAAATAAAACACACATTCCTCTACTAAGGTGAATGTATCTCTCCTTCTGTTTTATTCTTTTGTAACGGATGAGCTGCAGTCGCTACTCGGCTTACTTTATTCTTGCATTTACCTTTACCTTGTGTAGTTGTTCATAAAGGGTAGCTTTGAACTTTGACTAATGTTGCATTGATGGTTCTTGCACTCAAACAAGAGCAAGATGAATTTATACAAAACTAATAATAATATAACGTCTGGAGGGAGGACTTATTGCCCAATACTAGTTAACCAGAAGAGGTAAAACAGACAAAAAATAACAGTCCAGATAAGAGAAGACATATTCCACCTTCAACTGGCAATGCCAATTCCATATTTGAGCAAAGAACCATGTGCAATTCCTCCCAGATATTACATCAACTATTTAAGCAAGATCGAAGCGACAATGGCGATAACTTGCAAAAGGGATTAATAAGTAATTAGATCCTCTTATTAATCACTCCTTCCCATCTCTCTAAAATTTAAGAATGCATGTAGAATGGAGATGACAATCTACTGGTTGTTAATTAGGCTAGGTAGTAATTTTGGGAACTCTAAGAAAAGGTTAATCATTATGGCAAGAAGTACATGATAACATAACACAATTGATACTATTGACTGTAGTATTATCCAGAAGTAAAGGTCATCCAAACAAGAGCTCAATAAAAGAAACTAGGCTGCCTAAGATTAAGGGGGTTGGTTTAAAGTAGGTATCAAATTTCAGTAAACTTTCAATCCAAGCAAAGTATTAAGTGATTAAGAAGTAAGAACAAAGAGAAAGCTAATCCAGGCTACTAACCAATATTTTTAACTCAATGATGTTCTCACTTCACTCGTTAGTAACGATACTCCACTAGAGTGTGAAACTGGATCCAAAACGACATTGAGATGGAGTGCTATTATTAAGAATTGGAGTAGAAAGATAATTACAAAATTTTAATGGCTCAAGATAAACCATTTAATCATAGACTGATAGACATAGTCAAAGTTCCGAGGTAGATAGAATTTTTAAGTCTTAATGATATGATATTAAAGAAACTCTTGACTGGCAAGATCCCTCAAATTACCATTATTCAAGTAGTAAAACATATGAAAGCAACAAGGTATTAAACAAATTAAGACAACATAATGACAAACTTATTCTAATGAAGTAGTAAATCATATGAAAGCAACAAGGTAATATAACAAATTAAGACAACATAATGACAAACTTATTATAGGTATCTAGATGAACAATGAGTCAATGATACTCAATATTACAACAATACAACAAAACTAAACTGTCAAGTAATACGCTTACTTGGATCAGAGTTGATAAGCATAGCAGTCCCTCCAAATCCACAAATTCCACCATTTGACTTAGTCTTCTGCCAATAACTATTGAAGGCATAAGAAGCATGGGCAACAGTAGTATCTGGAAAATAACAATTCCCACTTGGCTGAATCTCCTCACAATCTGCACCACCTTCTCCACAAGCAAAATCTAGTGCCTCCTGCAATGTCTCAGGTGGCACACTAGGCTTTGCCACACACCATAAACCTCCATGTACTCTTCCCCCTCCTACACTAGGTGGTTTCGCCACTTCACCGCCATCAGAAGGCGATGGGAAAGGCGAAGGCGAAGGAGCACAAGGAAGCAAATGTGGTCCATAGTGGGGGGTTCCAGGGTGTGCAGCCGCCTCAGGAGAGAGGTGAGGAGCAAAGGGACGAGCGAACGGGGGCGGTGAAACTCCACTACCAACCAGAGGTGGCAGAGGGGTATTAGCTGCATAGGCAGGGTTAGATGAACCCGAAGGTTCTTGGGTTTTGCGTAATGGGGTTGGCCTTGCAGGGTATGGATAAACAACATCAGAATTATCAATAAAAGAAAGCTTCCTGCTTGTGGGTTTTTCTCCTAATTTCCTATTAACAACAACATTAATCTTTCCGGTCCTTAAAAATCCAAGCTTTTTCATGGCATTTGAGTGGGCATATACCAAAAATTCAGAATTTTCAGAAGGGGCATTTATAACATATGTTGAGCTAGTTTCTTGCAGAAAGTTTAAAATTGGCTTCACTAATGTTTCAGTTAAATCAGCTCTGAAAATATCAGAATTTGAATGCAAACAACTTTCCCCGAAGGAAGCAGAGACCTTTATCTCTTTCTGCAAACCCCATCTAGTTAGTGAGTAAAAAATGTTCTTGATTGATGGCAAAATCAAATTAAAATTCCCATCTTTTTCTTTGTCACATAGGAGTGTGTGACCAACAACTATGGTGGTGATATTGGTTGAAGGATATTGAGATAAAACATGGGTTTTGACCCAATTTTCAGCAGCAAGAACATTTCTTGAAATGTTCAACAAAAGCTCATGTTGCAAAGAAAAAGCCACAGGGTCATTAGAGTGAGATAAACCTCTGAAAACATCTGAAGTTGTGTCATGAAGTGTGATAAACTCAACTGATTCTTGACCTGAAACTATAGAAAACAGCAAACAATCATTAAAAGTTTAGATCTTGAAACATGACTAAATTGTGGGACAATTTTGTCAGACAAAAATGTACAATTTTTAAGACTAAATTTTGTAAAATAACCTGGGATGTTGGTATTCTTACCGGTTAAAAGGAGCATATGGAGAAACAGAAGACAGTGAAACCACCTCATTTTGAGCATTTGGTAATGAGAGAAAATGGTGGAGTTTAAAGACAACCTAGTATTATTACAAGCCCTTGTAATGAAATGCCTAGGCCAGTGTGTTGAAGACTGAAGGCACGGATGCTATAAGCATGGAGTGCTCTTATAGTACTCCTCACTGCAAAGCAATTAGCAATACTGCTTTAGGAGTACTGGGTTGGGTGCACTGGTGCACTTTTTGTGACCGCAACATATTGGGCTGCTTCTGCCTCTGCGAATTCCGCTTTCTGCTTGTTCTGCCTCATGTTTCACATCTAAGTGCTCGGTGTTATTCGTTTTTTCAAGATGTCAAAATACCGAAATTGGACATTCAATTTGTCAAAATACATATTTATCAATCGTTCAACAAATAAGAAATAATTTGTCAAAATAAATAGTCATCAATTGCGAATAATAGTTGTGGATCGGTGATAAAGAATTACGATCTTTGGGCATCAAAATCATATTGTTGGTGACTACACTGCCCAAAGATTTCAAATATATCTCACCCTCCTTAGGGATCCAATTGATAGTCAGAAGAATACGTCAAATTTTTAATTTTGATCGATACTAAATTGTTAAAATAAAATTATAAATCTCAATTTAATTATGTAAAATATATATAATATATTAAAAATTATATTATCTGGCAAGGATTGTACATGGCTAAACCAAGAAAAAGTTTCGATTTTGAAATTATTTGAACTATATCGGTGCGGTTGAAAAAATCTAACTAAGTCGGGCTGAACGACGCTATCTGGGAGATTCGGTCTCGATTATTCATTGTTTCCATCCCTACCGACAGGGGACTAATAACTGACGCAACCTAAAAAATTGAGTTTTAACTTTTAAGTGGTTGTACATTTGGGCATGATTGAATCAAGAGTATAAAGTATTTGTAACGGGATCTAAATTTGTTATTCGGCTCATACACCGGGATCTAAAATAGTATGTAAACTGGTCAGATAAATCACACTAGTCAGCCTGCTCGACAATAGCAAATATCGATAAAATCAATCATGACCAAGAAAGTGAAGTCTCGATTAGTACAAACACTTGATCATGGCATAATAGATTGATAGACAAAGTTCAAAAAAAACTAAAAAGTAAAATTGACACTAGAAAAGTGCTGCCTTATGGGACACATCTAAAGCTCAAGGAAATAACCTAAAAGCTTCATTTTAATAGGCTCTTGTTCGATATTTAAACATGAACCCGAACCTTAAATCCAAGGTTCGGACGGATCGGACGCAACTGCGTTTTAAATAGTTCCTGGCCCGGGGCTTACATTTGATCTATTATCACTTTAGAGTACGACAAGCAACTCCATACAAAACCTCATACAAATACAAATTTATCATCATTTATCTCATTTCTTCCTATTTCATCTATCTCGATTTGGTCACTGTAGTTTCTGCTCAAACGCTTACTCAAAACAGCTCGATTCATTCCGCAGTGCCTCTGCCTGACTAAGGTGTTCAAACGTATACTCAAACGTTAAATTCTAAGATTTAACACTTTCAAACGCTAAGCTCAAACCCCAAGATGACACTTTCAAACGTATACTTTAAACTCCAAGAAAATTCTAGAGGCTTCTAAGCACAAGGTAGACACATCACACATCGACAGAACTCACAGAAGACAGCACTTTGGTAGGCCAAAGGGGAAGAAATTTGAGTGCTTCAAGCCCAAGGCTCACTACGGACAAGCCAACGGATCTATTCAATAATCAGAGTGAGAGAGAGTTTTCAATACTCCATCATGTAAGAATTTCAGTAGTGTTGGATTGTTGACTACAGCTGTGAATGCTTACTACATTGGGGGTACAATGTTCACGACAAAATGCAGAGGTTTTTTTTTGTGTGGAAGAAAACAAAAGACTGAAAAAATTGCATGGATGCAAATTAAAAAAAAAACAATTTCGTGACTTAAACATCAATTTTTCTCATTTTCCTTGCACCAAATTGGTCAAAATGGTGTTATTGTCGACTAATATTTTAAGTAAAAAGTCTCTTAGATTTAAAAATGAAAGGAGTATAAAGTTTAGGAGAACCAATGGTCAAGGAGATGTTTTAAACATAGTAGTCCTAGTAAGTGTACGTCTATAAAGCTGGAGTGCAGACCAAGATTCTAGGGAAGTTTGGGACTTGACAAAAATGGGAGAAACTGAGAAAGTGATAATATAATTTTTAATATATTATATACAACCGGTAACGCTGGGCAAATCGGTAATGCGGTGCTTTGTACAAGAATTGCCTTGCATTTAGTTTTTTAAGTTTTAATGGAGTGCAGACCAGGTAGAGCACCGCTGTTGATTTTGTCCCCTCGTATAAGGAAAACCGAACGTTGTCGTACTTGGACACGACAATATATTTCTATCACAAGGTCCTCGTCAGCGAAAAACCGCAATATTTACCTTATCAGAGTTCCTGTCGATTCAATAATGCGCGCAAAGATAATTACTTATACATGCGAACCACAAGAATGTATCAGATGCTGGTTAAGTAATATCAAACTGTGCGAAGGAAGTACAATCCCATGTTGTTTGAAACACATGACATGCTTTTTATATTTTGATCACCTTCGATCAATTCTAAGTACATTTCAGTGATTGGGGAATGTTCCAAATCATTGAGATAGTTTTGTCGCTTTTGAAATCTAGAATGATTGATTTGAATATGATTGGTAGGGTTCTTTTCTTCCGTGGATCAAATGGAAGTGGATGAAGTGAATATCTCAGCAATTATAAAGGTAAAGGAGGAACACACGGTGAGGACACTCTTTTCTCTACTTCCTAGGTTAATGATAAAGTCTCATTTTATTTTTTAAGCATCTTGATCCAAGAACATAATATATATCCATTCAAAGCTCAAATACTCGACTTTGCTCAGATCCCTTTCGCCGAACATCTCGCTGAATTAATAACCAATCATCATCGCATATCGCTGGAGGCTTTCCACACGACATGTCAGCTGAATCTACACGATAGACCAGAACAATCAAGTAAAGATCACTTGTTTCGAACAGTTTGTTCTACAACAAATTTTGTAACGACCCAATAAAAATTGTTGTTGGAATTCTTCTGAGTTTCTGATTTTGGTGGGTTGATGATTTTATACTTGTAAAATTGATTCTTCCAACCTTCTTGATTGCAGCTCACTTTCACTCGTGTCCTAACTTGACAAACTGCTCATCTCAGAAGTTTAGGCATTTTTGTTTTTGCTAAAATTAGCAATCGAGAAAATAGAGGAGCTCTTTTATTTTACCCCCCATGCTCATAGTAATAATGTAGTATAACCAAAAAGATTTTGATTATTTTAATTATCAGTGTGCTTGGACACAACAATATATTTCTATAGCGTGTCCGGGTCACGACAAAATGGCAATATTTAATTATTTCCTAGTATTATCGAAGCTTCTAAGATCAAGTAACCTATACCTCATATATATCCATTTAAAGTTCGAACATGACTTTTTTTCTTATATCTAACATAAAACATTAATATATCCGTTCAAAGTTCGAATACTCACTCTTCTTTATACTAAGAAATGTACGCTGCCAGACGAAGATTATACTTTAAAATTTAAATCAAGATAATAAAGTACTAATCATTTACTTAAATTTATAATTATACTTTGACATATTATAAATCATTTTGTTCTTAGTTACGCTTTATCGCCATAAATTTTCAATATAGTAATAGATTTAAAATTTTTGTTACTATACTACTTTCATATTTTTAATAAAAGAATGCCTCGTTTAATTATTTTATTTATTGCTAAAATATCATTTTTCTCTTTTAATAAAAAATACACCTTATGCTATTTTATTTTTATTATTAAAAACGAATTCTCACTGACACAGATAAATTATTCACAATTCTACTACTCAATTATTTTAAGTATTCATTTTAACATATTTTTAATTTGGATGATTGTCTCCAATTTTATTTGTACAAAACTGACACAAGAAGACCTATTATGAAATTTCGCTTTTAGCCACACAAAATACCAAAGAGCTAATAATATTGGGATGCTCTTGTTTGGACGTGAAATATTCGAATTTAATTACATTAAAATCAAGTGGAATGTTAATGACATACCTTTAAAAGTATATCTCTCAGAATTTAATTTTTAATAAAAAAAAGTTAAATCTCAATAGCGTGATATGTGATTAATATTACTTGATACGAAACTATTAAAATTTTGACATAAATACCGTATTTAATATAAAATACTACTAAACATTCAAATGTGTCGACTTGCACCGGGATTAGAAGATCGAATGTCAACGAAGATAATATATACCTATAATATACATATATTTATGCATGTATTTTTAAGACCATAATATCGATGAATTATATTTTATATGAGTGAAAATTAATATAAGTATTATTATGACAATATACTCCTTATTTAGCTTACTAATCAATACTCCCTCCGTCTTTATTTAATCGATCACGTATTAAATTTTTCTGCTCCTTTTACTGATCGCTTACTTTTCTCAACGCTATATTTTGTATCAACTTTAAAAATTCTTTAACATCACTGGCTCGTACGGACAAAGGACTTGATCTTCCATAGCCGCTATTTGGCGGCACAAGGCACTCTCACATCGACATGATGCTTCATAGCTGGGCTATTCAGCGGTGACACACTTCACGGACGTTGACTGGCTGTGACGTGGACTTTACGTCCTTAATAACTCGGCGATACCGGGTATCGAGACGCATTCATACGAAGTTACTTACGCGAATACACATTATCTAATAAAGACTCAAATATAGTCATTCTGTAGCCATTAGAGGCGCACGCAGGGCCTTTATATCCGCTTGAGTCAGACGGGAATCCTGCATACCCTTGGAAGCGTATAATATGTATGGTCCAACCACCAATAAGTTCAAGCATTTGCTTACCTATCGGCATCGAAAAGTTGTCAAGCTATATTTAATACGTGTAATTCAAATCGAAAAGATATTTACACTTAAGATTCAATCTTTCTTTACCCGTAATTTTCCTATATTCATTGTCTTTCTTTGCCTTTACGGGAATCGTTAGATTTCTTATTCCTATCATTCCACATCAAGATAAATAGTCGAAATTTTCACTTTTATATTATAAATAGGTACTCATGCCACCTTTCAAACACACCAAAAATTAAGATACTCCTTACATTAAAGGAGTTCTCTTTGATTAAAAAAATTTATTCTACAAATTCACAAGATTGCTTTGGTATTAAGTTTTCAAAGCTCATCCCACGAGCGACGCGGTGGACGGGCGGTAAGTCAGATTAACCTCGAGGCTTCTCCGACGAAACGCTGCCACCTAAGCTACTTACAAAAGTTTTCACGCAATTCGGCCCATTTATATCACGACGCAGCAACTAATTCAATAAGTTTTTCTTATTCGATTATTTTGTATTGCCTATATTTCCTTCGATCTCAACCTCTGTTATATTTTTATTGTATTTCTTGATCATACTCAACTAAGTCTACAACAACCAAAGTGACCATTCTGGAGAGCTGTGAAGCTGCACCACCACCTAGCTCAGTGTCTGAAATGTCCCATAATCTTACATTTGGGGACATGATGTTCATAGGTTTCCCCCCTGTCCAATCATATTTTATGATAAACCAGTTTCAAAGATCTACTTCATTGATACTATAATCCCCAAGTTCAAGAATTCTTTATCTCATGCACTCAAGTATTTTCCAACTCTTGCTGGTAACTGTATCGTTCCTTGTGATTTAAGTAAGCCTAGGATTCAATTTGTTGAAGGCAACTCGGTTTCGTTAGTCTTCGCTGAGTGTAATGTACTTGATTTTGATTATCTTGGAAGTAGCCAGTCTAGAATTTGCAGTGAGTTTTATCCACTTTTACCTCGTTTATCGCCTGAATCCATGGATTCGGGCGGAGCAAGAAAATTCCCGGTTCTTGCTGTACAGGTGACTGTATTTCCAGGAACCGGATTTTGTATTGGGATTGAATATCAACATTTGGCTGCAGATGGTTGTGCCATGTATGGTTTTATGAAAGTATGGGCTATGATTTCGAAATTGGGAGAAGCTGAACCATCTAATAATTGTAATAATTTTTTACTAGTTTATGATAGAGGTGTGATCATAGATCATACGAAAGAATTAGATGATTTTTTCTGGAATCATTTGAGGAACACATACAGTGAAAAAGAGATGGTGGGCATCAAGTTTCCCAAACCGCATCCTGATAAGGTGCTATCCACATTTGTTATAACCTCGGACGATGTCCAGAGACTCGAGAATTATGTGTCAAATCGAAGATCTTCTCAGAAACGTTTGTCCACTGTGATGATTGTTTGTGGTTATGTCTGGACTTGTTTGGTTAAACAAAACAATGTGACTATGAATAATGTAGATGCTGAAGAAACAGAATACTTAAAGAGTGTCCATTTGATTTCCGGGGACGTGTTGAGCCCCCGGTGCCCTCAAATTACTTTGGCAATTGCTTAGTAAAATGTGCAACCACTGCAAAGAACGGAGAGCTATCTGGAGATGACGGATTCCTAATAGCCGTGGAGCGGATTGGTGAGGCCATCGAAAAGAGATGCCAGGAAGTGTTCGAAGGCCATAAAAAGATGTTCGACGAATATTCAGAGAAAAACGGGGGCAGAACGTTTTCGGTTGCAGGCTCGCCGAGATTGGACTATTACAAGAAGGATTTTGGATGGGGAAAATCAAGGAAGGTTGAGATTATATCTATAGATTTAACTGGGGCTATATAAGCCGGTGATTTAAGCATCTCTAACCTTCCTAGCTTCAAGAATCAATAAAACGATGTAAATTTAAGCCATGAAATAAAACCCATTACGTTAATTTTATATAGGTTCCCCTCAACGCCGAAATGACGTCATTGCCGCATCCACTAATAAACTAAAGGCCAAGTTACAAGCCCTACCACTAAAAGATAATCTACGCTGAAGATTTTCTTATACACATAAAATCTCAACCACAAGATATCAAGCAATGTTATAAACTTCTAACTTCTTCAAGAACAAAATCCATGCTCTTCAATAATATTAAAATACCTAATATTATTCTAGGACGATTATTCTCTATTCTAAAGATTCAGAGCACAAATAAACCTCATTAAACGCCCCTATATTTATGTGCAAAGAGGTATAACCTGGCTGACTCTCACCAGAAGAATTGGGAGCCAAAATCGCTCTCAAATTAAAGTCTCTGACTCGCCATCGACTCCCCCATCGTGACCAACACTCACTATGGAGGTCACGACAGAAAGTGCCTCGCGAATACACCACCATCAAGCACCCCCATCGTGACCACCACTCACGATGGAGGTCAACACAAACACCGAGAAAAAAAAAAAAATCTTCACTTTGCAACAATCTCCCACTTGAAGATATTTTCGGATCACCATCTTCAAAAACACCATTCTGCAGCAGCCTTCCCGAGTTCAATATCATCCACTTAACTCCCACCGGCCGATCCCAACTTCGCATCTTCTTCCATTCCTGCACATCCCCCGAATGACACCAACTCGACTACCGAAGCAGAATCTAATAGTCATTACCTCTACTCCGCTGACTTTTTCCTCATTCAAATAATCAATACGCCTCGTGATTTGCCTTCGATCTTCATGATCTTCAACCCAGTAATATCGACCATCCCGGATGTGAGTTGGGCGACATTTTAAAATAACGTATTGAAATTTGATTAGAGACTCATTAAAGAGTCAACAAAATTATTGAGTTTAAAGACTTTACAGATACACGTTGTAAACTCTCAAGAGACGCTAGCACGTCAATTACATGCACACCGCCAATCGATCATCGAAATATTATATACGTAGTGCTTCACTTGTTCGCATCAAGCCAAATTATCATGTAATCGCCAATATAATCGTTTGGTCGAACCAAATATTTTACCCCAATTATAATGTGTATCAGATATTACCAAGAGTATGCACAAATATTGATTTTTGAATACTTATTATACCCAAAAGGTATATACATCCATATACTATTATACTCCTAGAGGTATGTAATTAAAGTAATGGAAACATCTATAGAATTGAAGTAAGTTTCCATTGTGATGTATCAATATTTTCAACATCGGTGTATAATACAATCAAAATGTAATATTCAAACGTAATATCCCTACGCTATACGCATCTCAAGATGAATAAATATGAACTCGGTTCGAGAGAAGCTCATGATAATATGAATGGGGCTCATGGATAATATGAACCGTAAGTTCACTACCAAATAAATATTCAATTCTCAAGATAGTATTGAAATTATATACCAGCTTGTAAACACTAAAAATAGAGCGGTTCCCCGAAGAACCATTGTAGGTCAATAGTTCCACCATCTAAATTCTAAAAGAAGAATATTTAAAGATGGTCTATAAGATGATTACCTGTAAGAAATAGATGAATAATATATCTCATAAATACAGCATATGATAAATGTCTCGAAGACATCTATACCGAAATTCATGAATGCAACAGATCTCAATTATCATGAATATGGTGGAACTACATGGAAAGATTGTCGACAATGAATATCAACATAATGAAAGAGCTCTTATATGCATTTAAAGCACATGGATCATAAGTCTACTTCCTTGACCGAAAGTAGAAATATGTTTATGAATGGCCAAAGAGAAAAGACGCAATCAAGAGTAAGGAAACTCACTCATGATGTAAGTGAGAAATTTAGATTTGAAGTCTAACGAAGATACTAAAGTAAGATTGTTATCCTGCGGAGAATAAATGGCATATGATTTGTCTTATACCCAAAAGCACTAAATGAGTTATAAGGCACGATACACCTTTGATGTAGGTATCAAAAATGTTTGGTAGCAACAAAATATAACCTTCTTTTGATATGCGCATTTGATTTATGATTTAAACATGCTAAGAAACGGTACATGACACGTATAAAGATTTATAATACTGAAGCACATATAAAGATTTATGATGCCGAGGCAAATTTATATTCCCGAACTTAACTCACTCAGTTAGTAATGAAATATTTGAATATATTTAAGCCATCCGTAAGATGGATTACAAGTACGAATCGATTATTAGATATTCATTTGCATTTTATATATCGTATGAATATACAAGTCTATCGATGTATATACATGTTTAAGTTTGACTATATTATGTCTTATATGATTATATGATTTATTTATTTGCTTATTACGTGACATGAAATATTTGAATTATCAATTGTATGTTGGTTTTGATATTACATATTAATGATTGAGTTAAGCTATCATGTTGACGACTGAATAGTCACGATACTACCGGCATCCAATTATAACTTATGTAATTCTGTAAGAAGTTCTCGAATGACTAAATTATCATGACTATAAGCACGCAAGAAAACTCCCGTTATAATTCTCAATCAAGACAACAAGTCTACAAACGGATTTTGGTTAAATACCAGGACGGTACGAATTTTTACGCGAGTCACTGAACTTTGAATATATATGAAACACGATAAAATGTTTCATCTCAAGCAACGAGATTCATGAGACAACTAGTATCTCGCTTTCTTGAAAGATATGAACTCGTCCCCAAGCATCAATTTAACGTATTGCTGGGATACATGATTACATAATCACGCATTATCGACAAACGCCATAGCCGTTATTTGGATTTCTACTTGAATAATCTAAAACGATGACCCATCGTGGGGAGATATTTATTATACCCATGATCCTATCGTAGAAGATATTTATATGCATTGTACTCTTTTTTCCCTTCCCTAAGTTTTTCCTAATCGGGTTTTCTTGGTAAGGTTTTGAATTATATAATTACTGCTATTACCTAAAGAGAAATATAGTCTTTTGTTTTACTTCGGTGCTTTTATCTCACGTGGTTTTTCCTAAATGATTATTTAACAAAGACGTATTATATCAACGACCCATTAAGTATCAGATACATGTAAAAAGATCGAGAGTTTATGAAAATGACCATTTATGCTATTTAATTTAAATATTATCGAACTCCTAAAGAGCTTTCAAGAATAGAACTTCAAGAAGGAATTTGAGACGCAAATACCATGACAATTACTGAACATTCAAACAAGTTATAATATTTGATGTGAACATTAGCCATTAATATCGAGAAATATAAAATATCTTATACGGTCTCAAGCAACCATATAAGTGTCTTTAAACCTATTTAATTTATAGAAATTATTTATGCTAATGCATACTTATATTTGTTGTGAGGATCAATAGACGCATCTCTATTTTTTTTTTTTTTTTTTTAAAAACCCACCCACCGCCCCTCTACAACGAATCGAACCTGGCGACCTCTAAGTCACCTAAGCGCCTCCTAACCACTAAAATGCTCGATGTTCTCATCTCTATCTCTATTTATTTCTCGGTAACATATTTCATGGCGATATAATAAAATGTTTATATCGCAACATCATTCGATATGCACAATTCTTAAATTAATGCAATAAAAGTTGTGAATGTGTTTATTGGGAATTATGATCCAAATAGTATCCATACACACATTTATCATAATAAAATTGCATTCCGACGCATCTTTGGCGACGATAATCAGATGCTGGGTTGCGACGCTTAAAACGAATAACATATCAAACGGCGTGAGAATAAAATATATCGCATTTTTCTACCACGATTTTTAAAGGAATTCATTAAATCGTGATTTTCAATAAATTGATCTTGTAATAATTCGACATGATATTCACTAAATCACTTTCTACCTTTAACATTTGAAAACCTATCGGTATATGTGACTACGCATCAGTTTCGGATGCTAAGGACGTGTCAGCGAAAAAGCACGCGCCGCTGTATTTTTCCTTAATCGCTTTGTCTTAATCGAAGCTTCTCCTCGATATGCTTTTAACAGACAACATTATAAAGCCAGATGTTGCACACGCACTCTTTTTCTCCTTCACTCCATTTTTTTTCCCACGTGTTTTCCTAGAAGGTTTTAACGCATATTTTATTTAATTGACATCCGCCGGAGCCATATAAATATTATATTACTTTGATGCTTTGTCAACTGCTCGCCTTGCTTACCGCTAAGTTTTAACGATTTCAATTTAACAATCAATCATTTTACTTATTTAACAAAGCTATTTACATTCTTATTATCAGATCTCTAGTTCTATAAATGTATACTCATTATATATTCTATACAATTCCAAAAGCAATAAAATTATCATCATATCTCTCTCTTTAGTTATATTCATAACAAATAGGTTATTACTTTGAAAAAACATCTCATCCGTGACCTTTCAGTCTCCTTCACTCTTTAGCACTACCTTAAAAGATGAACAGTACGGAAGAGCCTGAGAAACCCACCACCACTACAACCACCATTTTCACGGCGGAGGAAATCGACTCCGACGACGAAATAATTGTAGTGTCTGAAACCCTTATTCAATTAACATGTTCCAATTCCCGATCCGATCAAGAATCCGAATTCGAAGACGACGAACCAGTGGATTTCCCGCCAAAATTTGCTTGCAAGATTTGCGAAACCCGAAACCCGATACACGACATTTTTCGCGTAAAGGGTTGTGATCATTTCTACTGTTCCACGTGCATTGCGCAACATGTAACGTGCAATATTAAAGAGAGTGTGACACAAGTCACGTGTCCATTCTCGGGCTGTAACGAAATGTTACAGCCCGAGAATTGTAAGGATATATTGGCCCCCGAGGTTTATGATCAATGGGGTGACTTATTGTGTGAGGAGGCTATTATGGGGTGTGAGAGGCTTAATTGTCCCTTTGAGGGTTGTGGTGGTTTGGTGATTAATGATGGGGGTGTTGTTAGGGAATGTGAGTGCCCTTATTGTTTTAGGTTGTTTTGTGTGAAGTGTAGGGTCCCTTGGCATGCTGATATTGATTGTGCAACCTTTCAGATGAGGAATTGAGAAGAAATAGAAGGTTATGTTTGTTTTGAATTGCAGGTTAGTTGTTTGATAATTTGCTTGAAACAACAAGGTGAATTCAAGAATTGAAAATTAACCATCAAAATTCAATCATTGAAGTAATATACTTTAGTTATGGCAATTTGTAATTGAGTACTTAGTTTTTGGCTTAGAGATAATTGCAATTTGCCCACACCGTTATTGGAGTTGGATAAAAGTCAATATTTAGTCTCTATAATTTGCATTGGTTAGTATATAATGTTGAAATACAATTATCTCTACTTGAGATTCTTCAACCTATAAAGTATTCCCTGAATGTCATTTCCCAAACCTTTTTTTAATGAGTTAATAGTTGATGAATTAATGTTGTTTGTTTTATAGGTGTGGAAGTTCTTGTTGCTACAACTTACAAGTGTGGAGCTTAGTATATGAACAGAAGTTTAAGCTCTAATATATAGTAGAGCTATCTAGTTGACAATGTTTGCAATTTGAATCCGTTTCAGAAACATGGTTCAGACATATTCCACTTGATTGTTATCTAGGCTGTCTTGTAAATTGTAATGCTTCCTTCAGTTCTTGTGATGTGTGATGTGTCAGCTGAATATGTAATCTCAATGTTCCAAGCAGATATTCAATCTTTATTATAATTTTCTGCCAGATGCATATGGTTTCGTCATAAAATCGATGTACACGCATTTAATTTGGAGAAATTAATCACAATACCTTCTAACATATACGGAGTAATAAATAGTTTTTAAACATTCACAATCTACTGCATTATAACCTCTTATCTACCACTCTATTAGTTGTCAATATTTATCTCCATCCCCAAATAAGAAATTCTTAACATGTTTCTTATGTTTATGGTTGTCAATTTTCTCAGTACTTCCGACTAAGGCTTTTGTTATAACATGGCTCAGAACACCAATGGGACAAAATAACAGACAAAGGATAACAGAATGTCGGGTCTCTACGTCGTTCTGCAGTCCATCTTGATAAACCTGCCTGGAATGCCGATAACATTTAACGAAAAGTTGAAAACAAAAATACAAGTTGACAAACAAGTTTAGTAGAAGGATAATGTGATTGACCTAGCAGTAAAAAGATCAACAGAGAGAAGGTGAATCCATGCTGAAGCCATAGTCATTTCACTGCTGAACATCTTAAGCATGCCTGACAACTGAGCAAAACAAAATAAATTATTCATACTTAACTATTGTAGAACATTATATGATCATATATTGAACTTAATGCATACCTCTGGCATCCAATAACCGTTTCCAAACATGTAGTGCAATGTCTCAGGCGTCCAGGAAACGTACAACATATATGCATATAATAGTCCAAGAACGATGTAAGGTATATAGCTCTCCATTGTTCTCCTAGTCTACAATTGGATTATCAAAAAACTAAGTCTCTTCATTGTAATCGACCATATACATCAACCATTTTTACAACAATTTAATTTATAAATATATCCATTGAAGTATATAGTGCGATCAACCAGTAAAATCAGGTTATTTTCCCGTAGAAAAGGAAGCCGTAGTTGATGTGGAAAAAACTCATTTTCTATCTAGTTATGAAGGGTCACAATATAAAAAGGCCGTCTTGTGCATTTTTAATCACCATGCAAAGATCTTACCAGTTGTGCTCTAGGTGCCACGACCATAAATGTATAGAATGGAAGAACAACAATTGTTCCTAATGTGAAAACAGCATTAGCAACTTGGGACGGTTGAAGGCCTGCAAGGAAATTATCAAATTCCTTTAATTGATTATATGAACTTGAACCTTGGTAATAATCATCTCAAATGGACATCTACACCAAGGATCAATCAGACCATGACATTTTCTCACAATGAAAGTCATTTGAAGTATAAAGATTGCTTACATAGAGCAACCATCTTGGAGTTTTTCCTATATGGTGTTGTTCTTGAAAGGTTTGGTTGAATGAGTGATGTTGATCCTGCCAAGAAGCTCTGGTCATTCCTTAACAGCAATAGTCCTACCATGCCATCTTCTCGGATGGAATGCCTTCTACTAACACTTTCAAGAGAAAGATCAAATCTTTGAATCATCCTGTTGCTAATTGGTGATTTAGTGGCGAATCCAGACTAAACCACGAAAAATTTAACAATGTTAATTGACATTGAATCACAAGTGAATTTTAATTTTTAGAATAGATTTGGGACGCTTATCTCGACAGAAGCATTTATTGCCATAGCTGGCATTACGATAACTCCGCATCTATTAATTGGCTCTCAGAATTAGATTTTCATTAAATGCTAATATTAATCATCCTATTAATTAGTTTTCCTTTTGTAATAAATATATTTCATTAAATACTAATGCCAATATTAAAACTTCCTAAACCCAAAAAAACTCTCACAAATTTCCAAAAAATATGTAAGAATAAAACTCTATTGAAGCAAATTTGAAGTTAAGGAGCAATAATCAAACCCAAAAATTGCAAAAAATTGAATAAAAATGGTGAAAAATAGAAAAATAGAAGCATGTACTTTTTTTGAACCATTAGAGTACTAATTCAGTTGATTTTTTTTTCAATTTAAAGTAATACCATGTTGAAATTGACAAAACATGGTTGAATTGCTTTGGATTATGCTCCATTTCGTTTGATGCAATATTGGGGATGCTACAAGGATGCTATCGTTACACTGTAATTATTTATTTTTGGAAGCTTTTGTTTGTTAAATCAATTTATTGTATACATGAAGAAAAATATGGGCTGCAATATAATTTATTTTTTAGTAAGAAAATATAATTTTCAAAATTTTGGGAGGAATTTCCACTTACTCCACTGCATTGAATAACACATACATGATACAACAGATTGAAAAGAATGTACTTTCATTGATCTGCATACTATCTATAGGCAAAAATGAACTTTGCCCAATCATATTGATTACTGCTGACTAGTTCGATAGGATTCATTCATCATAAATTCAACTGATAATTGATATACTAATTATTGCTAACTAAAATGTTCATGAGCCTTAATAATCAAACTTTTCAAGAAACCAATAAATGAATACTAGATTGGCGGAGCTCAACGTAGGTAAGAACTTTATCGAAATTGGAATACTATAAGAGTCTATGAAGAAGAATATGATCAAACACAAATGTACACCCAGCAAAGGACATCTAGCATGAATATTTCTATTAAAGAATCCCCACTAAACCCAACGGAAACACATACCTTGATTGCATGTTGGGGATTATGGCAGAAGCAAAAAGAAAATGTCATTATTGATAGATAAGAAAAAATATTGAACAACTAATATTTGAAGCAATGAATACAGAAACAACAAAAATGGCTGATTCATTCTAGTTAAAGAAAGAAAAGATCCCTTATTATGAAAGACACGCAAACTTCTAGGTGGCATAAAAAAATCAAGAAAGCGTTATTGTTGAATTTGGGTCACTGAATATGGAGCACTTCTTAGTGGGGAATGCTAAACCAACCAGACTTGACAAAAGAATTAATTTGTGACAAATCAAGATAGGCAATATTATTGGTGGAGAAGTGATTCAATTGCTAGATATGCATTTTCAGGAGTTTCATAATTGTAAGCCATCTTATGAGTGTACGTGGCACACATGCAAAGAGGTTGAATTGTCCTCATTTTTCATGGAAGTTTGGTGCGTCACTTCTCTGAGCACTAAAGACTTGTGATTTGTGAAGTGTTGGTCTAGAATTGGTTCAAGTAGGGCCTTATTGGTGAGTTGTTTTATTGATGTTGTCTACATTTTAAATTAATTTATTAAGAATAAGATTTTTAATTAATTACTTAAAAGAATATCATATGCCAATAATTCATGGGGATCATATATGTATTTATTTATGTCTAACCATTCAAATATTTCTACTTTTCATGCTTTAAAATGGCATGTATCATCGACATCTATATCTATATCTATATATCTTATAAAAAAATGTGAATCCACAAGTATTTCTTTTCATAAGCATTATATCGTCTCTTCAAATAATGTTAATTACAAACATCTAACGATTGTCAAATCTCAATAATAATTAAATAATAATGAGTAATTAAATATCGGGATGCTATATTTAATTTTATTTGACAATTAAAATAAATAATTATATTTATGATACTATCAGAATCATAGCTCATAAAGAAAAATATCGAAAAGTTTATAATACTCATTATTTCACCTTTTGAGAAAGTTGTATGCAGAATATTGAATAATTAAAATAAATAATTATATTTATATATTTATTTCATTATAATTATAATCATTATCTATATATATCTATATTTATATACCTTATAAAAATATGAATTTAACAATGTGTTTCTTTCCTTTTTTACTAAGAGCATATTGCCCCTTCCAAATAAATTTAATTACAAGACACCTAATGGTTATCAAACTTCAATAATAATGAAAAAGTTAAAATCATAATTAAAATAAATAATTATATTTATGTCACTATTTCATTGTAATTATAGCTCATAATTAAAATATTGGGAAGTTACATGACTCTCATTATGAATATTGAATAATTAAAATAAATAATTATATTTATGTATTTGCTTCATCATAATTATAACTCATAATTAAAATATCTAGAAATTACATGATTATCATAACTTCACCTTTTGATAGTTACCCAAAAAATAATATATTATTTCTTCTATAAATACCCACTATTTTATACTATATATTATGCAATTTCAACATCATAGCTTCTATAAAATGATTCGTATAGATATTGTTGGTATTTTGAAGTAATAAGCACCCAAAAAAAGATTCCAGTTACATTATAATGTGATTTTTTCTATATATCCAACCATTAATCACTCTTAGGTAAATTATCAAATACCGTTTTTATTTTCTGAAACAATTATTATAGATCAAATTATCAGTTTTTTGGGACACAATTTGGATACTCAATCATATACAATTAGTCTCAGAAGTGATGAAGGATAATATTATTGATTAGTGTAATTTTATAATATATACATATACTTATTTTGATGAATTTAACTACTAAAAGGTGAAAATATTACTTTTAGAAATGAAACATGTTTCTTTGAACTTCAAATATAAAGTATTATGACTATTTAAAACACATTTGATATGTCTATGTGGTTATAGTTATAAAACGTATAAACATGTTGTATATTATAAACACATTTGAAATGTGAAATCAATAGTCATCACATTGAAAATTTCTAATGTCATATTTCAACACGGAAGTATGATAATGATTGTTTTTATATTAAATCATATTTATTTTTTGACAATGAAGTATAAGACTTCATCACCATATTACGGTCAATCGTATTTTAAGATTAAATTCTTTGAGTTCGTAAGTCGTTCACTGGGTCCCGAACCTCTATTCTTACAAATAATAGTAAAGTAAGATTTGAAAAGGGTTGCAAATTATTCTTTTGCCTCGATTAAGTTCCGTTTATTTTAAAAAAAATATGGAGTATTTTATAAGAAAAGTGAATAATAATAAATTTTAACATATATGGGCGAAATACTCAAATATTGTAAATAGTAAAAGTATAATTCAAGAAAAATAAATTGCACACCGTTTAAATTTTGAAATCAATTAATGTCAATATGAAAAATCAATTCATAGGTTACTATTTCAAGGACTGCAATCGATTGAGTTGAATATTTTTCCTTATTATTTGAAAATTTTCAATAAAGAATATATGATTATTTTTTTATTTTTTTATATGATTATGTTAGTTAGTTAGACAATACATACACAAGTTTATCACTATTATAGATTATTTTTTATTTTAATAAACAAAATTTAAATAAAAAATCTATCTTTTTTTTTTCAAAGTTATCCACATTTATCCACGTGCATAACACGTAATAGCTTACTAGTTGATTTGAAAGAAAGGAATCTTAATTAGAATAAAGTTGAACTAGTTATTAAGAGGAGAACCAAGCATTGTCATTGATAGTAAAAATTGTTTAGAATCTTAACACTGATGTTATCCAAAGATATTTCACGAGAAATGTCTTCTACTGGGAAGGATAATACAATTTTCTTATCTGCTTGTTTTGCCAGCACAAGAAAATAAACGACAATTAAACTGGTGGAAGTTTAGATTACTTATAATATACCAACAAAGTTGACATTAATACAACTGAATTTATTCTCAATTTACAGATCTTTGAAGTACAAGAAGTTGGAAAATGAAAATTACACTCTTATGATATATACACAAACACTGAAAAAGAAATTAATCAGATTGATATGGAGGACAGAGTGGTTCCCCATTTCCATTTTCATCATCAATAGCAGTTTGAATGTTTTCGCAGCAACCAGCAACACCGGCTACTTTTCCCGTGATCAGACGAGAATTGAATAAATATTTTAAAAGGGGACCAATGGCAACCTGAGAGAAGGCAATGGATTGAAGGAAGAAGCCGAGTTGCTAACAATGTGATGGCTATTGACTGTGCTCATCAAGCCAAGTTATGATGTCACTGAAAACTTGAAGTATCGTTTCATCGGTCTCACCCTCTAGAAGAGCATGCCAAGCGTCATCATAGAGGACTAATTTCTTGTCGGTACTGCTTGCCTTCTCGTACAATGTGTTGCTCACAGAAGGATCAGTCACATGATCGGCTTTTCCATGGAGGATCAGTAATGGCAGCGATACCTAAACAAAGATTAAAAAACATGAAATGAACGATTTTAGGCTTCACTATTGTTTATTTTGTAGTGACAGTTACTGATTGCATGATGAAGAATCAGTCCGGCTCCTACACAAAAGAGAAAAACAAACTAATGGAGCTCATCCTTCTTTCTTTACTTTGGAACCTGGAAAATTGAAACCTATAGCTCCATCATATTCTTGAACAAGTCTGACAGGATGAATCGTGCTTGTATAATGGAAAAAGCAGGACGATATGAAAGATATCGTATCAATTCAATAGAGTATAAGGATAATGACCTCATAAAATTTTCTTGATACTATTCAATTAGGGAAAGTGCTACATGGTTTAGATAATCGCTAACCCTTCAGCACTTGTAACTAGAGGTAAGTAGAATTCTTGATCATGCATGTTTATGGGCAAGAAATTAAAACAGGCTAACCGCAGATATATATGATAGAGGTAAGTAGAATTCCTGATCATGCATGATAAAATCCAGAAATGTTATGAATTATTTGCAACTAATTTTAACATACTTTTCCCAGTTGATGTTCAAGCTCTCGGGTGGTATTCAACATCTCTAGAGCAGTGCGTAAACGTGGTTTATCCTTGTAAGCTATAACATTGTAGGTTGCCTGCATACAGAATGAACATAATTATATAATTGTTATATGAATATGAAAATCAAATGAATAATTATGCTGCAAAATAAATGCCGAAAGACAAGACTCAACCCTGTCCAATTAGAGTGCAACTTTCTCAATGTGCTACTGCAGCAGAGCCTTCAACTTCAGTTTTTATTTACAATTGAATTATGCGATATTATTTTATTTGATATCTTGAAAACAAAATACTCTATTTGAATAATTTTACCACTTTTCAGATTTTAATGAGCTATTTTGACGTGGCACTAATATGATTTAAGTAGTTCATTAAAGTTGAAAGAGAGGGAGTACATATATAATGGCTACTAAAAAAATTATGGGTGACTGAAGTACTATTTGCTCGTCGATTTGGTCAGTTAGAGTGTTTACATATATATAATGAAAGAACAAACATCCTGATTGTGACGAAAATAAAAACCTCTGTACTAGGTATTTTTATGCAGACATTGTCTCGTTGGTAAAGGAAAGCCACAAAACCTGTTCTCTCTTTTTTTCATCCTTGAAAGCCATGTCTGCTAAATCTTTTTGGGGAACTAGCTTATGTTTTGGAAGAAACTTTGCCATGCCAATTAGGATTTGTGTCAATACCCAAGGAGGAACCATGTCATCTGCAATCTATGGCTGAAGTATAAGGTTACATAAATAATCACATTAAGAGAAAATTATATCAGAGTTGGTGGAGAGCAATACTTTGCACATAGGTGCGACAAGGATGGCACCAGACCATGCACTAGGATGTTTAAGGTGCACCTTAAGAGCAACAGCTCCACCCATAGATTGACCAAACAGAAAGCTTGGCAGGCTACGAAAATCAGGGGTTTCTACAAGCAGGATTAACAAGTATATCAGACAAGGTCGCCATCATTGTCATAGAAATAAATATGCATATTGTATTTGTTTGAAGTGATTGTTTTATTTGAAAGATCAGTACGAGATCCTCTCCCTTTTCTCTTGTATATTACTTCTTATTTTGATATTCCAAATTCTATTAATATCAAGGTCGGTGAAATTTCAGTTTCTTTACATGTTGATCATGAATCAAAGATAAATAGCTGATGAAGATCCTGAACATATGATACCTTTAAGTTTTGAGTAGTGTTCAATAACATCATCAACTAGTTGATCAAAACTTTCAACAAACCCATGAAGTCCTTCTGAAAGACCAAATCCAGGATAATCCATTGCAAAAACAGCATAACCAGATGAAGCTATCTTTCTCGCAATGCCTACGAAAGTGCATCAAGAGAGATTTTATTTAATACTCACTATATGCTTTAGGCACAACAACATTGTAATGTTTTGTTATCTATTAACGCCTACCTTCTAAAAAGAATGTGATAGTATCTCCATAACCATGACAAAGACAAACAATTGCTTTCGGGGAATTGGTCTTTGGAATCCAACTCTTTGAAAAAATTTCTATCCCTCTTGAGTTGACTTCATACAACTGTATCATAGAAATTCAAATCACTCTCTGTGAGCAATCAAACAGAACGCGAAAAAAAAAGTATTCTCACCAAGAGAATACGAGTTCAGATTTGGGTCAACTAATATCTAATGACTAAGGATCCTCCCTCAACCCACCAAGGTGGAGTAGAATAGAGATTTTAGAATTTCATATCATAAACTACTTGAAGTTCGAAATTTGACATGCTCACGCAAAATCGGATATATTGTGAAAGACATTTAATGATTTTAATTGAAAGACTCAAGGACTAATATGTCGCTCATAATGAAGTAAACATGAACAGAAAATAATGATAAAGAACTTACACATTAGAGTTAAAATCATCCAAAGCTTAAGACAGAGACAAGTAACGAGAATAATTGTTATTCTATATTAAAATCCCCTTTGAATATAACTTTTTGAAGGTAAATTTTTATTCAATACTATGTTATCATCACTGAACGTTTGGTGTTAATGGCGCTCCATTGCAGTTTGTAAATGTCTTTTTGTCCAATTTCTGTTGGCTGGTACAATCACTAAAGGAGCATTTAGTATTTCTTAGGCTATTATAGTGCAGGATCTCAGTCAAGATGATCAAAACTCATATAAACAGATCAGATGTTCACTGGCTAAAATATTTTAATGACTCGCTAAAGCAATTAGTTTACCTCTTTCATCTTCAGACCTTCATGGGGCATCTGTAGAAAAGGTAGATGAAAGATATTATTATTACTGGAGAAGTTATAACATAATTTTAAGCAAGACATATTTCATGAGATATGTTTAAATGTTTCAACTGGAAATGATTCATCTTAAAAAAAATATAAAGAACACAGGTCATTATTCATTTCCAGGACAACTCAATCCGGCACCAAAAAAGTTTGTTCATATATTCTATTTATTAATATGCAATAGGCTCATATATTTAAGTCATGGAGAAAGACTTTGAGCAAATGATCAAGAACACAGTTCATGACGTGACTCCACTCTACAGGATCCTTGTTCGCCCATTCATTTAGTTAATAGACTTGTCAAAAGCTTGAAACAATAACATGATTCATAGCTAGTCGTCAAGGCCGTCCCATAACTAGTTTCAGGGTTCAAATCTCTGTTAAGTGTAGAACTCATTATTCAACTGGAAAATAAATCTGAAAAAAAGTAGATTTAAATAGTACTCCCTGTAACACATCAAGTCAAATCAAAAGGTTTTTTCTGGTTCGACAGATTAAAAACGCATCATGAAATAAATTCAATGCATATCATCTAGTGCAAATCAAATGTCACTAAGTAAAGAACTAAACCAACCAGCAAAAAGCTCTCATCTTTGAATCAAATACTCCCTCCATTTCAAAAAAAAAGTTATCCACTTTGATTTACAATGGTCAAATTAACAAAGTTAGGAGCTCTAATTGACAAGATAACTTTGATCTGAATCACAATTGCCATTTTAACAGCAACCACATTAAAAGCACTGCCATTCAATATATTTTTCACCAAATATTATAAAACACATAAAAATACTTGAGTTAATATTTTAAAAACTCAACCATTCAAATTCAAAACTAGACAATCTTTTTGGCACATGAGGAGTAAAAGAAAAACAAACAAAAATTAAGTCAAACATTTTTCATGATCAATGCCTATGAACAAAGCTCTGTCTAAGCGAGGCAAGGGGGGCTAAAGCCAAAATCAACACTTTTACATTGATACTAATACTCTCGTTAACATGCCCCAATGATTACAAAAAGTTCCCTCTAACCGGAATAAGGGGGTCAAAAACAAAATCAACATTACTAGAACAAAAAAGACCATCTTTTTTTAAGTAAATTGAGTATACCTTAAACAAAACATGATCAATGGACAATTGGGTATCCTTAAATGCTTCACGTGCAGTTCTTCTTGCAGCAACAAAGTCCATGTCAGCATCAACAATCCTCTGCAACTCCTCATTGATGTTTGGAAACTTCACAGAATTTGCCATTATCGCTTTCTCACTTCTCAAACAACAACAAACCCTTTTCTCGATTTCTATTAAAAGTCACAAAATATGTTTATTATTAATGATTCAAGATTGAATCACAAAATATGAATCTCAGACAGAAAAGGGACAAAAAACAGATGAATAAGGAAGATAATTAAGATGGGCAAATTTGTCATTATATCTGGATTAGTACACTAATTATAACTAATAGAGTTTTTTAATAATACCCGTCCATCGCATGAATATTGTTTTTTGCACTAATAAATGTACATAATCGATATAATATTCGTTTAAATCAGAATTATCATATTATTAATGAAGTATATTAAAAATATTATTATTAAATATATTTTTCGTCGAATATCATATAATCATATAGATAAAAAGAGGAGAAAAAGTAGTGGTAACAAAATAAAGTCTAGAAATTGTAGTAAAGAATGACTGACCACCAAGAGGTTGCTTCTGGTAAACCTTTGAAGAATTCAAAGCCATCTGTTATGACTTTATTGATAAATAATTGAAATTTAATAAATGAGATAATGGAATATGCTATGAGTCGATGACGACTACTGAAATTTCAAAAAATTAAGTACGTATGTGTGAGCGTTTGAAGGTACCATTCATCTGGAAGTATTTGATGAGATAAGTTGAATTGAGGCTTATGAAATTTAATAAATAAGGTAATAATTTACATATTTTATTTCTTGATAATGAGAGTTCATATATTTACATATTTGAATAAATAATAGTAAAGAGACTAGGCTTGTGGTATGGGGTCGATTTACGAATATTTGATACGTTTTTAGAGTTTAATTGAAATTATTAAGCTGTGTATAAAAACAGCTGGATTCGAATTTTTTTTAAATTAATATTTTTTTAAAATTATCTTTGATCACTTGAATAAGCTCTTTAAATATAATATGAAAAATTATAATAAAATATATGCTTAAATATTTTAATCATTAGTATGATTTTATAACGAGTTGCACCATTATTTTTTGTGGATAATATTTTTTTGTTTCTAGTACATTTATTTCAAGATTAATTTTATCCAATAATATTAGTTAAATTATTAATATATATTATTATTAATACATATTCAATAGAAAATAATAAGTTTTATAAACAAATACTATATATAAATCATTAATGTAATAATATTTTTTTTAGTAAAGAAAATAAATTTAGTAATCAAAATTACATAATTGAATAATCAGTCAAACACAGTTACAATTGACGAATAGATAAAAGATGAAAGATCTTTATTAATTTAAACATCTCCTCTATTTTCCTCGATTAAGAAAATTATTTTTAAATTATTAGCATTGAGTATATTAGCGTATTACAGATCCTCTCGATTTATTATTACTTGAGACACGTCATCTATAATCATAGTATTAAGGAAATGATTTGGTACTCCAATTGTATGTTTTACATTATGATTTTCTTATCACATAAAGTTGGAGGAGAATGATAAAAATTTAGCTACTTGGCGTAGTATGTTTGAGGTATTTAGCGTCTTGATTTTGTACGTAGGTAGGTGGGGAAATAATTTATTGAGAATCTGTCTTCTTATATGACTTTATCATTTTTCTATAAACGACTTTAACATTATTTGTTAACTGAAATTAAACTTATTGAATTAAGCACAATATGACTCAAAGAAATAATTAATATATATTAATTTTAATAGGTGATACATTTGTGAAGAAAATTATGTCTAATATTAGTTTAATGGGAGTATTAATATTATTTTTATAATATATGAAGCTATATTTTTTACTTAAGTTTTAGAGAAAGAATAAATTTAGTAATTAATAATGTAAAATGGAGCAACATTTGAGCATATATATATTATTGATTAGTTATTAGTCGTATTAGTGATTATACTATAACTAGATTGTCACCATCATCAAGTGGAGTGTCAAAATCATTACATGATAAAATATTACTCCTTGCATCTCAAATTGATTGGATCTAATTTGAAATTTTTCTAGTTTGAGTTTTTAAATTATGAAGTTAAAATATATTTGTATATATTATATAATATTCATCCGTCTCGATTTATATAATTGTTCGGAAGAAAAATATTTTATTAACAAATTGTGGGTGTCTGATTTTGAGGAAGCGAAAAGTTATCGGCCAAATAGAAAATAAAAATATCGCTCCTCAGATTTTTTTTGTTAGCGTTTCGTATATGTGAATTGGAGCTTTTTAGTATAGAATTCTTTAACACAACTATATGTTCAAAAATATAAGAAAATAATTATGAAACTATTATCGAAGAGCGAATGCAATGATATAAATTTTATATTTATTAGAATAATGAAGTAATTAATAGTGGTAGCCAGTTTCGTTACGATGTCAAGCAGTGTCGAATAAAAGCGGAGGTGAAAGTATAATATTGAGGAGATTGCATTATTATAATCTCAATTACTATATAAATAGTGAGAAATTCAATTATTATATATAGGTATAGTAGTAACTACTCTAATGAATTTATTTATGAGTGGTTATTTTTTAAATTAGTTTTTAAAATTGCACAATCAACAAATAAATATAATACCACATGAAGAAATTAGATGATCATGTTTCACCAAATAATTTTCACATTCCCACTTTATGAATACAATAAATATGAAGTCATGAACTCATGATCTCTTTACACGATTAATATCAAAATTAACCATCAAAGACATGATCTACTTTTCTTCTAAGAAGTTTAAATACAAAAGAAATCATTATTCAAGATGCATTAATAGAGAGGGTGACAGGGCAAATGTAAATATTACAGTATTGACACAAATTGTAGAAAAAAAAAAAAAAAAAAATTCATCAGCAATCTGATGATTCAATACTGAAATGCTACATAGTAGAACCATAACTAGGATAAATCTTCTGCAAGTTACTTCAATTCGTTGTAGTTCAGCAGTCAATTCTTACAACACATGGTGGACAAAGATGAAAGTTACAAGTTTCACATTCGAAAACACAATAAATAGCGTCAGTCATACCTGATCCACAACCATTGCCGTTGGAACAAATTTGAGAGGGAAGAAAGAAGATGAATACTTAGGAGTAGAAATATTAAGATGAAGAGTAAAAAAGAAAGAAGAAGATAGAGATGAAGAAAGAAGAAAAGAATAAGATGAGAAGACGAAGTTCATGATGAAGAAAGAAATCAAATTTTGGAAACAATGAAAATCAACTTTTTTTTGCTTTGATATTTTGCATGAAATTTTATTTTTTGTTTCATAGAAAAGAAAACAAAACATGTTACACAAACATACTTTCCATCTATTGTTTCGTGTTTGATACTTTTTACAACAGAATAGCAGAAAAACTCACAAAAATGAGGTTTCCAAACTTAATGATATAAAATTTTGGAAACTCGGCGTAAACATATATATTAAAAGATATTTGTATAAACATAGATATTATAATAAATATAAATGTTGAAATTCATTACCTAAATTATGATTAATGGTAGGGGCGTCATCTGTTTTTAGCACGTCGTAGTTCGTATTAAACTTTCAAAATATACTTTTACATCACTAAACTTTCAACGCGAGAAATTTTTTATTTTTCGGTCAAAATGGCCATTAAGTTGATAACCCCGAGGTCACGTGACATTTTTTAGGGGTCTTTTTTGGCAAGTCGTTAAAAGAATTAAAAATCATTATTGAAAATTTAAAAATTACAAGGGAAACATTTTGCATTGGGGGGAGGGGTATTTTAGGCAAACCAATTTAAAGTATGTATGAATACATGACCTCGGTTGATAGTGTAACATCCAATTTGACATAAAGATCAAATTATTCAATGTTAAAGGATTCGATGTAATAGGGCGTTTTGAAAGTTGATGATGGAATGGTGAATGAGTTAAAAGTTGTATGATGATCCCGACTATTAACCCACTAAATTAAAATAAAATACATATTTTGTTATCAATATTATGTTATTTGAAATGTTTGAGATAAATTTTTTATAAATTTTTGGACTTTTAAATAAAATATTTTCATGATTAGTATATATTATTTAAAAATATCTAAAAGTTAAATGTAAACATAAGTTAATGGACAATTGTAATTATTCAATCGTCGAGAATTCTCGAGAGTCATGTATAAGTAGATTTTTATATAGTAAAACAACAAACTATAAGTTACTCAATCTAAAAATAATATACAAAATACAATATTTATTTTTTCGAAAAGAAAGTAATTTTAAAAGTTCATTAACTTTTTGTTTCTATAATTTCAAGAAAAGAAACTATTCGAATATTTCATAAAAAACGTTTAGAAATTTTAATCCTTGACCACAACATATAGATTATTTAACTCCCTATTGGGTTAAAACTGATTTATAATTTTGCTCATCACTCAATCTTTTGCTATGCTAACATAAAAATGATTGAATAGCCAAACTCAAAGTTCATGGCTTTATTGAATTGAATCTGATCAAGGTATTTCCAAATCCAGTTGGTGATCAAGGTCACTCAACGTCGGCAAATGTAAATATTATTACATAATTTTTTACTTGTATTTCTAATTATTTACATATATATATATTAAGAAAAATAAAAAATAGTTAAAAAGTACATATATTGAGAAAACATGAAATGTCAATTAATTAAAATTATATAATTGGTTAGTTCTTTGTTAATAATAAAAAATAATTAAAAAAATATATTAAAAATGTAAAAATCTGATTACTACATCTTCAAAGGGCCAGTATTTTAAAATAAAAATTAAATTAAAACAAGTATATAATGCTTAGATAGGAACTATAATTCAATTCCTCATCATCTTCTTATATATTTCCACATGAAAGTGTTCACGGAGGTTGTGGATGGCTAAAAACTTCAATTACTAGTTGAATATTTGTGAGCAAATTCTTTCTAGACATACATTTCGAAAGGAAAAGTGGAGGAAGTCATCAGGAAATAGCACTTTCAAGAGCCTTTCTTCAAATGTATCTTCGGTATGAAGTTTTTGAGCGGCCATACACATGATATGAACATAGTAGCTGCACAATCGACATACATAAGCCCCATGGATTGGGAGTATTTTCCATTTACAAACACCACAATAGTAGAAGAAACTATGGTACTCGGATGGAAGTTTATAAACTAGATAGAGGAGAGGATGAACATGATCGCTTCTTTCGTTTGTGTTGTTTAGTAATGCACAAGTTTTATGAATTCAGAAAGGGGAACCATAATGAGAACATTGATACGAAAGGTCCTTATCTTCCACATTACAATCGTTGCAGCAAAATGATGCTGGCCGTGGCTGGTAAATCAATGGATGTTAATGACTTATATGACGAAATTTCTTGTTTGCATAATAAAATAGCGATTCCTTTTCCTTAAGGGCACATTTGATGCCCACATTAAAGTCGCATACAGAGCAATAATAGTTGAAACCATCCAAAATTTTTCTGCAAACATCACAATAAGGAGGCGAATTGAGAAGCATGAGAGCTTGTTGGTGATGGGAAGGGTGCATGATTTCCCTAGGCACATTCTTTGTGCAGGAATACACTTTCACATCAACGACGGCCGCATCTATATCACTATATGCTTCCTCTTCCGTAGATACTGGCTGCTTGCACCCGTAACAGGTGCATATATTTTCCTCCTCGGCAATTTCACATGAGAATCAAAGAATGCTCATTACTGAAATGTGTTACTCCCTCCTCATCCTCCATCTGATCTTTATCTACACCAATCCCACGAAACAAGTTTAAATGATATAATTATACGGAGGTTTGTCTAGTGTGGTTTACCTGACTATAGTAGTTTACAAGTTATTACATCACCCTGAGGTCTATCCAGTATGCACTTGATGAATAACGGCTATGATCTTCGTTACTAAAAGTTTAAATGATATATAATATAATGGATGTTTATTGATTATCAATTGAACAGAATCAGTAGTACCATAATATGAGCTTGCTGAGATATATATAGCTGGGTCAGCTACAACAAAACTGATTAATTACGTGAAACGCACTAATAGTAGTCACTTTCGACAGTGAATTGTGGATATGATCCCCGAATGTAGGATATGATTTAGAATGTGGGATCGGCGGTTGTCTTTTGATGTTGATAGTAATGAAATAGTAATAGTTTAGTCGATACTTATGATTATTGCGGAGTTTGATCTCGTTTAATGGAGGCGTTGAAGTCAATTGACAAACATAATTAGAGATTCTTGTAGAATTGATTTATATTTAATGAACCTTTGGTGCATATTTTATATTTTAATGTTCTCAAACTTTTGTTATTCTCTCCGGCAATTTCCCTCCTCTACTCACTCACCACCGCATCAATATTCAACACCAATCCAGATAATATCACTCAAGCAAGTATCTTTAAATTAGCTATTAAACAAGAATTCTATTATTGTTTCTCTTTTAATATCGAGCACTAGCGATTTTCATTACTCTTTTTAACTTTTATAAGTTTCAATCTTTTCAAGATTATTATTGTTACTACTTCCAAATAACTTGCTTTTGACTGACAACGATAGCTATGCATTCGAAACGATAGGATTTTTTCTTGAATTTTATTATGTTCATCGAATCCTTCAAGCAAAACAGGGGTTTGAAGTTTACCTTAAAGGGGCAGAAATCCCATAAAAAATTAGGGGTTACGAAATATTTGTTTTTGTTCAATATTTAAGGTTTGCTGTAAAAAAGGATATTGACGGATGATTTAAGAAGTAATGAAAATTATTGTTGAGAAACAGATCGTTCTTGAGTGATATTATCTGGATTGATGTTGATGATATGATGTGGGGGTGGGGGTGGGGGTGGTGGAGCGGAGAGAATGGGAAGGAGGGAGAATAACAATTTGATTTAAGTTTGGAACAAATTTAAATATAAAATGTGCCTCAAAGGTTCATTAAATATAAAATTGACCCCAAAAATGTCTTGATTATGTTTGTCAGATTATATTTTAGCGATATAAAATCGAAATAGGGCCATACAGCATTTTGTGTCAGTAATAAAACTAAACTACTTATAATATTCTTATTGGCAAGTAGAGTCTGATTTGATCGTTTTTAAGCAATATCGGCGGTCGCTCTCACTTTCGAGAAATGATATTCCTGTTTGAACTAATCTAGAGAAGCAACAACGTTACTTCTTTCGATTATAAATTAACCATATATCCTTTCATCATTAATTATTATTATTGCGTTGACAATATTATCCTCACTTCTAACAAAATTGTTAAATTTTATTTTCAATGATTAAAATATCATTTTGAATCCATTACTTCTCCCACATATACGTGTGTTATTAAAGGAAAGTGCTAAACTAAAAATTATGTTTTGACAAAAAAGGCTTGGTCTCTCCACTCCGAACTTTCCTCGTTTTTTTTAAAAAAAATTGGCATATCACTACAAGAACTGGATCACTAAGCACTGTCGTATGAGTAATATCATGGCCATTGAATTGCTTACTTTAATAGTTATAATTTGACTTCTTTTTTTTTCCTTTATCAATTAGGCGACAAATGTTGAATCAAACACTTGCTCCATTTCTCGTTACTTGTATTTCTAGATCATACTTAATTTTTTTGTTTCAAAATACTCGTCATTCTAGTATTGAAAATTATATTTACAAATTTTTCAATGTACTTTTTAATTATTTTTTCTTATTAAATTATTAATCAACCAATTATATAGTTTTAATTAATTGACATTTTACATTTTCAATATACTTTTTGAATATTTTTTATTATTTTTAATTTATGTGTAAATAATTAGAAAGATAATAAAAATTAGAGATGGAATATAAGTCATTGGATTGAGATTAGGCAGTAAGCTAAAAATTAAATAACTTAAGTTTGCCATTATTCTTCATACATTGATACAATAAGACCAATGCAATTATCAACATTCACCAAAATTAAAGCACACATAGTATCTTTGAGAATTCAACTGATAAAAATGATGGGAATTGGAAAAACAAAACTACAAGAGGGTAATTTGATCCAACTGATAGATTACCATTTTTTTTTCTATAATATCAAAAAACATGATGATGTTGTCCCAGACGTAGATGTATGGTTCCCCCATGATTCTACTAGAAGAGACCCTGTTAGATGCGGCAAAAAAATCAAAACCATTATAATGATATGGTACATTGAAACAAAATAAATTAAAAGTAAGTGGCAATGTAATAATAATACTCCGTATTATTGTACTTTATTATGATGTACGAGTATCAGAAGAGAAAATAATTACCTTAAATCTTAATTATTTTGATGAAGATTTGTTTTAATTTGACCTGTAATTTGGAAAAGGGACATTTCCCGACTCAATGTGTTTGACATCTTCAACAAGCATTTCATAATGTCGTTTCACTTCTTCTGCAGATTTCCCCCCAACTGCTCTAGCCACCTTTTGCCAACGATCAGGGGTGTCCTTGTCATACTTTGCAATTGCTTTCTCAAATTGTTTGTTTTCCTTTTGAGTCCAAGAACTTGACATGGAGTTTGATGCCATTTATATATATATGACTATATCAATATATTTTTTGAATTGGTTGAGTGAATATACTTAAAAAATGAGAGTGAGATTTTTTTATTTTTTTTTTGGGTTAATTTTTTGAAGTCAAGCTTGGAGTTGGTAAGTGACACAATTCGTAAGTGCCCTTTATATAATAGACGAAGAGGAAAAGGCCTTTTGGGATTCCACAAGTGGGAGAATACAAGTATATTTATATCTTTAATTTATACAATAAATGTGTAAAATGATGGTGTAAGGTAGATTGATATTTAACATTATTGGCAGTATATAACTCAAATTCTGTAACACCAGGAATCAGGAACAGGTAAATATTGCATTATACTCCACTCCATAATAAATACCCTTATTTTAGCCTTTATTTTTCATAGGTTTTTAGTTGTCGTTCTAGCATGAAATTTTTTTAAATAATTATCGTTAGCATGTAAATTATACTTTTACATTTTTCAATATACTTTTTAATTACTTTTTATATTAGAACTATAAATCAACATTATATTTTGATTAATTGGCATATTTTAATCACATGTTTTGAATTCTTTTAATTTTTTAATAATTATTATACGAAAAGTATAGGATAATAGTAAAAAGCAAAGAGAATGCTTTTAAATGAATCAGACACTGTTCAATAATTAAATATGTACCAGCAACCACCAAATTGCAAGCATAAGACCCTATCAAATGTTAGCTAAGGTTATTGTTCCCAAATTTTAAAAAATTCTTATACTAAGATTTTTTGAACTTCCAATTCATTCCACATATAATTTATTCATGTTCCTCTCAAATAGTATAAATTTAACTCCTAAGATTTTGTATTTCCTATATTTGAAATATAATTGCCAATTTGATCCTTTGAAATGATACAAAGTTTTTTGATTTTCCATAGTTTAAGCGTTGAAGTTTAATCTAATAAGAGGTAGTTAATGGAGTGCAATTAGGTCCCTAATTTTTCGGAGATGTTAATTTCAAAATTCACGTATATGACCAAATTGAGGATCCAATCGCCTTGAGGACTAAATCACGAGAACATTTGAAGAATCGAAGCCAAAAATCTGGCTTGATTCTCGTTCTCGTGATAGATAATTAGCTCATTTTATAATATTATAGACTACATCATTAGATGGATTGAATGAAATTATATGTTCGGTATTAGTGATGGTTAGGAATCATATATAGATTTGCTGATTTAATAATTTGTAGTGCCTTAATTAATATATTAATAGGATTCGTCGGGATGATAGCTTCTTCAGGATCGATTATCACATGTTAATTGATGACGAAAAAGATAAAACGATAAACGGCGCAAGAATTGCCTGGGTTGCATGATGTAGAAAGCTAATCCGGCGTCTTTGCCCAGTTCCAGCTAATAACCCGGGAAGAATGATTATAGGGACTCAAGAGCGTTATTCTATGATCTCTTAATTAAATATTTTCTTATAAATTGAAAACTCACAATTATAAGTATCGCGAATCTGTAGTATTCTTATGATTCTAATATTTGAGTACAATCAATAATCAACCAAGAAACCCCTATTTATAGGCTACAGGAGATATGAAGTCTAAAACCTAAACCGAATAGAAAAACAGGCCAAAAAGACTTCTTAGAACTACTACACCTCGAAATGAGTGCGCTCGAACCCGTGTGGGAACTAGGTAAAGTCCCGACTTTGCCACCGAACCTGCCTTCAAAGTCCCGAGGTCGGGAACCTCCCAATCTCCACTTTTTGGCGAATCTTTCTTGTATGATGATGTGATCGTGGTGTTGTAATAACTGGTTACATAATTTATTCTGTGAATACGTTAAGTATATTGTAGACATCGAAAAAATTATCAAAACATAATTAAATTGATTAAGGCGAATTAAATTGATTAATTAAATGTAATCAAATTAATGAATAAGTCAGCGTAAAAATCTTAATGTGTAGGTGATTAGGGTTCTCGATTAAACACTACTAAATTCAAATCAAACCATCGTCGAACAAGAATTCTAAATCGAAGCCCACAGGTGTCGAAGTAAAAAATAATTGGTTTCTGATAATTAACATTAAGTTTGAACTCGAAATAGGGTTCCCCGAAAACAGTCTACCGTTTAAATGTCAATTAAAATTATTAACAAAACCCACTAATTTTATTGATTAAATCGGCCAAATGGAAAATTCAGAAGCGCGTAGGCTGAAATGAAGAATCTAAAAACTATAGGGTTTAAAATGAACTCCCAGAGGGGTTATGTGGTTTGAGAAATGAGGACCACGCGAGTTATGTGATCCCAAAATCGACACTCAGTTGTGTTGTAAAATCAAGGCTTGAAAAATGCAGATCGAAAATATGATGCTTATTTGACTAGAAAAAGAATCAGGAACTATTCCTTCCCATGAAAGAGGCGCTCAGCTATTTCTTGGAGGAAAAATCGCTTATAAATAATCCAGCGGTCAGGATCTTTGTCTCGAGGGTGTGCTCGAATCGCGATGCTGAAATCAAACCGGCCAATCATAACTTGAACATTTGAGGCCAGTATATAAATACCCTGTTGGCGAAATTAGGCATCTACATAATTCAACCAAAAATACACACAAAATCTTTGAGAGAATATAGAAAAAACCATGATAAAAGCATGATGGTGGTAGCCACCAGGGTAATAGCAGGCGCTTTGAAATGGAGTATTACCTGGCAATAATTCTTCAAATTTGAAAGCAAAATAAGTAAAGTCGGCGAAAGTTTCACCGATGCTTGCTTGAATATTCGGGATTAAGATTCACGTAGCCCTGATTATTCAAAAATTGGATGAATTACTGATAAATCTAGGTTTGATTAAATTCATCCTTGAATATATGAATAAGGCGGGCGTTCAGTCCACATAATGGGATTAAGGCGGGGAAATATCTTTGTTAAGCCTTGTCTGGTTGATCGATGCTCGTCGACGAGGTTCTGACATCCTTTTATCTTGTCATTAAATCCCATTCTGACAATGATAGTTAAGGCCGTTATAGTAAAAGGTAGAGTAATATTCTTTGAGAAACTTAAATCAAGTTCCAAGTGAGGCAAAAATCTCACTAAGTCCCAGTGAGGTCAAAATCTGTTAAATTAAAAAGCATTAAGATACATATCGCCAGTAAAACATCTGACGACAAGCTCACAAAAGTTGTGAAATGCAAACAGAGCGATGTTGTATTGACAACACCTTCATTCCATCTATTCCGAAGGCTGGAGTCTATCTGAATCAAGTGTCGTATCGAAGGCCTTTGAAGTTATAAAAACAAGTGGCGCCACCAATAACAATTAAGCATGGTGGAATGGCTTGAGGGGGTAAAAGCAAAGGTATAGGCTATACAAATCAGTCCACATGACAATCTCCCAATGAGTCATAAGCGCTTGCAATAAGTCCATCGACTCTAAAGTAGGCCAGGAGATCAGTCAAAAGAAACCCAGTCGAAGTCCATCTGACTGACTGCAGAATGTCTGTTGCTAAGGCTCTGGCTCGGACATCAGTCGAGACAGTCTTAGTAATGGCAAGGGAGACGTCTATCCAATTTCGCAGGAAGGCTACTATCCAGAGTCATCAGCTCAAGTCGAGCCAAGAGTTCGTACCCAGGCTTCATCAGTAAAATCAAATCAAGTCATGCTTAATCAATCGAAATCGAATCGAGTCAATGACAGAGGCTTGTCTACATGAATGCGTTATGACCCGACTTTAAGGGATACATAGTTTGAATGATCGATCGCTCTTTGATTTGATTAACGCATCGCTGAGGTGTCTCCTCGATAAATTTTATTTTGTACCACTTATAAATAAATAATAAGAATTCTTCTTTTCATTACATATGTATTTCTTAGCCAGGTGAAACGACAAATAAACCCATCGAAGATTTTTTCAGTAGGTTTTTTCTTCAAAGACATATACTGGATGTATCAATATCTAAATTTTAATGATATTACGACCTCCATTAGCTTGAAGACCCCTAATTTATTTCATGGTTGGAAGTTGGAACTTGCCCAAAAATGAAAATGATTTTTGAAGATTTTATATGCATGCAATTATGCATAGTTTCCGTCTATTAGTCTGTTTAAAGAGGCAGCATATATATAGGATGTTTTTGTAAGGTTTTTTCATTAGGGGAGAATATTTTTATAAGGCTCATGCAGCTGAATGGTCGATTTCTCATATGGGTATTTGGCTAAGCTTATTTTTTTGTCAAATCAACTTATAAGTTGGTTATTCTAAAATAAAATGTTTAGATATCTTTTGAATTAGCAACTTATAAGTTGAAATCAAAAAATTAGCAAATTCAATTTTTTCTTGACTTATAAGTTAATTGACAGTAATTTCTTAATTATCATTTTATATTTAACTTTATCGCTATTTATCCTTCGTTTTAATAATCGTAAATATCTGATTTTTAGTTATATCAACTTTTTAGCATTTTACTTTTATTAGAAAATAAAAATAAATATTATATTTTTAGTCATAAAATATAATTTTTTGGATATAGTTATTTTTATTCTTTTTAAATATTAAATAAGTAATTTATTAATATCATAAGATTAAAAAGTGATATATAAAATAAGGATAATAGCATAAAGTCGTTTATATTTTCTACTATTTCGAAAAAATTATCTATCATTTATAAATTGTATTGGTAAAGATAAGTCGAAATAAATTTAACGGAAACATAAATAATGCAGTATAAATTACGTTGTCGACATAAGTTGAGTCGAGTTAAAAAAAAATAAACTTAGCCAAACACCCTGATAAACTGAAAAAATATATGCCCAATAGTTGTGGGACTGCAAACAATGGAGATTCTATATATCCACCATGCAATGTTGGTCCTTTCAGATTCGACATATATGATTTTGATTGCTAAAAAGTAGTAGAATAATATAATCCTTATCAAACAAATCATGACCTTTTCTTCAATTCTTGGTCCGAAAATGTTCACTCCAGGATGTATCTTTCCATCGTTCCTCGCTCATGTGGAGATGCTGTTTTTTGGATATATATGAGGCCGGATATGTGATTTTTTTAAATTCAATTAATTTCCCTTACAATATGTGTCAAGGAAATCTCCTCTTTACGGTAGGGAAGGTCTGAGAGTTGGATTGGATGAGTAGATATGATTTATGGACGAATGGGTGGTTGCTTGTTTGGTACTGCGAGTTGTATTAGGTTACAACTAGCTTGTTAAGATTCAGCACGGCTCCTCCTTCAAAGGTGGATCTACTCTAGATTAAAAATACTTTGTTATAGTTAAGTAAAAAAAAAACACTTTTTAGTGCTTAAATCAATATTTATATGATAGTTTATTATAAGTTTTGATAAGTTATGAGCCAACCTTGTTTGTTTATGTGTTAATAATAATTAAGCGTAACCAATCACGCCTATATCATCCCATGTATGCATGATGCATGCATGGTCAACTATGACGAGTTCCATAATGCACGCTTGTCGGCTTGTATATTACTCCGTGTAATTGCATGGGATCTAGAATTTTAATTCATTACACTTTAATTGTAAATTTTTAACTTGGTTAATTGGGCTTAATATTTTACCTCAATATGATACATTCACCAACAAATCATAATCATTAGAAATCCGAAGTAATTATTTATCCTCGCCTCCAATCCACTTGCCCATTTTTAACGATTTGAGATTATTTATATATTACCCTAATTCCCATCATCCCATAATTAAATAGACATTTTCTTATTTTTGAAATCTCAAATAATAATCAAGTTCGAACTTTGACTATCATTTGTTTGTGAAAAGAACATAGAGCAAAGAGAAGGGATGCAAGTGATGAGTAAATATAAATTATCTTATACAGAGTAATAAATTGGGTAAAAGTAAATATTTCTTAGTGTAAAAGTAAATTACCTTATATTATACTCCGTATTTATTTATTGTGCACAATAATCTGAAATGGTATGTATAAGTTCCATTATGAATTACTCCGCATGTTATGCAATTTTGAGAGTAGGGGTGTTTTCTATGTTCGAGGTTGATTTCAGGTATGCTAGTTCCAATTGTTTTGTTTGCAGGTCGAAGACTTGAAGGTCACCCGCATGTGGGTGTTATTTTGTTTTTTGTATTTCTATATTATTTTTATGGATTGTCTATTTATTTGTTACTTTACTTTTGGCTTATGTTTATGGCGATTGAGCCCCGCCCTACTTTTATATACGATTTAAAATTTTTATTTTGTTTTGCAACAATAATATATTGACAATTATTATTATTTTTAATTAACACGAAAGCTTCAGACGAGGGGTTTAACCTAAAAAACAAAAAATTACTCCGTACAATATATATTCATCCAACCATGCAAAATATTTAATTGTTAGAAACTGCTGGATGGCTCCAACCCTCAAATTGTGTATCGCACTATAAAATTATTCTTTTATATATAGAAGTAATAGAACCACAACAAATTTTAGGCCTTTTCCATGGAAATTTGATGGAAACCTTGGACTTGCATAGAAGAACATTCTACCAGAGAAAGATTATATTTTATGTGTCACAATGCTGGCCTTACCAATTGAAGGCCTTTTATTAGTTATTCTTTTTAAGAAGTTTTTTTTTTTAATTTTCTTTCAGAATCTGTAAAGTGCAACTAGCAAAATATGTTGGGGAGGATTAGATTTCTTCCGATTTGGTTCCTTAGGATAAGCAGAGGAGTGCAAACGTATGGCCTATGATGAATATATTTAATTGTGTCATCGGTCTATTTGTACGTGTTTTTAAGTGGGCAAACAATAACACCTATGTCGATATATATATGTGGTTATGTTGTGGTGTGAATTAGTGAGATCATACAAAGATGAGACATATATTCAACTTCAGAGCATGACCTAAATGAATAATTTAGATTTAACCCTCTACAGCGAAATAGAGAAAGAGTAATAGACCGGACCAATCATTCATAATATCAAATGGCCAATGGTTTTTACCTTCGTTACACTGCTTATTATTTTATCCGATTTATAGAGGCATTGAAATACTGTTATTATTTTTTGAAATATAAAAATCATCGACCAATGAAATAAATCACTTGCCGAAAATGAGCTTCGGCCCACCTATTTTTATTGCTTCAGTAGGCCTTTTTTCTTTCTTTCTTTTGCTGCATATCAATAGTAGGCCCAGTTAAGCCCAACTATATCGGGTAACAACTCAAATATTGGGGAGGTTAAAACTCTTAAAGTTATATGCAGGCTTAACCAGCAATCAGACTCAATCAGAAATAATAATGAAAGTTACGGATGCGGAGTGATCAGTCGTCCTCCTAAATCATTAAATTCATGTATATAATTATTATAATATTTAGGAAAAAATATATCAAAAAATAATATTTTATGTATCTGATTATTATTCCTTCGAACTAGTTCAACATGTTTGTACTTGATGGGAATGGGATGCAGCTCTATTTTTCTTTGTTATACGATGGGCCATGCGCGTCGATATATTCTTTAATTTTTAAAGTTTCTTTATGGTCAAAGTTGACTCGAGGATTGACTTTGTATTTGTTTGAGATTTTGACAGGCTTCTCTGACCAATGTCTATTTATGATATTAGTAGTCACTTGGCTAGTTGAGTCACTTGATGATTTATGTTATGGTTGGCCGGCAATCAATATTTGAGTATCTTTCAGTACTTCTAACAATTTGGGTTGAACTTATTCTCTCCGTCTCTATTTGCTTTGTTTTTCCTCTTCAGTAGCTCTCCAACTGAATATATAAACTTCCATGCAATTATTGAACTGAAATTACTTGGTCACTTGCAAAATTATTCAGTTGCACTAGTATGGTTGAACATGTTGAAGCACTCGGTTCTCAGCGTATAAAGGTATAGGAAAAATGAAACATTTTCTTCAAGTCTTATTTCATTGCTATCGAGGCTTTAACTTATTATCTCGACCCTATTTGAATGATCTAGTTGACTTTATTTTTCGTCGAACAAATTCACCATTGCACGAGCTTTTCTCTCTAAACGATTACATGAAATATGAGGTCAATGCGATTAAATATTTATATCCACATTTGGCTCTATGTTTATCTGAGATGGTGTGGCGCAATTGCAGGTGCATAGTCTATTGTGTCAAGAACTACACGAGGTGGTTAACAAAGTTTCCAAAATACTACCAGAGATTGAAGCAGTTCGACCAGGGTGCTCATCAGGAATAGGAATTGAAGCATTGTGTGTGTTGATAAATGAACTTGATAAAGCCAAGTCAGTGCTTCATCACTGTAGAGTCTCCAGTAAGCTCTACTTGGTAAGTCTTTTGCGACAGAGTTGGACCGAATTCTGCCTTTGGCTTTATCAGTTGGTGTACAAAATAAAAATTTCGCGAAAAAATATTTTGTGGGTTAGAAACATCAGTACAATAACCAAGAAAATCGATTTATAACTTAATATGATGCTTCTCCTAGTGGTGTTACTGCATTTTCTCCTCAAGTCTTTCTATTGCTATTCAAAATGGTGCTGCCTGAAACTTTCAGGTACTCACAGGAGAATCTATATTGTTGAGATGCAAAAAGTCTAGGAGCATACTAGAGCAATGTCTAAACCAGATTCAAAATATGGTACATGTTGAATTGGCTTCAGAGGTAAGGCAAAAATTCCAGTTTCATGAAGTGCACATAAAAACAGAATAAAATATATTCGGTCGATGTTGCTTAGACACATGGAACCAGGGCTAAAATGTAGAAGGCAAAAACTAACCTAAGGGGGCGGATAATCCGTTGCCCTCTAGTTCTGTCAGATCATATGGTCTTTATAATGTAATATGTTTGAAATTTTTTGTTTCCTACAGATAATAGAAGTTCTGGCGGACATAAAGAGAGCAAAATTCAGCTTGGATCCATGCGAAGAGGAGGCTGGAAAGGTATTGTTGCAACTGCTTCATGAGTATGCAACAGAATCGGATTCAATTCAAGAAATCTCATCCAGTGCTATTCAAGTTGCTTCTACAAGACTTCATATCAGATCCGCATTGGCTGTTTCGAAGGAGAAAACATCCATAAAAAAGATGTTGAGTAAGGGTGGAGATTCCGACTCGAAAAAGAGGAAGATCTTGCTACTCTTCCTGGATCTTCTGAATAAATATGGGAAACAGTTTACATGAGAGAAAAAATGGTCACATACTATTATACAGCATGAAGAGTGTTTTGGCAATCACTGAATTTTCAATCAGGCTAAATAGGATTCAGATGAGGTTACTTGGTTGATGATGATTTAGAAATAGATTTCTGAATTCATATTCTATTTTGTATTGAGTTTTCCTCAAATTTCAGTTTATAACTTTTAGTACATGAAGCAGTGTATGCCCCTCATTTTGAGGGCTGCTTTCTTATCAGAGTTGTCAACATCACAACTTCACAAGATATTATAAACGAGGCCAGAGGCCTGAAGATGATGTAACTTGATAGATGAAATTCTTGAATTACATATATTAAGCAAGTTCCAAAAATGGCACCTGAGATTTGGATGCCATTACATGCACACCAATAGATATCTCATAAGGAGCCTCTACATTGTTCCATCGAGGGTCAACAAAGGGAGATCAACATCTACATCTATGTGAATCTCATTCACACGCTGGCTTGGTATCGAAGCTACTCAAGCAGATTGCAAACGCTTGGAACGCAGAGAGTGGATACCTGTAGTCCATGGTGAAAATGTCTTTTCCAATTTTGCCAAACTGTAATATTACTTTCTCTTGTTCGGAAGCAGATATGTTATGAGAAGGATCCACAGCAGCAGCAAGTTGAAAATTCTTTACAGAAGCCACTGTAACACGACCTCTGAAGTTCAGGCACCAGCATTGTAACTGTTCATGCCATCTAGGAGCTTTATTTTTCAAAACTAGTGGCTCTTCAGAAGAGGAAGCTGATTCTGGCGGTGATAATGAGAGGTTGGTGGAGCTAAAACTAGTTATCCGCTCCTTTCCTTTAGGGATTGGTGAAGGAAAAGACTTGTCGATAAAAGACAATGGCAGAGAAGTTGGTGTCGGGGCTTGGCCACCTTCCTGAAGTGATGCAATAGGAATAGAGTGCACTACACAGTGCATTCTTCTTGGCCCTCTTGTGCGAAGAACATTTAGTTCATAGGAAATGGTGGCAATGTTGTAGTTAACTGCAGATACTCTTGGAGAGACCTTCCTACTACGGAATCTGCGGCTCAAACTCCCACTATGTTGAATTGCAGCATCATTGAGCGGTTGACCATCATATATCGAAAATTTTGTCCCCAGGAAGTTAGACCTGAGAAAGACTTTTCAGATGTAGTACGCCATAGAGACAAAGAGAATAAGATATTTATCTGTGAGAATTCTGTTACTTACCTTAGTTTTCCAACATATGCATTGCTAGCCCTTGAAAATTCATCAGCAACCAAAGATACAACAAAGTCGATGCTTGTAGGCCTTCTGATCCTTTTGGCTGTCAGTAACAATTTATCGCTCTCGTCTTCAGATGTTAATTAGCAAAATGATCAGAACTAGGAATCCGAAAGACAAGTTTTAGCAAAATGATCAGAACTAGGAATCCGAAAGACAAGTTTGGATTTCAAATCGATTCATATATAGCTGCCTACCTAGGGATTTTCTTAGCTTTTCTCCTAAAAAGTTGAAGAATCTACATGACTCCTACTTAAAACTCATTTCAATTCCATTGACTTCAAAATATTGGATTTAAGATTAATTATCAAATCCAAATGCCAATTAATGTTGTTCTTCCTAAAGATTAGTCTAATTGGTAACCATAGTTGGCTAGGTGGTAAGCTCAAGTCCAACCACTCACCTGAAGAAGACAACGTAACACAAATTCACATGTAGGTCACTTCTAGCCATTGAATTACATTACATAAAGCTGGCTGGTTTGACACCTTGATGAAACTTGAAGACACCTAATTTCTAATCGAACCTTTCTTCTAACTCTCCTCCGTTCTTATCATTATTTTCATCACATATGGTCAAAGCGAAAAAAGGATAGTAGTAAATCATTGCATAAACTTTGTTTGTTTAAATGACTTACATGGGGTCAAACCGAAATACAGGCAAAAGGTGTTCGTTTCTCTGTCCCGTTTGATGAAACACTGAATTGGTGAATCTCGAGGCCCCGGCTAAAACAGCCACAAGTAAAATCGTAAGACTTTGTCTGAACCCACATATATCCACAAAATGCTATACCATTTAAAGTTACCTGTTTCAGCGAAATAGGAAATGTGAGCCTCCCACATTCTTCAGGGGTCTTGACAATCTCCTTCGTGACTTCTCTCCACGACTTACAAACCGATGCACAAAAGACAACAACTCTCCTTGCAGGCCAAGAAGTCTCACACTCTTCGACTCTCTGGATGATGTCCAGGAGCAACTCTGGCGGCAAGTTTGCCCATTGTCCTTGTTCGACCACCTCATCAGGTGGAGCTACATCAGGGGCAACATAAGACCGAGTTCTGTGGCGCCAGTGCTTCACATCTGTTCCTCTTTGTGAACTACACCCTAATCCACCTTTCATATCCCGTAGTTCACGCATGATGTTCTTAAATGACATCTTATATCACAACCAGAAAATCACCTTCATTTTAACCAAAAACTAAATTTAGTAAAGATATAACCAGACGGAAGTTGGTAACAACTAAATTCCTTTTTTCCCTTGATTTTTTTAACTACAAACAGAGAGCCATTTCCACAGGAAACTCATAGTGTAGAAACCAAAAACATTTTAAACAAGATTCATAATGAAAATTTCCAAGTGAATCAAAGTGTTTAAATCCAACATAATGCTTTGAACCTCGATACTTTGATGAGAAACAGTACATCAAACCCCATTGTTCAACTTATTACAACCTTAATTAACCAAAACCTATTCCAATTTAGTTAAAGAAAAAAAATGTCACACATTCTAGTGCCTGCAATTCTTTTTCTTAATCATTCTCATTGACGTTTTCGATTTTGGTGGTGGAGTTTTGATCATTGTACATCATGTAACAAAGAACACATATGAGTATAACATCATATTCCCCCGAAGTTCTATAACAAATCAATTCACAATTTTTTTGAAAAAAAATGAACTTTTTCAAGAACAATGCCAGATACAATAAGGCCAATACTATAGCTTATTACCTCAAAAAAGGATCAAAGATTTGACCTTTTCAATTATTCAAACTAAACACTTCACTATATATACATATATATCAAATTTCCAATTGATTTCTAAATCAAATAAAATGAAAAATGAACCAACCTTAGCAAAAACAAAAGTTATCAAAGATTTGAACTTTTTCAATATTCAAACTAAACACTTAACATCAAATGCATATATATATCAAATTCAAATTGATTTCTAAATCAAACAAAATCCTCAATGAACCAACCTAAACAAAATAAAAATTATCAAAGATTAAACTTTTTCAACATTCAAACTAAACACTATACATCAGATGCACATATATATCAAATTCAAATGATTCCTAAACCAAACTAAATGCAAAATGAACCAACCTTAGCAAAACAAATATATATATATATATTGAAATTGATTTCTATAACAAACAAAAAGAATATTAAACAAACCTTAAAAAAATAAAATGGTATATGGAAAAAGAAAATGCAAAGATGGGCAAGATGATATCAGAGGAACATCCAAAACCCAGATTGGATTTGCAATGAATTGAATTATTGAGCAAAATCAAGGTTGGAAGTCAATAGTTTATGTAAGAAAATGAAGAAAAATGGAGCTATTTTTTGGTCTTCAAATTTATACTCCCTCCAGTGTCATCATCTAACAAAAATTATTTATATTCTAAAAAATCAAATAAGTTGATACGATGAAATATTAATTATTTCTCTATTTTTAGGCAATGCATGTGCTTTGCATTGGGCCTCTCTAATTACTAGTGGATTGTTTTCACTTTTCACTATCAAACAAATTATTTCATTTTTTGTGCCAAGTTATATTTATATGTAAATTTTCAGTGTAAAAATGAAAATTCAAAATATTATCATCAATAGTTAAACTGTAAAATTTATTACATTATTTATGAAACATAAGGATCAAGAGCGATCATCCTTCTTTTATCTTTTTAATGTTTTAGATTTTATAATATAATAATACTCCAGTTTATTAATTTAAAAATAGTGTACATGGTACAACTTTTTGAAATTGGTTTTTTTTTTTTCATTTCATCAATATTAGTTTAAGTTCTTTCAAAGCTTAAAATCATTTTATTTATATTTGGAATGAATCCTAGTATGGAAGTATGGTGATCTAGAATGTTTCGAAATTGATGTTGAAATATTAAAAGAATAGCCATATAAAGTACTATTTCCTCCAATCCAAGCGTATATCGAGAGATAAATATTTAATTTTTAATTACTTTCTTTTATTTATATTATTAAAAATTAAAAATTAATATTATGAAAGTATTTTTAAAAGGCGAATCCGATTATATAAAATTTTGTATTTTCTGATAATAAATAATTAATAATTGATAGTCAAAATTTAATTTTAAAAAATCGGCTTGTCGATTATTTTTGAATTGAAGTAAATCTGAGCACTTAGACTCATAGTGAGCATGTGGAAAATTTGTTTGGAAGCTATTGACTGTATTTGTGGAAATTGAAAAAGTTTGTCCTTGCATCGTTTTCATTACATTTAGTTAGTGAATCAATCAATCTTCATCACCGATTTCATTAAATGAGATCGAAACCGGCAACGTAAACAATACTCACTCCTATTCTTAATATAAATTACTATTTTTATTATTTTTAAAATATTAAACATTTGACAATTTTTAGGCTTCATTTAATAATAACTAATGATCTAAATATTCTTTTTTTATTTTTATAACTTACCTTTTATAATGGAAGGGAGTAAATAATTATCTTAAAACTGAAAACTTTATTAATTTATGAAAAATATTTGATTTCATTAATTAAGGGTATATTAGATAAAAATATGGTATAAAATAAGTTAAGCGACTTTATTTTGAGTAAATTGAAAATAACATAAGCAACTTATATTAAGGTTATATTAAGGATATATTAAGGATAATATGAGACTATATTCTTCTAGGAGATTTCAACAGAGTACATCTTGTAGTATTGTCATAATATTAGTGACCAATTTATTAGAGACTAATAATATTAGTATTAAGGATCAATCAACAACTTGATCACATTATCTGATATTAAATTAATGATTTATCTCTCATTTTATGTCCCACGTAACAAAAATTGTACATTTTACATTAAAAAATTCTATCATAAATATTTGTGAAGACGATCATAACATATAGTGTATAATCCATCAAAATATAGTGCACGACAATGAGGCACAGAAGATGATTATATCCAAGCTATCAAGATGAATTGGATCGTGCAAATCTTGAAGATCAATAGCACTAGCATGATACATGCACTCATAATCAAGAAAATGAATCTTCAATAAAGAAAATTAATCTATCTTCATGAACATAAGAAATGAGGTTAGCATAAAATCTAGAATTTGGCTTTAATAAGAAAATATAGAAGTAGGACGTATTGTTTTCTCTTATTTGAGAGACAACAACAATAAGAGATCCAACATTGAAATCTCAAAATGAATGAACCTATGCTGTGTATGGCCCCGAGTCCATTATGTTGCAGCTGGATGGTATTATTTCAGTTAGTAATAGATGTTGACTTAGTTGTCACTTGTAATAATAATCATTATGCATGTGCACTTTCTTGTCAATTTGGGCAAGGATAAAGTCCACAAATACGAGTAATTATCTTCAAAATCAAATTAATATTGACCTCAATTATGTAGCGATGAATCGAAAAAGAAAAAACACTTCTTATGGTGACGTCCAAAGTATAGGTGAAATTTGAGTATATATGAAGAAAGAAAAATATAGGTTAAATTTAAGTGATTTAGACGAAACCACATGATATCTTGTGGTGTCTCAAAACACCATTAAAATATGAAGCAACTTAGTGGTAAGGTGAATTAAAGCTATCAAGGAAGCCCATGCTTGAATCCCATGTGTGAAGTAAGATAATTATATAACATCAACCGGTTTTAAACGATAAGCAAAAAAGAAAATTTAAAGTTAAATTAGTTTAAAATTATGTTTATTGTTTTCTTTTTGGTGTAAGACATGAATAAATGACTATATTTTTGTTTTTTGATGCATTTCAGACTCGTTATGATTATAGTTCGAAATTAAAAAAAAAATTAGATAAAAATGTATATATATATAGTTAATAATAATAGGACACCATATCATTAAAGTCCTGGTTCCGTCACTGCACGTAAGATATCATTGATCAAATCTAGTTGGAAGCAAAATAATCTTTTTTTTTTGTTTCTACAATATTAAATGTGAAATCTATTGTAGATGACTAGATGTCATCATTACTTTAAAATTTCGATTATGCCGGTGTTCGAAAATATGAGAATTCAAAAATATAATTATATATATTTCAAATAAGGTTATAACTTTTATAATAATAAGATACTCCGTATTAGTGATAGGAAATGAACTACTGTAGAAAACTTGAGATGGATTAACAAGATCATAAGAATTTGAGCCCCTTTTCCAATGAAGAAACAGAAGTACAGAACTTGAAAATTGAAATTCTCAACTAACTGGATCGGTTGGGCATGTGATTTTGGGCCTCTTATTAGAGCCTGGTTCTAAGTTGTGATTTATGAACATGAAATACAACAACAAAATTGTCATCAAATTAGTTATACCTTTACTTTGAAGGTAAAGCTGAGTAAACGGTCTACAAGGGTAAGGTTAGGTTGTTTTCCTGTACAATTCAAATTCAAGTTACAAGAGAAAAATAAATAGATGGACAAATAATTTTACATATATTTGTGTAATCTTCTTGCCTGGGATTAGGAAAGCTTTACGTTTGTAAATGGCTTCTAAGTCTCCATCTACATTTTGCTTGCAAGATTTTGCATAGCAAGCTCTTTCACCTACCTAATTGGTCACCATTCCTTCTCAATTAACGGACTCACAAATAAAAAAACTTAGATGGCCATAAAAATATGTCCACTATATATTCACATACAACTTTTCATCCATCATTCCATCTCATCCACTACATCAAGTACCATTTAAACAATTTGAAAATAATGGTAAAGCTGAGAAATGTGTTGTCTCTGTTAATCTTCATCGTCTTGGCTTTTTGCCTTTTGTTTCGTCCATCTGAGGCTGCCATTAAAACTTACCAATTCGACGTATGTTTTGTTACCGTTTCTCTCTTCTTTCACTTCAACAAACTAGTTTTTAGGATTGTACAAGCGTCTACTAATTTCTTCGTTTTTATTTGAATGACCTATTTATAGAGACGACATAGAAACAAGAAATTACACTTTTTCCGCAATACATGATTGTCCGTTCCCTGGCTTATTTTCAGGTTCAAGTGGCTAATGTTAGCAGGTTATGCCATGCAAAGCCTATAGTTACCGTAAACGGAATGTTTCCAGGTCCTACAATTTATGTTACAGAAGGTGATAGAGTTCAAATCAATGTCACCAACCATGCACAATACAACATGTCGATTCACTGGTAAAAATCATTAACATAACACACCTCAAAATTTTCAGGGGACATTGATTAAGTTGTACCGTCTGATTAATCATATGTTTGTGATCATATTGTATTAATTTTTCCAGGCATGGATTAAAGCAATATCGGAACGGGTGGGCTGATGGTCCTGCTTACATTACTCAATGTCCAATTCAAACTGGTAATAGCTATTTATATGATTTCAATGTTACTGGACAACGAGGAACACTATGGTGGCACGCTCATATTCTCTGGTTGAGAGCGACTGTTTATGGCTCCATCGTTATAAAGCCTCAACAAGGAACCCCTTTTCCTTTTCCACAGCCAGAGAGGGAGGAAGTAATTTTGCTTGGTGAGAATTTATAATAAAGAAATTAAAAATGCCACTACATATATGGCTTCCCTTTCTATTTTTTGCTTTTTCAATAATTAGACTAACTATAAAAATTTTGTGCAACAAATTATGTTCAGGGGAGTGGTGGAATGCAGATGTTGAAACAGTAGTGAAGCAAGGAAATATGTTGGGATTGCCTCCAAATCAATCTGATGCTCACACAATCAATGGAAAGCCAGGTCCACTTTTCCCATGTTCTGAAAAACGTAAGTAATTTCAAGTAGTCGTGTGATTTCGCCCTATAAATTTTGGTCATGGTTCTTTGCCAATAAATTAAATATAAATAAAATAAATCTAAAGTGGCAAATTATTTTTTAGAGCAAGACTTAAACTTCTGCTCCCTTATAAACTCATCTTGTTCTCTGCAGATACTTTTGCCATGGAAGTTGAAAGGGGCAAAACATACCTCCTGAGGATCATAAACTCAGCATTAAATGACGAACTCTTCTTCGGCATTGCTGATCACGACTTAACAGTAGTCGAAATCGATGCAGTCTACACGAAACCATTCACAACATCAGCTATCCTAATCGCTCCAGGCCAGACAACAAACGTCCTGGTACGAGCAAACGAGATTCCAGGGCGATATTTCATGTCCGCTAAACCTTTCATTGATGTCCCTCTTGCAGTAGACAACAAAACCGCCACAGCAATTTTCCAGTACAAAGGAATCCCAACAACAATACTCCCAAAACTCCCTCAATTACCTGCCAACAACGATTCATCATTCGCCTTAGGATATAACAGGAAACTCAAGAGCCTGAATTCTCCTAAGTTCCCTGCCAACGTCCCGAAGAACGTTGACAGGCACCTATTTTACACAATTGGGCTTGGAATGAATCCCTGTCCCAATTGTGTAAACGGGACAAGATTAACAGCATCATTAAACAACATCTCATTTGTTATGCCTGAAACTGCCCTCCTACAATCTCATTATTTCAAGAATAAGGGGGTATTTACAACTGATTTTCCTGATAAGCCCCCAACTCCTTTTAATTACACTGGTGCCCCTCTAACAGCTAATCTCCGGACCTCCATTGGGACAAGAATCAGCAAGATTAAATTTAATTCAACTGTGGAACTGGTTTTGCAAGATACTAATTTGTTGACTGTTGAGTCGCATCCATTTCATCTTCATGGATACAATTTCTTTGTTGTTGGAACTGGCATTGGCAACTTTGATCAGAAAAAGGATCCTGCTAGGTATAATCTGGTTGATCCTCCTGAAAGGAACACTGTTGGTGTTCCTACTGGTGGTTGGACAGCAATCAGATTCCGAGCTGATAATCCAGGTATAAGACCTAAGGGTCGTCTTATATGTGTTATTTTTCTCTACGCATTTTAGCGTAAAAGATATCAACTATTTTGCATAAGATCGTGACAAATGTCGCGTTTAAATTTTAAAAATTAATTTACAAACATAAACAGGACACGTGACACGTATAATGTTTTTCGAAATCCTTTCCAGGAGTATGGTTCTTGCATTGTCATCTGGAATTGCATACTGGATGGGGACTGAAAACGGCATTTGTGGTTGAAGATGGACCTGGAAAAGATCAAACTATTTTGCCTCCTCCAAAGGATCTTCCTAAATGCTAAATTGGTGCAACATGCATCATTGTTTATGCCTCAGCCAGGAACCGCAAGGGCCACTTTGTCAATTTACAGAGTATTGGAAGTGTGATTAGGGAGAAAAGAGAATTGATGAAAAAATGTATAGAAATTTGTTTGTATTATTTGAAAATTGAATAACAAACTCCTACAAAGATTGATTGGTTTATTACTTACTAATGCAACTGTGTTCTTCATATATTAATTTTATTTTTTGCGTGGTAGAAAACCTTTGTGGATGCATGCTTTTTTTTATTTTATAACTAAATACAATAAAAATAAATTTTTTATCCAACTATATCATTAAAAAATGACAATCTATAATACAAAAGTTCTGAAATGTTATCTGATATTCGAATAGTTATAGCCATATAGTCAACATACATACAATTGAGTTTGACTTTCTTGTAATCTGCGCTTGATACGGAGTACTATTTTGGGGTTGTAAACTAATCTTGGTGGCGATCGCTAATTAGTTTAAGATATAAAATTCAAACTTTTCCATAACCAAATATCAAAAGAAAGTTTCGTCTAATTTAATCAGATAAAGTTAATAACAGAAAGAATGTGAAATTATACTGAATAAAAATCATTTAAATATATGGGCAAACTTAGCTTCATATTTATACATACTATCAAATAATTACAGAATAATAAGAATCCTAAGACTAAACTAATACAGAATAATATTAATTAAACTAATAATATTTTTGAATTCTTCCTGATCCATCTCAATAATAATCGAACCTAAGTACACATAAATAATCATGTCAAGTACAACCATAATTGATCGAGAGTACAATGAAATTTGATTAATAATTGGGTTAAACTATTGTCTAAAAAAAGTAAAATCACCGTTTCTAAATTTCACCTAAGTCGTGATTCTGGCTTCCAAAGCACATAACTCAACTGATAATTAAGCTAGCACTGTAGCTTTTATAGCTTCAACTTTCATATGAATAACTCAGACAGTTTTAAAAAAGCCTATACTATTAATCTATGGGCATTGAAAATTTAGTTAATTTAAGAAAGCTCAATTGATTGTCATTCTATATATTTTTTGACTATATTTTATTTTCCTTAATTTATATGTGTAAATTCAGCTAAAACGACAACCGTTAATACGGCATTCTTTTTCAAATTTTATGGTTGCTATAAGCAAGTTGAAATTGACTAGCATTACTTATTCGTATGGAACAGAAAATGGTTAAGAAATTCACTAGGCATTGCTTTTTTTCAAATTGAAATCTTCGAAGAAAGTTACATTCTAATAAGTTTATTACCCGTATTAAGTTGAGATGTGTAGGACATAGTGCTGTCTTACATGGATGTACTGTTGAGGATGAGGCCTTTGTTGGGTGCCACATTGCTTGATGGAGTTGTTGTTGAAAAGAATGCCATGGTTGCTGCTGGAGCCCTCGTAAGGCCTTTGTAAGGGTTGACGTTCTTTGATTTGAGTTGGATTTGCATTTGAGAATGGATTTTAATCTCCTCTTCTAAATTGGTTAATGTTGAGAACAGTTTACACCCACCTCTTTATTTCTAAATGTAGGTTTGGGGAGCAAACCCAGTGAAGTTTTTGAGGAAGCGAAATTGCATTCATCATGGAGTCAGCGACTAACTATTCAAACTTAGCACAGGCCCATGCAGCAGAAAATGCCAAGGCCCTTGACGAGACTGAGTTTGAGAAAGTTGTCAGGAAGAAATCTGCAAGCTGCTATGAGGATTATGACTCTACGCTGGGTGCCATCCGTGAAAAATCGCCGGAGATGGTTCTCCCTGATAATGTCCTGCCAGCCAAAAAGGCTGCTTGAACTTATGTTAACGACTCGAGAGAAAACATGGAAATTGCGTCCTAACTATGGCCGAATTGCGTCAAAATTCGCTTACATTTTTTTGTAATAATAGGAAGGCTGGCCCAGGGTGTTCGGCTTTAATCCTGGTATGTAGTCAATGCAGTTTTTGCTCAATCCTCTATATTTGGAGGCTTCTTTGTTTATCAAGAGAACTAGATTCAGATGGATGATGGAACTGTTCATAAAAAAATGCATGTTCACTTGTTGCAACTACTTGTAGTGAAGAGTCAAATGTTGAAAAGTCCAATCTTATATGCTTCCAAGTTCCAATTTGTCGTGCCATCTATAATTATACCTCAATAATACTACAGTATTAACTACCAAATATATCCTCCTATCAAAACACATGCTCATCTTATTCTATTCCCCTATATAATCTCATCTTCTAGCTTCCAATTCTCACAATCTATTAGTATCCTTCTCTCATTTCTTTTTCTTCTTCAACTAACCCCTTGAGCAATGTTGAGAACATTCAGTACACGGCCGAGCCACCACGGATACCAGGAGTTGCTCGATGGTTATGAAACGTCGTCGTTTGATAGCCATGGTTATCATGGTAACTTGAGCAGAGTTGCTAGTGTGTCTGGAAAGATTTTCAGTCCCTCAAGAAAATTTCCTCTAGAGAAGATCATTGAAAGTCCATCTTCGAATCATTCTGATAAACATGCCAAGAAAGCTAGCAAAGTTCATCCCATTTTCGCTCTTTTTGGGAGCTCAAAGATATCGAAGAAGGCCACAGCAAGGCCAGAATTTCAGAGGTACATAAATTATCTTAAGGATGGAGGTATATTGGCACATGCCAAATAAAGCTTGTAAGAAATATATATGTTGTAACACCTACTTGAACTTTTTAATGTAAGTTGCAATGAAATACATTGGAAAGCTATGAAACTTGTTTTAAATTACTTTTGTTTCTGTTTTCAACGTTAGTGTCCTATGCTATGCCTTTGCTTGGCTCTTGAAACTATATATCATGGATCCGTGGGTGCCTTGAACACCACCTGCAGGGAAGATAGAACCGATAGCTTGCATCGGTTGGATCTGTTGAAGGAAAGAACTTCCTATGTGTTTAATTTGCTGTGCTGAATAGCACTGGTGCTCTCCCCTCTTCCTTCATTCCATATATACCAACTGAAATAACCAAATTTTTGATTTAAGTAATAATTAAGATACTTTACTTAAAACAAACCTCTCGAACTGCATAAACAGATACTAAACGCCACTCACCTTTTTCCCTCATAGCTAAGAGAGACAAAACGACACCTCGCTGCTGGGCTTTCACACTCCTACTTGGCTTAACGCCACCTCGCTACTTTACTTCAAGATTAATCATCTCATTTATATACAAATTTCATCCTTTCTCCTACTATATGGTTGAACCTCTTTCCCTATTCCTACAAAAAAATTTCTTCATGATCATTCTCCTCTTTAAATCATAACCTTTAAAAGCTTTCTCTCAAGTTTCAAGAAGTGTATGTCGATATCGAATAGTCGATCAAGTAGTAAAGTTGTCGATATTTGTGGCTAACTAGAGGGCGAAGCATCATATCATTAATGCTTATAATCTTTCATACATTATTAATACGCGTATTGTATATTTTGGGCCGGTTGTAAAGGAATAACCACAAAAAGATTACGAGTATGTCGACACGATAATTAATAGCTGGATATATATATATATATATATATATATATATATATATGTGAAAGTTAATTATCGGTATTTAGATTTTAGTAAACGTGATCTTGATTATATTAGTGATATAACGGTACAAGGTGTATAAGTAATGCAGAAACGAAGCACCGACTAATCGTCAATGTGAATTTATAAACTAAAGGAATATCAATATGAAATATTGGAATATTATAAATTCGGTATATTACGATATAATTATATACGGGTAAAGAGATAATGTTATACAATAACCCGGCAAACGGTATTATATTGTTTTAACGTAATGAATTTAAAATGAATAAATCATTTGACGGATAACATTAAAGGACGGTATCAAAATAATCGAAATGAATTGTCATGGATATCATGTGAATATAGGATGTCGAGATTTATGAGGCTATAAGCAAGACAATACGACAATGTAACGCTGCAAGATTATAAAAGTTTCGACATGACAGTTGAGTCATTAGATATGATGATATGAGAGTTAATAATAAGTGTGATATTAACATCATCATAAGACACGGGTTATATAAATTAGATATTGTCCATATGTGTATCGTATAATCCTATGGTTGTAGTACGAGATATTGAGTTATGTTTTGATATAAGATGATTTAATAACTCGATCAATTACATGCATTTGGGTAATACCAAATAATAAATATACGTATCAATATGTTAACGGGTCGATTGTACTTCGAAGGTGAGTTAAAAATCCGCTCGGTTAGTGCACTCAGGAAGAAATGCGGCACAAGTCATAATGATAGTAATATATGAAAAGAACGCAGACACGAAGATGATAAATGATGAGATATATGTATCAGAAACAATATCGAGGTATCAATGATATTTAAGGATATTGAAATGGTTAATGACAAGATGACGTTATGATATGGCCTGAAGTGATACGACGGCGTCATGACTTATGACGTGATATGTCCGTATTCTCTAGGAATCAACGGTCCTATTAGATCACCGTATTCGCAAAATTAACGGCCCGTGCGTCCGTATTTGTTAGAATCAACGCCTAGTAGTCCGGTATTCAATGGAATCAACGGTTACAAGGACGCGTGAACCTATTCCGTTAGTTGGTCCTCCCGCAGTTGATTCGGGTGACATGACATATATATACATTGAGAGGGTAAATTTCAACTGTGAGGTTTGGTGCGATATGTATATCAGGGTAAACAGATGTTTCGGAGGCTCAGATATTGAGGGGTAGCCCGGTCGGGAGGATAAATGATGTATATATATGTCGAGACGTACTAAGTGATGGATGTGTGATTGTGTCATGTGTGGCTACGATTGGTTGTCATGGTGTGTGTGTATTCTTTGGCAAAAGCTGCGTGTGTATTCTCATCTACTGTGTGTAGGTAGCTAGAAAGTTGTATTTTGTTGGCCTTCTCGCTTGCTTGGTATAGGCAACGAATGACGCCTCTATTAAAAGGTAATTTAATAAAAAATTTTAATAGAGTTATCAAGCTGCTTATGTGATATATCGAGCTATTGGATATTATAGTGTTATCGATCTCCTAAGGGTTGATTCTTCTACAACTTCCCTCGTGGATCAAGAAATGGATCTTTTATGTAAGCAGCGTACCACTTGTTACAAGGCCGATGCTTCGCATTAGATGCTTCGACATTGACTTCATCAACTCGAGTTTCATCAAGAATGATTCTCAAGTTTCGGTGACCACTCAAAATTCGAAAGAGTTCACTGCACTTTCAAGGCCATGTTTTGTGCTCCCCATGCGAGAGTAGTGGTAGCCATTATAATTCTACAAGAATAAGTAAATAAAGACAACAAAATCAGTAAACTATCATGCTAAACACTTACAAATAAATTGTAAAGTAAATACTAATATTTCAAATCTCACGAAATATATTAGTATCAAGACCTATTATACTTAAACTAAACGGCAATGTCACATACATTTTGAATACAATATAATAGTAGGTTATCAACCAATTATGTAAACTATTATATTCTTGTGTCGCTAACATACTATTCAAGATGCTACCCGACTTTTGTATCTCTGACAAACCGGTTAAGCATACCAAATAAACCAAATAATTACTTGGAGTGATCATCTGAAAGCCCACAACGTTATTGGAAATCACTTCAACAGGATCCATTTTCATATCAAATTGCAAAACCTGTAATATCTCATCACAACAGGCCCAGATGACAAGAATCGGATTTCACAACTTCTTTAAATTGGCTCGACACGTTACATTTAAATTTTAAATTGTGAGATTATTATTAGTTTGCTTTATTTTACCATGCAATTGTAGCACATAATCAAGCATATGTACAACATGAAAATAAAACAAGTAATGCACATTCAAGAGAATTATGCTACGAATTCTAGGCCCTATTACATTTTCAAACTCAAAACTAACATTTTACTATTACATTTTCGTCTCCCGCTTTCTCGACTTCCACTAAGCTTCGCTTCAATTACAATTCAAATACACTAATTCCAACTTAGACAAAGATGCAAGCTGCGGGAGAAAAACAAGAAAAATTAAATAAAATAATATGACTCCAAATGTGTCATTTACAACAATACTCTGCACGCCAGACTTAAATAAAACGGGTCATATCTACACCTCCATTCTATTCCATAACAATATATATAGACAAAATATTAAAACAAATAAATTCACTTAATGTTATATATATTAAATGAAATGAAATAAATGTGTTCATAATTGAGTAATTAGTTATCCATTATTTTATAATTAATTATCAATTAATGTAAATTTTCAATTTAAAAATATTCACACATGATTAATGATAATTATTACAATAATTACCAACCACTTAAATCATGGAATAATTACTTACAAGTAATTAACTCCAAAATCGGAAATTTAAATGTTACCATGAAAATATTTAAAAATTATCAATTAATGAAAATACTATGAAAAGTGGAAATATAAATCAAATTTAATGTCATTCAAGATATATATTCAATCATCTAATTAAAAATTTATGATTTAACATTTTAACCGAATTAATAATTACTAATAATTTTTAAAACCAAAAACAATTACATAAAATGCATTTAGGGTTTTCTAACGACGGTTCATCCAGAATACGATCGGCCTCCGGCCACCCACGGCAGACACTGCCGGTGCCGAGTACGGCCGGTGAGTTGACTCGGTGGCTCTGAACTTCCAAATCCGTGCCCGGACGCACTCGCACGGCTCCCCACAAGTCCGACGACATATATTGGTAATTAATTTCCCGCTTTCGTGATTAATTGCACTTTTGTAAAAACGATTTTGTCTCTAAAAATTTGGGGTACCCCGGGATTCAATTTAAACATCAACAATATCATTATTGAACACATCCACCGAATTTCCTCAAAATACTTCTAGCTGATTAAATACAAAACAGCCTCCCGTAAATTAAACGAATTTTCTGGAGTACTTAAAAAATTTAAAAAATTCTGGAAAAAATCTGAGATGAACATACATATTGGAATTTCGTAATTTTCTGAAATATCTAACCCTCTCTATAAAATCGAAAACGATTATACCTAAAATTAAAATGCAAATTAATCAAGTTTTAATCCCTTTCATTTCATGAAACAATTAAATAAATAGCAAATCATCAAAATCAATACAACAAAATGATGATTTCAACCATGTGATATACATACAAAATGGGTTGATTTTTTCATATTATATATTCCTCAATTGAATATACAAATCATGAATCAATCTAATTAATTAACAACTACGTCAACACACAAATCGAATTAGATAAAAAACATCAAACTCGAGTAGGTCATGGGAGGCCACTATTAGAATCTAGTATGAATTTTGCACTCGTGATAAACCAAATTCATACATCCCGGATCCTTAAAATAATGTATATTAATCTAAAACACATAAATTGCAATATGAATAAAAGAGTTCTTACATCATAAATGAAATACCTAAAACGAAACTAACTCCTCAAGCCAACAAGCCGTGAATGCCCCATTTAAAACCTCTCTAATTGTTTGTCTAACACCAAAACGACGCCCTCTGGGATTGCATAACACCAAGAGAGCACCGAATCCCAAAGCTTGAACTTGCTAGAATTATGTAGAAAACAAAATGGAAGAGAAATTCTCTCCAAACACTAGTGAGGGGCGGTTTTTCCACAGGAGGCAAGTGGCCTGATTTTCATGAAATGAAAACCCTTCTTTCTTTAAATACCAAATACCTAATTCCACCAAGGCAAGCTTGAATTCATTAAGAATCAAGAACTCGTTAACTTAATTAGATCGGCATGGATCCTAATCAAATAATGAGAGTCACTTAGTGAAGTTGTTCCATTTTAATTAACTTGACTAGTCAATTAAAATATTAATTGAATCACTATCGAATAATCCTTATCAAGTTATTTATCACTTTCATTTGTTTAATTGATTAAACTGCAGTTTAATCAATTGACGCTCATCAATATATATTCATTAAATATATAAATATAAGAGATTTATCTCAATGCTACAAGTCTCTCGCTTAATTTCATGCATGAAATATAATTCAAATATCATTGTAATGTATGAATCTTCTGTGACTCGTATAATAGTAAAATAGATAATAATAATCGAATTAATACTATTATTATAACGATTAACGAAAGAAGATCTAAAGAATCGCTCATAACCCTTAGATTATCATGAGAACCCACACTCAGAATATACAATTACTAAGGTGAACACTAAGTTCCAAGAATCACATTTCTAACCAACCCGATAAAATGAATTGATACATAATCAGCAACGGGCATAATAAAAGGGAATCAATTTTCATTGATTTCCAACAGTTCGAATCATTTGATTGCTAAAGAATTTACTCAGAAGGAGGGAATAGATTATGTAGATATTCTTGCAACCGTTATCATATGTATGTCATGTTTGAGCATGTTTACTCTCTTCTGTAATTGTCTTTGTGAGAATTTTGAAATGAGAAACTTAGTGTTGAATGAAAATGCATATGTTGAGTTTTTGAGTAAATTTTCAATCTTTCATGTTATATCTGTGAATATGCATGTGGTACTCCTCGCGTCGAGCATGCCCTCATCGAACGCCATGGAACGGCCGCATGCAATTTCAAAACCATTACTCGACGCGGCTTGGAGATCTTTAGTCTGCTTTTTTGTTTAGTCACTTTGTGTGATCTATTAATTTCTAGGCTTTTGCTAATAGCGACGTGGATTTTGTATTTCCGCTGTGTTTGCCTAACTCGAGACCTTTATGGTAGAGTTCTCGTCCTTTGTAGACTCGATACTAAGTAGCGTCAAGGCTGCTAAGGTTTAACCGAGGACCTCGCTGCAGTAGTTCCTGGCTATTTCACACTGACACGCCAGCAGCTCGCGCTGTTGTTTTTTGTATTCTTAAAGTGAGTGTACTGGTTTAAGATGCTTTGCCCTTGTCCCGACCTTTTGTGATGTTAGTATTTATGTTGAACTCATGACCCTTTCGTGAGTTCGCTTTTCATAATTTGCCAAGATGCTGCTCTTGCCCCGGACTGTATGAGTATACTTGTATGCACTCTTATTATTTATATGTCTTTGTGATTACGGGTAATGGGCTGACGAATGCATTTAGCCCACGATCCTACTGCTAGATCAAACGCGCCACCTCGACCAAAGCGTAGATTGCCGAATTTTGGCTTTAATACTCCATGTGTGTGAACCCAACCCATTAAACCGACCCACTAACTTTAACCTAGTCATATATGTTGGGTAATGTCAAGTTAAGTATTTGTACTAACCCTCTACTAAGCATGGTAATCCCTTTAACGTTGCGCCCAAAAAAAAACCCTAGCTTTGTGCAGACAGCCTGTAAGGACTCTTCTTTCACATTCAGCCTTTCTATTTACCCTGCGAGGTCTTAGTCGGTTTCAGCGAGCGTGATTGCCTCAGGCCCGGACATTTACGTTTGATCGGTAATCAAACAAGTAGCAAACCTAAACCGACAACAACAATATCAATACACAACAACTATAAAATAAAATAGGGTCGAAAATTCCAAGGCTTCCTGTGATTATTAAATAATGTCCAATTTTTTGTTTGAATTCAAGAAGACAATGTTAAAATCAAAATTGAGATCCACTAGACAGAAAATGATTTTAGAGTAATAAGGTGAACAACCCAAAGATTAGTTGAACCGTTCTCTCCAGACGGCACTTTTAAGTTGCATGTACATTACGGCAATGATCTCACAAATTAATTGTCCCAAAATAAAAGTCTCAAAAACATCAAATGGGTCACAAAACTGTCCTGAAAGTTAATATTTCATGCGACCAATGCAAAAGGAAGCTCCTCAAAGCTGTGTCTGGACTTCAAGGTATACGCAAATCTTTGTGTGGTTTCATTAGAATATTATTCATGCTCATCAATAATATATTAATATATGAGTCTATCACCTTCATGTATTTCTCAAAACTATCATATGATGATTTTTGTTGTGTGGAAAGGCACCTTTTGCATTGATAAAGTGATCCATTTGAAACGAAAATTTGGATATATATATATATATATGTATTTTAGATAAGAACAATAATTTTTTTGGTAGAAAATGAAATGGCACTTTCTCTGTTTGTTAATTATCTAGGTGATTTTCTATCATTTATCTTTAAAAGTACATTAAGACGTAAGTAATCATTAGTTTACAAAGAAATTTTTATCGCACTCGAAAACGCTGGAATTACATCATTATTCATTATTAATAGTTCTAAAGTTAGTATCTCGCTCGATAAAAATTAAAAAGCTATGCTCACTATCAACTATCGATACCATTTTAGCTTTATCCATAACTACATAACTCTAGGAATATCCCATCAATAAATAGTACGTTAAAGTATAGAAGGGGATACTTTATATAACTCATCATGATACATGATTTATGGTACATTCCATATGGGTTGTAGGTGTTGACAAAGTAGAAATTGATGGAACAAAGAAAACGTTAACAGTAACAGGCGATGCAGACCCATTTGAAATTATACAGAGAACAAAGAAAACAGGATTGTTTAGTGAAGTAGTTACTGTTGGACCTCCACAAAAACCGAATGAACCGAAGAAGGCAGATGAGAAGAAGGATGACAAGAAAAAGGATGAAAAGAAACAACACCAACCTCACATTCAAATGTTGCACCCAAACTATGATTTTTATCCTTACCCTGAAAGACCTCAAATTGTTTACATGACCCGCCCAGACCCCAACCCAGAGTGTTGTATCATGTGAAATCATATTCATCACAATTGTAATAGATTGTTTTAGTTGGAACATATTTGAATTTGGGTTTATTAGTTGTTACTTTGGAATGTCGAGCGATACCGAGATGTTTGTTCGTTAGGTTCAGATGAGCCAACGTTCGAACTTGCCTCGATCTATAATGTCGCAAGCTGATAGTTCACTGCTTTTTATATTATTTATATATATACTAATAAAAATCAATACAATATTAACAATTTATGAAGATTTTATATAGAAAAAAAAAATCTTTTTTTATAGTTAAGATTACAATAATTTCCAATCGCCTTCTCCCTACTAAACTCTTCTTATTTTATTTTATCAATTTTAGTATTTAATTTCTTGTTTTGATTCTAATATAAAATTTAAATACCATATGACTAAAAGATTTCCAGTCTTTAAATTTTCATGCATTATGTCTTCGTCTATTGAAAATGAATTCTTATTTTATTCTTCCTTAACAAGTAGTAATTAATTTTACGAATATTTAATTTAACAAATTAAATTTTATTTATAATATATCGAGATTAAATTCGAAAACCACTAAATATTGGCTCGAGCTCCATAAAATTAAATGAGCCACTAGCTCAACTAGAATGTCCACCTAAATTTCTCCAGGAAGTCAAGTTCGTCCGTACCTGACACGACCACATCATAGTTTTGATTCTACGGAGAATCAAAGGAACAACTGTTACCAGTACAAATCTTTTTTTGTCAGGTGTCCATTAGATTCTTGTCCTATATCTTTATAATTATTTTTGCATTGCAAACAAATTTGAGTTATGCCTTGAAAGAAACTATGCTTCACGTTATCTTTCTGAGTAGTTTTGATTGCTAGTGTTTAAATTATTAGTGCTTTAGTGTTTTCACTTATTGGCTTATTACTCATTATTCCGCTATCCCATTTTGATGGAAAAGTATAAATTTGTGTTGCTAAGTTGGAGGTAGTCTTACAACAAAAACAACATTAGTGGCGGCACTGATATTTATGTAAGGGTGGTGAAATAATTGAAACAAGAAAAATAAGGTGGACGTAATCTTGCAATAACATGCTGCTAGCCTCTAGGCTTCTGCCTAGTAGAGTATATATAGAATTACAGGATTATCACATTTGGGCATTTATTTTTTGCTTTGTAGATTTGGTGACTTAGTCTCAACTTTTCAATACTGAGCATGAAAATTTAGTTTACAGTAACAAAGGAGAAAGTGTTCTTTATGTTCTACATATATATGGTGCTTGTTCAAGGTAGTTTGAGTCATCCCAAGCATGAGTTCTGCACATAGCATGATGCATTGGAATGCCTTTTTTCACCATATGTTTCGCCGCATCAATTAGATGTATTTTTTGAATCTTGCAGAGCTGACAAAGTAATTGGGCATCCACTTCTCAATCTAGGAATATGAGATTTCCTTTCTAAACTAAGATCTTGATCATCTACTGTCCACCTATAGAGAGCAAATGCAGAACTTATTATTGAGTATAGGGAGTAGCCGAATAGGTAGAATGTACCTCAATGTACTAAGAACAAGGCTGGGGGGGAGGGCCAGTGTTAACTGTACATTAATAACTAAACAAGGATGGAAGTTACAATTCACATGATGCTAATTTTCGAGTATAAAAATAGGTAAGCATAGTATAAAGAAAAATAATATGATAGTAATAAACTATGGACCCCTTTGATTTGTTTACATACCTGTATCCGATTGTTAATCTATGTAAAAATACAAGCATTGCTAGTTTAGCCATATTTATCCCCAAGCATGTCCTCGGCCCTGATCCGAACGGTATGTAGGTATATGGCCGTTGCATGTCCTGGATAGATTGAGTTAAAAGTGTGACAATTGATGTTATTTTTTCAATCATGTATAAAATATTCAGCATTAGGCTTGAGAATTGGAATTGGAAAACAGTACATCAAATCTTGAAGGGTTAAACTGCAAGGGGTCATTGTATATCTCTGGATCGTAATGTATACAAGTCGCATCAATGTTTACATGCCATCCTTTCTTTATCTCATGGCCATCAATTGTACAGTTGTTAGCACATCATAATAGTTATTGTTGTGAAATCTATTTCGTGAACCTCTTTCATCAATTTCAGATGCTTGGCAGGTGTGAGAACTATAATAATGCTGATTTTGCCAATTTAAATTGGATAATCAAAGTTAGAAGTTACTTGCCATCAATTGTACAGTTGTCTGCTACAACTCGAGGAAACCATAACAAGACATTTGACATCCTCAGAGTTTCTTTGACAACCTTCAGTACAATGTTTCAAATAAGCTAGCGAAGATAAAAGGAATTACTAAAAATAAATTATTGATTTCTCTTCATATAAATTTAAAGATATTCATTACCTTCATTTCAAAATAATTCGAATAATATCCGTTATCAGCAGAAAGGCACAAGAATGATTCGGACTCTAACCCCCAGCAGTGAGCCTCTTAATAGCATCAGTACGTATTGTTATTTTTTACTCCATTACCTTCACGGCATATGGCATAGTGTTTAGATCTTCTAGTGTAATTGAGTAGTCATTGGGTTTTTTCCTTGCTATTGACAGTTGGTTCTTCCCCGCAAGTTCTAAGTCATCAATGTTATTTTTAAGGTCCTGTAGAGTACCTTAATTAAGAAATTTCAATTATTCAAGCTTAATCGAAAATCCCCAATTTGATGTCTAAGAACCCTAATTCTAATTTCAAATATATAACGGTAACTATGATGAACCCTAATCGATTAATTCGACAATCGAGCAACGCAAAGATCAATGGTTTATGCTTATGTCTGTGAATCACCTTCCTCTTAGAATAGCTTTTTATTAAACTTGAATCAATACAATCAATCAACTCAAAACAATAAACTAACTCTAGTAATCTAACCTATCAATTTCAGATGAAGGTTTCGATACGATTTGGGTAAACCCTATTTATGGGATACAAACTTGTTTCTAATCCTACTAGGAATAGGATCCTAATGCTAGCAACAATTCTATCTAACAAATACGCCCAAATCCTACTCAAACCATGCTTTCCTAGCCTCGATAGAATTCTTCGAATTTCATTCTGATCATACACTTCATGTAATGCATCTGATCTGCTCTTTCATTGCCTAACCCCAACAATTCTCCTTCTTAGCATATGCAGTTAAGGAGTACATTAAGATTGCTTACTGTTGTTAGTTCCGTGGTCAAGACCTGAGACCAAATTTCTTTGTCACAAGAGTGTTGGGTGCTTTTGCCTTGTTCAAAGACCTTCGAGCATATCAGAACCATTCTCAGAGGTGTGTATTTTGTCGATGGCCAATTGCTTTGACTCCAATATCTCCCTGATCCAATGGTACTTGATCTTAATGCTTGGATTCCTCGAGTGTGTGTGAGTAGAATTCTTACTCAAGTATATCGAGACTTTGAGAGTCGCACAAGATGGTGAACTTGTTCATGGATTCTCACCTTGAACAGTTCTTTTCAAATTATTAAAGCAATTTCTTTCCAAGACTCAACAATAGCAATGTATTCCCCGCCTCCGTGGGTAGACATAGCAATGCACTTCTGCAACTTTGCTTGCCAGGAAATTGCTCCCTCTCAAAGAAACACCATTAAGTATCCTCGACAGACTTAAGTGAATCAACATCACCTGCTAGGTCTGAGTCAGTATAGGCTATTAGTGTAGGCTCACTGGTTCCAAAACAAATACTCAGGCTAGCAGTTCCCTTCAAATATCTTAAGATCCATTTCACACATTCCCAATGTTCCTTGGTTCGGATTAGCGTAGAATCAAGTCATTAAACTAATCGCAAATGCAATACCGAATCTTGTACGTATTCATCAGATACATCAAGCTTCCTACCGCAGAGGTGTAAGGAACCTTCTCCATGTACTTCTATGTCATCTTCTACCTTAGACTCTTAGAACTCCATCTCAAGGTGTGTCTCCAATTGGACAACTTATCGAATTTTTGCATTGTCCATATCAACCTCTTAAGTACCCTCAGAAAAGTACTTTTCTTGAGACAACCGTGATTTCCCCTTTGCTTCTATCTCTGATGATCTCAACTCCAAGTATAAGGATTTGGCAATTTCCTAAGTCTTTCATCTCAAAGGCTTTGTTGAGTTCCATCTTTAGCAAGCAATTGATCGATCCTTCCCTATGATAAAGATGCCATCTACATATACAAAGAAAGACGATAGTGTTATCATTAATGAGTTTTTAAATGAACACACATCAACAATATTTTCTTGAATCCATTTCGCTTTCCATAAAGACTCCAACTTGATGTACCATCATTTAGGTGCTTTCTGTTTCGAGTCCATACAAGCTTTTCTCTCAGCTTTACAAACAAGTGTTTTCTTGCCTTCCACTTCAAAACCTCAAAGTCATGTACATATACGTCCCTCTTGAAGATCACCATGGAGGAAAGTCGCCTTTAACATCCATCTGTCAATTTCTAAGTCATATACAAAGCAGCCTAATCCAAGTACTAGCCTGATTGAAGTCATCTTGACTACTGGAGAGAATATCTCTTCAAAATCTATTCCATGTCTTTGTGCAAATCCTTTCACAACCAATCTGGCTTTGTACCTGGGCACATTAGTACTTGGATCAATCTTCAACTTATAGATCCATCTGTTATTCAACACCTTGAAGTTGTCTTGTTTCTTCACCAAAGTTGTAAATGTATGATTCTTGTTCAGAGAGTTCATCTCTTTCTTCCATAAATGTACCATTTTTTCCTTTCAAGACTATCAATAGCTTGATAGTAGAGTGGTTCTCCCCCATCCGAAAGTAAGACATATCTAATGGGAGAATAATTCGGAAGAACTTGTTCTCACTCTAGAAGACTTCCCCCGACATCTTCGAGGTATTTGATCTTCCGGTTCTGCATGTTTGTACCACTTCGCAGCTAGCTTGGTGATTGTTCAATCTCTCCATTTTCTTCAAAGGATCAATGTCAAGAGAAGTGTGATCATTGTTCTTTCATTATTGATCATAGGCTCGTAATGGATTTCGAGATATTATGATCAATTTCTTCAATGCTATCTTGCTAATCAACAAGATCACTATCAGAATCGCTTTCAAATTTTCAAGTTTGTCTGTATCCTTCACGCTTGATCTTCTTGGAACATCACATCTCGAATTTCTAATGATCTTTTGTCGCCTAGATCATACAACTTATAACCAAACTTCTCATCTCCAAAAACTCAGAACACACACTTCTTAGACTCAAATCAAGCTTTGTTCTCTCATCTTTAGAACATGCTGCATGCTTATGCAACCAAATGTTCTAAGTGTTTATAGGATACATCTTTTCCGCACTATGTCTTCTCGTGTGCCTCATTTAGTGTTGTACTAGGTGACAAGTTTATAACTGAACTGCCGTAAGTACTAATGCTTCAATCTCGTATGTCTTCGAAGACTAGTGACGTGATAACATACATCTACCTTCTATAATTGTCCTTATTCATTCTCCTCACACCATCATACTGGCGTGTTTTAGTGACGTATTGCTCAAGTGTCTAATCTCTTTAGACTTACAGTATCTATCAAATTCTCCAATGTACTCACCACCATTGTCTCGTCCTAATGCATTTAAGATTTTGCCGGGCTTTCTTTCCAACTAATCAATAATGACTTAAAAGTTTCTCATTACTCGATCTTTTGTTTTAATGCAAAGATCCAAACCCTTTCCTAGAGCGATCATCAATATGTTGACAAAATAAGAGTTACTCCCCATTGTCTTCACTTCATAGGCCCACACATACATCCGAGTACATAAGCTCTAGAATCGTTCTCCTTTCGCGAGCTTTACACCTTTGATCCCTGCTGCTTTCCCATCAAGCAATACTGCAGCCCTTCAATTTCGTAATCACACGTAGTGACTTGTTTTAAGTAGAGAATACCAAGTCCTTTAGCACTCATATGGCCTAACCTCGTTGTGCTGTAAACATCTACATCGCCTTCTACCGCATTAATTTCACACTTTGTACTTTGAGTTTAGCTTTTGTACAAATTGCACTATCCTCATTCCTTCAAAGAATCGTTATCGATCCCTTCAGAATCTCCATTGTCCATTACCAAAGATGTTACGATATCCTTTTCATCATCTAGCTTGCCCGAAGATAGAAGACTCATCCTCAAGTCGTGAACGTGTCCGACATCCTTCAATTCAATCAACTTTCCATCGCTGGCCACAAACACACTTCCAATTGCCACGGTCGAGGTGCCAGATTCCTCATCTTTGCAATTCCAAAATTGCCTTCTTCATAAGGAAAGAAGTCCTTATTTGGAGTCACATGAAAGTTAAGCCCCGAGTTCAACCAATCTTCTTCTCCAAAGCACAGAAGATAGCATACATCCACTCCTCCAAAGAATCACAATGATCACTTTCACGATCTACAACAACATTGCTTTCAAATTTCTTGACCTTTCCTTCAAATTGATCTTTTCTCGAATGAGTAACACCTGCATTTCCAAGTGTCCTTCTTATTGGCAAGAATGGCACGCGGTCTTCTTTCTCTTGTTCAAGCCAAGACCCTACTTTAGTTTAAATTGTTTATTTTTTTCATAAACTCTTTCCTTCATACATAAGTTTCATCATTATTAATAACGTTACATTTCGATTTTACACTATCTCTTCTTAGCTCTTCATTCATGATGGAATTACAAACTTCGGCTCTTAGACAAAGTTCCATCAAAGCAGAAGAACTGGGTGGACACGGAGAGAGTTTAATCAAATAACCTAATCCAATAACGCCTCAAGTGACCTCATCACCTAAGTCAATTCATGGAGCTTTAGCGCTGTGTAAATATGTGTTCTACTTGGTTTAGATGCTTGTTTTGCAGGCCTCCATCCAGATATCCTTCAATTTCTGCCTAATTGCCTAATCGTTTACTCTCAGGAGCACCGCTTCCTCTCATACAGCCTCAGAACTTCCTCCAGCATCCATGTTAAAGACTAACACTATCAACATGACGGATCACAATCTATATCTATATAATCTCTTTATATAACCTGGTGATCTCTATCCAATTCACCCATTCATACACATCTATATTAGGCGGTCGAATTCCTAACTCTTCAATAGGTCTAAGCAGTTTCTTAACATATAACCTATCAAGCATCTTGGCTTTCCGGGGATGATATTGCCGTCAAGCCAAGATGACCATCATCGTCATCGAGCCTCCCATGACGTTGTTCTAATTCGAGCCTGAGCACTAATCATATTTATAAGGCCCCTGTGAACAATTCCTAATTACAGATTTCAATTATTCAAGCTCTTAATCGAAAATCCCCACCTTGAATGCCTAAGAATCTCTAATTTCAATTTCAAATATAATCTGCAGAATTCATGATTTAACCCTAATCGATTAATTCGACACCGGAAAGAATGCAAAGATCAATTGCTTATGCTGGTGCTCGGTGAATCACCTTCCTCTCTTCTGTGAATAGTTTATTAAACTTGAATCAATAATCATCAACTCAAACAATAAACTAACTTCTGGGTGAATCTAACCTAATAATTTCGCATGGCTGCTTGACATACGATTTTGGTAACCCTATTTATGATACAAACTCGCTCTAATCCTACTAGTAATGCGATCCTAATGCTTAAAGAACAATTCTATCTTGAATAAATACGCTCCAAATCCTACTCAAACTATGCTTCCTGGCCTTTGATAATCTTTCAATTCCATTCTTTCGATCATACACTTCACGTGATGATTTCAGACAAGGCTCTTCATCACAAGAACCCAACAATCAACAGAATAGGAATGGACTTCAGCAGTAGTAATGATGATTCATCTCTTATATGTTAATCGATATATGACGACTGAGAAGAATTATTGAGAAGTGTTTATAAAAGAAAGACTTCAGAACATGCAGGTAACTCAACGTGTAAAAGCGACGTGATCTAAGGAAAATTGTATAGTTTTGTTTAATGAGGCAGTAAGTTCTTCCCTGAGCCTGTCTTGGGCTTCTCTGTTGTCATGTAAGAATTTGACACTCCACATCATTGCAGCTGCTGTAGTAGTCTGTCCGGCAATAATCAATGTCAAAAGATTGTCCATTATTTCTTCATCATCTAACTTCTCATTATCTGGATATGAGTCTCTCTGCAACATAGACTGTAGAAAATCCTGTGGAGGCTCCTCATCATCGTGTCGTCGATTAATGATTTCTCTGAACTTGTCCATTAACATTTCCCGTGCCTTAATACCTTTATCTGTTATTAGCAATCTATATTGAATATGTCCCATATTTTTTTTAACTTGTCTCTCATTTATAATTGCAGGCATTCCTCTCTAGCATAATTAATATATAGTTTCACATTTATGAATAATATATTCATTTGTGCAATTTATTCTTAACGCCATGGGGAAGGAGCTTACCTTAATACCTTTATAGTACCTAGTGCCAGGAATCATGACTGGAAACGAAAGCATGGCATCTGAAATAGCAGTACAATGTCTCTCGAATTGCTGTAGCAAGGAAGGATCTCGAATGCTCATCAACATATCACACATTGCATCAAATGTTGCCTGGATCAGAATGTTGCCTTGAGGTTAGCGGCTTAAGTTATTATATGAACTGTTGATCTATTCAGAAATCTGTAATTACTAAAATCTTATTTTAGATCTTTTGTTTGTTGAACTTCGCCCTTACAGAAAAGTAATGTTTGTATACGTGAAGATTGTTTTCATTCTAAGGTATGTTGCTTCTGTAATATCCCCAAGTTGAGATCAAGATAAGGAATTCGATTTGAAGAAGTTTGTATTGACTATTGAAATAATACCTTCATATTGAATTCAAGTAGAACAAAACTTTTTCCATCTTCATGTTTCATTAGTCTCTCTTGGACCATTTTGTCAAACATCCGGACGAAGTTAGATAGAGAATTCATAGAGAAGGGTTCAGATAGCAGGCGCCTAATCCTTTTGTGACTCTCATGCGGAACACATAGTAAACTTTTCCTTCCAATGGCATCTGCCATTGACTTCACATAGCCCTTATTGAATAGCACGAAGTCATTAGTGAAGATTGTTTTCGCTCCAGAAGTGCTCGGAACATATACATGAACCTTTCCGAAAATCCTTGTCTTGAACCATTTCCCATACCTGATATTCAAGAATATTATGAAATCAAAACATCCTTAGGTGATTTATTGGCATCCGGCTAAGGCGATTAAAAGGGATCTTTAAGCCTTTCTTAAACTGTGTATACTAAATTCTTGGCAAGAGTTAGATTATGTATGTTTCTAAATATACACACTCTTATATATTACCACTAATAAACTATTAGTATAATTTGAGTGCATGTCTGGTTCACTAAGTCAAAAATGGTGTTCAAGGAATAAACTTAAGCACCTTCTATGGTGGCCTATTTGATCATATTTTTCTCTGATGCTTTTTCTTTAGGTGGTTTTGTTGGAAAAAAAGATTGCATTACCTCAGTCTTCGGAGATTCACAAAATTGTAGCATCCTTTGGTGCTGTAAGTGGCTGCAAGAAACGCGAAGGTCTCCCCAAGAAACGGTATTCCCAAGCTGCCAGGGATTCCATTTCCTCCACTTTTACCTCTTCTAAAGACCCCCAAGAGTAAGTAACATACTCCTACAATAAGCACTGCTAGGATGATATTAAGGTGGTTATTCAACCGATCGATAAGTTCTCCCCCTGAGAAGAGGAACATCTTTGATACTTTTTGAAGCACTAAATCCAAAGGTGTAATATTTTTAGTACATTTATGTTTCTGGGAGATGAACAAAATGGAGTAAGTTAAATAAGAATATTATTGAGATATAATTAATTAATATGAATTGGCATCTTAATGTATTCATAGACTATGTTATTACAATATTCCTTGTAGTAGAGGACAATGTGTTCTGACCTATAAGGCTATAACTTTCGTCTGGACTCCCTTTCAATAATACCTCCAACAAAAGTAAGCTTAAGATATGGAATGCTGATGTAGTATGATGGTTCAGGACATTGACTCCATATAATTGGGGGCATATCTATAGAGATACCAGTTCCACTACACTCCCCTCTCAAACTCAACACATACTCATTCTGTTTGCTTTCGGTGGTTATCGTCCTTTGGATTTTTTGCCCCTAGGGTGTTACTATTAGGATGTTTGTAAATTTTTTCATTGTTTTCGGTTTAAGAAAATGTCGACCTATTGATGCAAATATCAATCGGTTTTTGCGGAATGATTAGTCATTGAGGATGGCATTCAGTATCTTAATATCATAAACATTCCCTTATATATCTAAAGAGTTCATGTCTAAATAGAATAAGGAGGATCGAACTATAGTTTATACTAATCAAATTGACTAAGTATTAAATGTTAAGAACATCTAATTTTTTAATGACTATTACAAGTTAATAGTTAATTAAAAAAAAAATCTTCAAAATTCGGCTTTTAAATGAAGTGAATTTCGGATAAAAAGGACTGTTAGTACATGCATGCGGCAATTGATAAGTATGAATGTAGGATGTTGCGCTATATACAAATTTCAAGTTTTTAGTGGCTTCGTCAATCCAATGCTGATCCAAACAACTAATCTCACACAGAGATTATGTAAATCTAGACTGAAGGATCAAATATGATTTTTCAATCTCGTATTTCAACTTTATGTAATTTGCTTCATAAAGATAATTTAATTCCCTTTCCATTTTTTCCATTTTGAAGTTGAATAGTTGATGGATGAGTTTGTATTACATTAAATATGTCTCAGTTGATGCATATTTTTAAAAATTTAGTTTTTGAATTTTGATTCGTACTATATTAAGATTTATTTAAGATATAATTGTGTGCAAAGTTGCGAAGTAAAGGATATTCACTTCAAAGAAGAGAAGACATCTTGCATTTGCTACACACATAGTCTCATACACCTTTGTTATTGGATTAGTCTTGTGAACAATATTGTCCCAACTCCAAACACTCGGTCCAATTCCATTTGGATTGGACTCAGATCGATGTTTTGAACTCGAGTCCAACGCATCCAATAGCAGGTGCACTATCATAAGATTGCGACCGCCCACTGGTACTAGAATGACAACTGCCCACCACCAGAATAATGTAAACGAAATGAACTATACCAAACTTTATCTCATGCGACTTGGCTTGGGCTTTAATATAACAATTCCTAGAATACTATACTGGTAGTCAAGGAACCCCTGATAATCCAAAGTTTGATTCGTTCAAAAATTGAAGGTTCGAGATTCAATCGAATCTGCTTCTAAGGAAAATTCAAATTTTCACGTTAAAATAAGAAGAACTTGAAAATTTTACAAATTTATATAATTCGAAAGCAGATTACGAGGTTGATCGAATTGACGAACATGTGGGTCGAGGTTTGAGTTCGACCTCAACTACATCGAACTCGAACCTTGAATCGAACCTTTCAAGCGAAACTTCACGAGCCAAATCGAAGTTTTAGGTTATTTTACAAGCATATCCACAAATATTCTGTATTTCAATGATTACTTATCCAATCGCATAAATCAAAATGGATAATTATACTACCTAGGGGCTTGTTATTTGTTGTAAGGTTATAGATAGAGTTTTTGCATTTCACTATTAAGTCAATTCAAAAAATATTTTACTTATTATCATAAAATTAAAATTGCGTACTATCAAAAAAAATAAAATTGGTGTCGAGTATAATAATAGCATGTGTGGTCTTACGAACTTGGTAACGACTTTAGACAAAAAACTTGGTGCAAGAACTTCAAAGATTGCTAAGGAGGCAAAATTTGAATGACTCAACTAGGATGAACCCAAATTACTGTAGCTTGAAAGCTATAGCCAATAAATATAATCTTGGTTATTATTATTGTTTCTTTGCATGTAAAACTATGTACAATGCTACATGTTTAAACACCCACTTTTTTAATTTTCAATACTTCACATCATTTTCTCTATTTTCTATTTAATAATTCAACACCAATTCAATGTTTACACACTCCAATGGTTTTGTTTAAACAAAATTCTCTCACTTCAAACTCATCAACATATACCTCACATCTTTTATTTCATATTTTTTCTTTATTTATTATTTCACATTTTTCTTTATTTATCTCTTGCTTTTATATATTTATAAATATTACTATAATTCTGCAAATAGAAGTTACTAAATAATAAATTTTTTTAATCTAATATTCTTTTATTTAAGTATTTATTTACGTAATTTTATAATTTATAAAAAGTTTTTTAAATGTGATAATTATTTCAAATAAAAAATTACACATATCTAATTTTATCCGTGATCCAAATAAATAAATAATTTCGTCCCTAAATAACACATGCTTTCCATTTCTCCTCCTCACAAATACGATAAGCTGCTCATTCGATCCACCTAAAGTCAGTTTTAAACCACAAGCCAATTTATTCAATACTAAAAAGTGTCACATCATTCTCAACACTCATATTAATTAAACTATCAACCTTGTCTGGCTTATTATTTTCAGTTGTTTAAACCAACCATTGTAGATGGTCTAAGTAGGTCAAATCCAGCTATTTTATTCTTCCCTTTTTCTTCATGTGGCAGTCTAAAGCACTCAACCATCTAGGTATGTGTCGCCGCCAACTTAGTTCATTTTGTTGATTGCATCAACTTCAGTCTGTTACTCGGATAAGAGTCAGCTAATCTAGGCAAGACTAAGACAGGGTATTTGGATGTGCTTTCCAAGTAACTTTCACAATAAACTATTAAGATGTGAAACATAGGTCTATAGTAGGGGTTCGATCGGACCGATTTTACTTCCGCTTGGGGTGAAGAAAAATCTGAATCGATACGACAATATTCAAACGCAACTAATTTAAAGATCAAACACAACAAAATAACAAAATAAAGTGAAAATCCATAACAAACCAAAAAATAGTAAAACTTACCAAAATCCAAAATAATAACAATAATAGACTTCAAAACTCCAAATATCAAAAAACAAGAATAATAATAAGTTCAAATGTCAAAAAAACAACAATAATAATAAAGTTTAAATGTCCAAAATACAAGAAAATGATGAAATAAATCAATACATCCAAAAGACAACTCTCAACAAAGTTCTCCAACGATAATTCACCCTTACAAAATAAAATAGATATATTATGTTAAATACAAACATGTAAATAGATATATTGGGCTTAATTTTTGCTTTTTTTTAAATATAAACGCACCTGATCGAATCCTGCTATAATCCGTTTCGATTTTAATCAATAACCTGATCCTGCTCTAATTTTAAATTCATACTAAAACCTGGGCCCGATCCGACTAATTTTTTATCGAAAAATCACCTAAGCCTGATTTATTTAACTAAAACCAATCGAACCCTGGGCTTATAGCGTCACCCATAACTCCACAAACTCAAAGGACCTGAAAAGCACCCTCATACATCATGTGTCATAACCTCCTCTAACAAGTAGCAAACTTGGCCACCAACCCAATTCTTGAAATACACGACCTTATGGAATATGGATAATTTATAGATTTGGATAGTATGTCACAAATTTATGTGATACTTTTATTACATTTGCCCAAATTAAAAGAAACACTCTACCTTTATCTTTTAAATTTATTAATCATACAAAAATATAACACCTGTCATGATATTAACTATTAAGTAAGTTTAACATAATCTAGAACCCACAATTATCCTAGTGTGCAAACTTGAAAATGTATAATACTGATTCCTGAGTCTTGAGCTTTAAGGGATTGGAGAAACTAAGAGAATATACCATGTGCAGAAGATTTTGAACACTCTGGAAGAAAACTTGGATGAATCGTAAACCATCTCAAACGTGGTACAGTACTTTTAACTTTATCTATCTTGTGGAGTGAAACATAGTTCAATTCATAATAATAAGACTATCTTCAATATGAGGATTTCTTATAAATAATAATTTTTTGACATATTAAATTAGATTATTTTCTCACCATATTATCAAATATCTTCACTATCTTTTAACATTCCACAATAAAAGGACATCTCAAAAAGTATTCACCAAACATTGTTAATAATTAAGAAAATGCTAAATTTAAAAATTGAGATAAAAAAAGAGAAACAATACAACTAGCTAGAGCCAAGTGGCGCATTGTCAGTTTCCCCTTTAAAGCTCCTGCATAGTTTTCAAAACCGACATGAAGATTCTAGTTTTTGGCCAGATTTTGATAAAATATTATCAGATTTATTGAATATTACCTCCAAAAATTTAACTCAATTCAGTCTACCGTACGTCAATAGGGTAAATACGCGTGACAATACTTCACTCCATATCCACCGCCTTTGCCTCTTAACTATATATATTCCTCCTCCTACCACATACTCCGGAGCAATTTAATTTTTCTACCACTTATTATTATACAACATTATCTGTGATCGACTTTAAGATCGGGAAAGATTCCGTATCTCAGCGACCACGCTTTCCAAGACGACGTGATAATCGGATACATAGGACCATCCACAAAAGTAAGTTCCCGCACCACAAGTGATCCCTCATTCAATCCGCTGCATTGACTGCCAATCCACCCATCAGACGGTAAGGATTTCCACTCGCTGCATCTATATCAGGACCAAAGCGTGAAAGGAGTGTTGACTATGAGGTCGTTTGTCGATTATTTCAAAGAAGCCGGGTAAAGCCACGCCTAAAACAAACCAAAGGAGTATAACATCAGACACTTTCTCCTAAACACATAATAACAAGGTTTTGGGATCCCAAGAGTACTAGTTTCGGATAACGGACCACAATTTGAAGGAAGTGTGCTGAAAGAGATTTTGCGAAAAGTATGTATGTAAAGATGGTTTTCGCCTGTCTATTACCCTCAACCGAATGGGCAAGTGGAGGTCATGAATCGTATAATCTTCAGTGGCTTAAAGAAAAATATCAGACAAGATATTGGGCCGAGTAAGCGGGCAATGGATGTAGGAATTGTCAACGGTAAGCCATGTCATTATTACAGCTCACCACACCCTCACACGCAATTGGCGAGACCCCATTCGCTTTAGTGTAGGGAACTGAAGCCGTTTTACCAGTGGAAGTAGGCTTGCCATCTTATCACCAAACAGTTTTCGATGAGGAAGAAAATAAATACGCGAATTGGGAAGAACTCAATTTTGCTGCACTAGTCAGGATAAAGCCTGCTCAAGACGGTCCAAAGACAAGATCTCATGTCCGAACTTAATAGGCTTTTGTTAAGAACAAACAATTCAAAGTAGGAGATTTGGTGCTGAGGATGTATGCGATAACCCACCCAAATTGCAAAAACAAACTGCTGGTGCTGCAAGTGACCAAAGAAGATAAATAAAGGCGTGGACTGCAACATACGAGTTATCGCAACTAAATGGCAAATCAATCAACCACACATGACATGCAACCAAACTCCGAAGTATTATGTTTGAATTTTATTTTAAGTGTTAATTATGTCGCTACTATGAATGCTCTGCGAGCACCATGATGTTTCCATTATCTTTTGTTGAAGTCATTTTCAAATTCAATAAAATAGAATTGCAGGCATCTTATTTGAGTTTTATTTCAGGATTCACAACAAACTAGAGCGAATGAATCAATATAATGGACAAATTATTGTAAATATATTCGATGGAGATTCATCAGCAAACTGTTCATTCGCCAAATATCTTATAAAGGTAAATAGCTTGGTGAGCCAAACCAAGAAAACTTTTAATTCGGATGGTCCTAAAGATGCGAAGCGTTAAGCACTCATGATCGCCTCAAATGGACAACTCGCAAACTCCAACTCAAATCTAGCCACAAATAAAGGCATAATGCAACCGCTAGACGTAATAAAGCGAGAATATATTTAAACTCCCTTTATCAAGAACATGTTTCCTTTTATCAAAGGAAAACATTCTAAAGCGGGGGAAACAAGTGGGGAACGATATAAGTTAAGGCGAAACAAAAAGACAAACGACATAAACAAATAAAAACGCGACATTTAATAGCTTAAAACATGTCAAATAAAAAGATATCCAAAAGCAAGAAAAAATTGTTCAAAAAGTTACAACATTACGAAAAAGCTGCTAGGTTTATCAGTCAGTTCTCCCTATCAACGAATAACCCATTCATCGTCAATAGCAAACACAAGGAGGAAAGCTCACCTGAAAAGTCGATGCGTACTTTACCTACTTAAAAAGATCACCTTCTTCACTTATCTTTAAATTCAAGAATTACGAGCAACCTCTTCATCAACCCGCAGCAGACAAAGTTCTTCGTCAAGTAGCATTAAGCTTCAAATTTCCTTGGTTTGTGGTAGCTCGCCAAAGACGCGTAGCGAGAGCCTTCTACATCTTCACTGCCGGGATTGGCCGCACTTCAACTTCTCCAACTCGGCCTCGTGAGTGGGCGCACTCTAACACGCCAAGCTCCATGGCTCAGCTTCTCCTCGCAATTGCGGACACTTTGCCCTTTAGCGGATAAGGCTTCCTTGCGTGCCTATTCAAATTCTTCATCCCTCTCATTCAAACAAACTTGAGCAGCTTCCAGTTCCGCATGTGTCTTTTTAGATGACACCTACTTCATCACCTCACGAATGTCTAAAGTAGCTGCACAAGAGCCTATAAATGACAGCGAAGATGAATACGAGAAAGCGGAATATAAAAAACATATTAAAGTGAAACATACCTTAATCATATAAAGAGCAGATAAGGAGAAAGCATCCATAGGATCGCTAGATGGGTGTTTCCGCCCTTCTTCCGCCGAAAGGAGTGGCCGAACTGCATATAAAGCCTCCACGCGCTTACATCACAAATGACCTTCCTCAACGCATGCACTACTGGGAGGGTATATGGGCCTTCATGTATCGGGAGTGTATAGCGCTGCAGTGCTCCTAGCCGATTTAACGGCCTTCCCTATCCTTTTCTTAGAACTCGCTCCAATTTTACCAAGTAGAGAATGGCTCTGAGGTTTTAATGTACATTCTTTTTGATTTCTCCTAACCCTTCTTGGCACCACTTGCCCTGTTGGAATCAATGAGAATCGATTCCCTTTATCGCGCTAAGCATAATTGTGTATCAATTCATTTACCGGCTCAAGTTAAACGAGGTTACCGTAACTTTAGTGCTCACCTTAAGAATTGCCATGATATTACTGTCATGGCTCTCACGATAATTTAAGCAAGCATGAAATATTGCTAGATCTACTATTAATCGTTATAATAATAGTGTAATTGGTCAATTATTATTATTATACAACTTACTATTATCCGAGCCTGTGGGCCACACATACAACGATATTTTAATAATATTTCATGAATGAAATTAAACGAGATTGTGATATATCGAAATGTATTTCAATATTTATATATTTGTCAAATATATGTTGATTTAACATCAATTGGTTAAACTTGTAAGTTTAATCAATTAAGCAATGAAATTGATGAATAACTTTATAAGTTATTTTCCGATAATGACTGTCAAGATTTTAATTGACTTGTTAAGTTAATTAAAAATGTAATTAACTTCACTAGTAACTCATTATTTAATTAGAAGTCTAGAATGTCTAATTGCCAACGAAAGTTAAACCGATTTAACGAAGCCGCTTAACGAATTCGAATTGGGACTGGTATTTAAAGAGGGGGACAGTTCTTTTCTGCGAAATAAACTAAAACCTCACCCCTCCAAATAGCCACCCTCCTGATAAATAATCGAAGAGTTTTTCTCTTCCAATTCTCATTTTCATCTTCAAACGCCATGTCAAGTACTGGTTCAAGCCTCTCGGCAATCTAGAGGACATCTTTCTGTCGAACAAAGATTTAGAAAAGATTGTGAGCGCTTTCACGCAAGTGTCTATCAGTGGTGATTCGTATTATTCATTCGAAACGTATTAGAATTTATTCATACATTTATTTTTGTGTTTAGATTAATATATATTAATTGAGGGATCCGGGATGTAAGGAATTTGCTTGCTTACTGTTTTAATAAATCTCATGCTCAGATTCTACTGGCGAAGCTCGTTAACTCATCAGAAAGGCAATGACTTCCAGACAGTTGACCGAGGAAGGTGTATCGCACCACTTGCCTCTATCTTGGCCTTTTTGAAACAGAGGCGGCGCCTCTATCAACCTCTTCCTAAGGAAAACGGGATGTGAAATGCACTGCAGTTGGCCTGGCTCGAACCACCACCGCCTAGCCGCTAAAGCCGCGGGAAGGCGTTTTTCCTTCATAGTCAGCTTACCTCCATCTCTGAGGATCAAATTTTGAACAGATTCCCAAACCACTGGTGAAATAGAAGGAGAAAATTAGAATAAAGCAAGCTAAAGGTAAAAACACATTAAGAAGGGCGAATACAAAGATATATACCCCAAGTAACCGGAGGATTACGTAGGATATACATCTACCAATCGCACCATGATTAACGAGCTCTCTCAGCAGTGAGACTTTCCAAGGTTTCTCAGAATGGCTCGACGGAGAGCTCAACCCGACTTTATAAAAAGCGAAATCTCTCAGAATGTGAACCCGCCTCTCCAGGCGGGTCCAATCGGATAGTGGACCCCGGCCCCGCCGCTTTCAAAACCATCAATCACAAATCTATTCAATTGATCTATCGGGGCGAGGACTGATAGGAAGCTTTTACTTAATCGCCCGCCTCCTTTAAGGCCGCCAGCGTATCATGTGGTCTATGTTTCATGTAAAAGGTTGAAGAAATAAGTGGAACGGTCGCTTGAACTCCAAATTTTCTTACAAGCTACTTGAAAATAGCGATGTTTAACCAACTAATCTGATGAATTTTCCCTCGGGCTCTAATATACGCTTCTAATAAATCATTCACAAACATGCTAAAAGGTAATCGCAAACCTAAAGAAAAAGAAACTAAAAACAAAGGGGTCCACCCTGGACAAAAGGCCCCATCTATATACTTTTCATTCACTATGGGCTCCGTTATAGTCTCACCCTCAACGAGAACTCTAATGCCCACGTCATCCGGGATAGAAAAATACTCCTTAAGGTCCCATAATTGGGAATCCGAAACGACGGGAAAGTCGAATTAACGAGGTAAAGGCGAGGCCAATCCGAATCTTCACCATTACTTGTCGTATCGCCGCACCCGCAGATCACAAGCCGACCGAATGGAACTGAAACTTTGAAGCCAAGCCAGAGCAAAGAGGGTTAGACGGATAGTTATCTATTTCCGCAAAGATATCGTGTTGAGTTTGTTCCTGTTTCAAGATTATGGTCGCGAATGGATCAGAATGAGGGGTAAAAATTAAGTTCCCATACTTAACTTCAACACCACAGTAGGTATAAAGCCAAGGCTACTTAATTAAAGCATTCGTGATCTATTGTATGCACCGGAGAGTTCTCACAGGGAGGAGGAGTGTCTTTAGTATTCCAAAGACTACCATATCTTCAGAAAAGGAAGGTCAAAGGTCAATCAATAATAACGATGAATGGAGTTATAGTAAAAGGACAAGAACTTTATATTGAAAGAACAGGTTTCAAAGAAATAGGAATCTTGTAATAAGTAAGGGTTTATGGGAAAGCTGACAAACGTTAGACAACGCTCGAATAACAATAGAGAAATTGGACAGTTTTTGGGACAAGAGACATGGAGAGAATCAAAATTGATAAGAACGCTCACAAAACACAAGTCTAAACACAATGTCACCAGCAATGGTAACAAGATAAGATTGAAGCAAGAAAATCGAAGAAAATGGTTTTGAATATGAAGCGATTCCGTAGTAAAGCATGTGAGAATATCTTTGGAATTTTAGGAGGTTGGAAAGACAATAAATAAGAAGGGAAGACAAAATTCACCTTTTATGTAGAGGGTCAGACCAGTCTATCACGAATTCTGCTCCCAAGAACGGGCAAGAAAAAGGGAATAAATGATCAATTTACGTTAAACCTCATTCCTCGATATACTTTATCCGTTAATTCTTTTACAAACTCTCTGGCGATCCTTTAACGGAGATGATATTTCTGCTTGGACGCCTCCCAACGAAAGAAAAGCATTTAAAATAATATCCATTACTCGACGGTTGTAAGTACAAATAAATATCAGTAATAATGTGGATCGGGACATGACTCCTTGTATAGCTCATCATCATTACACTAGCCCACCCGCTTTTATAACATAGCTTAACCCGCCTACGCCCAATAGTATGAATACGCTGCGGGCAATACTTCACCTCATACACCGCTCTCGCCTTAACTATATATACTCTCCACCCACCACATCGTGCGTTAACTTTCTCACTCATTTATTATACAACACTATTCGCATCGACTTCGGGTATCGAGCGCATGTCACCCGTGACCACGCCAGTACCTAATTTGACAATGTGATACATACATGACCATTCACGTATAAGTTCCCGCACCACAAGCCGATCCTCCTCATTCAATCAGCGATACCCCGACTGTGTTGAATCCAACGATCAGACGAAGATTTCTACCTCGCCGCACTATATTCCAAGTAATTCCTTGCTCAAGAAATATTCGAGTATGTAATTTAAAATAAGAACACATCAAAAACAATTAATTTGGGGCATCTTTGCATTTGCCACCTATTAGATATATTCTAAAAGATATGGTCAAATACATTTATTCCGCTCTTGAGTGTACCGAGCGCTTAAGTTAATCAAGACAAGTTTCAAAATCTTTGTGAATTCAATTAAACCTTCAAAATCTTTTGTAAAAATTTTCTCAAATTAAGTTAATTAATTAAATAAATTAAAATGAAATAATTAAACAAAAGTACACATTTCTTATGTATAAAATATAATTATCTATAAACCATAATAATTCTTTTGAATAATGTTATTGATCTTTATTTATGATTATGTATTGAACATATTTTATACTCCCTCCATTTTTTTTAATTGACGTTTTCGCATATCGAGGTGGAATTTCGACTATTGATTATTCTTAAATTATATGTTAAAAATTATAAGAAAGTAATATTATGAAACTATTTTTAAAGACGAATCTAATGATATAAATTTTATATTTATTAAAATAATGAGTAATTAGTAAACGAATTCGGCCAAAGCTTCACCTCGACATGCGAAACGCCAAAATAAAAAAAAAAATTGGTGTAAGAATATTTTTAAATTTTGATAATTTATTAACTGACGAAAGAAATATGAAATGTAGCCCGTATTTCAAACAAGCACTCAATCGCTGCTCCCGACTCATTAACTATGTATCTATCGAATTTAAGATTCGAATCGATGCTCAGCCGCTGACGAGTTACCTGACTCGATATTACTATGCATAGGTCCCGCTATTATCTTGATGAATATTAGCAATTCAGTATTTATTTGTATATGAGATTCTGAGGAAGCAAACAAAAATGAACAACCATGGACCACTGTCACATTTCCTTTTTAGGGCGGCTATGATCTTCTGAATCTTAGCAATTGAGTATTTGTATCTGATGAAGCAAACAAAGATGAACAAGAATGGACAACTGTCACAATTCATTTTTAGGAATTAAGTATTAATACTTCAGCATCTCAGTCTTAATTTATAAAAAAATAATTTATTAAAAAAATTATTAATTGTACAATTTTAAGGAGATAAAAATGATATCAATTAATAGAAAAAATAATATTAATAGATAATAATAAATTTAAATCTAAAAAGCTTGCAGACGCAGAAATAAAACGACATTATAATAAAAAATATAAATTTTTGATAGTTAATTAATTAAATTGAAACTGAGAAAGTATGATCTATTTAAGAATAGGCTCTAGGACAGGTGTCAACAAAGAGAAAGCCCCAAGCCTTAGATCAAATTACATCAACGGTTGTCAATTCAACACCACTTCATACTTCCCCTGACAACTCAGAAGAGTTATGGTGAGGTAGACAAAACGGAACACGGGGCTAGTTGTGTACTATTTGCCAAATAAGATGAGTCTTTGGCATCTAGTTGTGTACTATTTGCCAAGAAGTTGCCTATTTTTGTGATACTGTATTAATGCATTTCTATTGTTAATCTACTTTTATGCACCTCAGAGTTCGATTCATATATCAAGACCAAGTACAATGCATGTGTTGAATTTTTGTTTCAACATGTTGAATAAAAAAAATGAAGTGTAATGGGGTAGTTGAAAAATGTGAAAAGTGATGTGGATTAAATTGGAGTAATTTTGTTAAGCTGTTGAATATTTATGTCGGGGTTCTTGTTTTATTACTCTGTCGCCTCGGCAATTGCCGCATGTCCCAGACAAGACGACAATAAGGAGCCACAGGCAGAGATAGAAGTAGCTGTACCCAATTGTCGCTGACGTACTGCCTGATTTTCTTTCTCGATTTTTTTATCCCTCTCAATTATTTCGATCAATTATTTGATAACAAATTAATTTTTTTTACCAAAATTATCATTTTTTTTCTATAAATAATTACTCATTCAATTTCGATATAAAAAAATCACCTTTTTTCAATATATCGTGTGATTATTTGTATTTCATTACTTGTACCGCCAGTGGATTTGGATTATTTTACTACATTTGACTATTTGTAACTTTTCTTTGCTTTTAATAGCTTATTATTTTCAATTCTTGTGTTTCTTATTTTATAAAAAATTAATTAAAAAATATGAGATAAAAAATTATTTTAAATAAATATTTTATATAATTTTCGTTTAAAAAAAATCAAAAAATAATTTATTTATTGTGAAAGTTAATTATTCTTTATTTTAATTATAAATGATAGTTTTTATAATTATTTAATCATAAAAAAATATAAATATAAGTAAATAAGAATATTGGTGATAAAAGTATGGGCAGGTGTCAATTTTATTAAACAACCACTATCAGAAATACAAAATTTGAGCATGTTGGAATTATTACAAAAAGGTAAGCATTTACTTGGAATCGAAAAGAGGCTATTGGAAGAATGTGAAGATTGCAGATAGCCTAAGACTACTATAATGGTACGTTGAAAAAAGATTCAATCGCATAACTAACGCAACGGAGTGTTTAAATCAGCTATTGAAACACTTTGATTAAATTCGCTGAAAGTTTTTCAACAAATAAAACCTTAAAGAAACGGAGCCCACTAAAACGCACTTAACATCCTTTGCCAGATATCGACTTGCACGCATTATTCACCACCAAAGATCGCATACGCTAACTCCAATCGCGCTGATCACAGAAATGTAGTTCATTTTCATTTCAGACTTTTTTTGTTTTTGTAATTTCATTTCCCCTTTTTTATGTTTGGCTTTTCTAATAATAATTGCAAACAATTCGAAATTTATTTTTTCTACCAATATTTTCTTATTTTTTAAAGTTTATAAATAGAGACATCATTTATTTCATTTGGACAAAAAATTATTATATTTTTTCACATACGTCATGACGCTGATAAAGGATCGGAGAAAAGTAAAATATTTAATTAAGAATATGAGATTTAAAAATATCAAAAAATTAATTAGATAAATTTCACTTTTAGAAATATCAAAAAATAAATTATTTAAGTGTGAATTATTTTTATTTAATTGTAAATATTATTATTATATAATCATAAATAATAATATGAAATAAAACGCGGGGTATATAATGATTTAGCTCATACATTGAATTTTATTAAATAAAACCATCAGTAGTTGTAAAATTGAATAGTTGTTGAATTATTAAGCAGAGAAGATGACATGAGCCAATAAAATCGAAAGTTATACAATAATAAAAACCATCATGATGCCTTAATAAGAACACGAAGCCGTTTTAGTATACATCATAATCCGGATGATGCTTACGTATTATTACGCCAAATTCAGCTTCTATTTACTATAAACTCTCGACGGTCAACGTTGCAATTTCTATTACAAAAGAATGATTTAATTAAACTTTATATCAAACGATCACATCTCGATCATGCGCTACGCTTAATTAAGCCTCTATATCAACTGAATAACAACACGTCAAAACGGACAAGGTGTTTGGTTCGGATTTTCCATGCAAATTGTTGGCATGGGATGGAAGAATAATATTTTACTCTGAAAATTTGATAAATATATATTTTTTATTTATTTTATAGTATTATGATTTATTTTCAAACAAACTTATCGACATGCATCATTGGAACATACCATAGAAATAGAAAAAGAAAAAATATTACTGTAAAAGAAAAAAACTTTAAATAAATATCTTTTACAAACCCCAAAATAGGGATACCGATAAATTGTGCGGAATTGATCAATTTAATTGATTGAAAGAATAATTGAATCAATTAAGAACTAGGGTTTACAGAAATTTAATTACGGTAAAACTTTAGAGGGAGAATTGAATCGGGAGCAAATCTCATTTCGTAAGTGACCTATCAATTACAATTTGTACATTGACCCCTATTTATATGCGACCCAATCACGCTTTTACAATCGAGTGCGCCGCCACTGTGGGCGGATAGGAACCGAATCGAATTCGAATCGAATATCATCGAATTTGAGTTTTTACAATAGCATTCCAATTCGTATTCGTATTTGAATACTAAAATTAAGTTCAAATTCGATTCGATATCATTCTATCAATATTCGAATTCGATTTGATATTCGTTATATTTTATATTCGAGCTCGAAATCGAATTCTACTATCCATATTTTCGTATAAATTAATAAATTATCTATACAAATATTCGAATTCGAACCGAATATTCAATTCGAATTCTAAATGAGCATATTCGAAAAAATTCGAATTTAATTATAAGACATTCAAGTTACTATTCGAATTTTAAAAATCGGATTCAAGCTCGATTTCAGAGCTCAACAACATTCAAATTCGAACATTGAATATTCGAATTCGAGCTCGAATATTCGAAAAAATATTCCGTTCGTATCCACCCCTAGCTTCCACATCACTTAACTAACACCAACTAACTCTAAGAATCGATCTCAGTCGTCCAATGCCTTTAATCTCTTTCGTTCGATCAACTTGACACGGATCGTGCCTTCGACTCCTGCAGGAAACACATTTGTGTTTCTTTTGAGCCAAAATGTGTTTCTTCAACTCTACTATTCTACTACTACCTTCATTCCTAAAAAAGATTGGCCACATTTATCTTTTTTATTGTCAAAAGCATTTAACAAACTTACGACCTTGGCTGACATCCAAAACTTCGATTAATCAAAATAACAAGCTTAATAAGAAAGATGTCAAAAATATTACATATTGCTTTTTTCAAACAAATATATATCACATTAAAAGCTATCTACTAAAATCAAAAAGTTTCAACTAATTAAAATCAAAATGTGATACTCCCTCCAACCCAAAATGTATGAGATATTTTTCCAAAATAGCAATCCCATAAGTGGTTGTCATTTTGACCAAATAATGAATAAGTTATTGGAGGAAAATCTTAATTGTGAGAATAATTCTAATTTGCATAAAACTTTGTGTAGGTCAAAATGTCGAGTGGGACTATAAGCACACCCAAAGAGTGTTAAAAAGTTTTGAAAAGACTATTTTACTTCTAACGAATCTTCTTCAAATACTACACTTACAAATAGGGAAGGTTAAAACAGTCATTTTTCATAACGACTTTTGACACAATTTGGAGTGTACTTACAGGGCAACACTATACACACCAGAATAGTAAATTTTTTAGTAAAATGATAATTTTGCCCTTAATGAAACTTCCTAACTACTACACTTGCAAATAAGGGATAAAATAATCATTTTATACCTAAACCCAACAATATTTTTGTGTGTGTATAACAGCTCAGGTACTTACAGGACCAGTTTTTTCAATGTGCATAATTGTTCAGATACACTCAAAAGCCCACACTATGAAAATCTTTAAGACCACTTATTTACTCATTGCCTCTCAAAATTCAAGAATATCATGGAGTCCTTTGCTAGTTTGCCTTCTCCATCCTCTGCGTTTGCAGCCTATGCTTCAATCTCTGCCTCAGTAATGCTGGTTAAGACCGCTTTCAACCAAATCATACCCTACAAAGTTCAAGACTATGTATACTCCATCATGAACTCTTTTTTCAAAAATTACAAAAACAAAATGACCATCTTAATTGAGGAAAAAGATGGCATGATGATCAATGACCTTTTTCAAGATGCTGAAACCTATCTTTGCACCAAAATCAATCCCAATATTGGTTGTTTGAAGCTTTCCAAATGCTCAAAAGACTCAACTTTTAATGTCAAACTAGGGAGGGCAGAGCAAATTATTGATAACCATGATGGTGTTATGGTTGTGTGGAACTTCTTCACTGACAAAAAATCTGAAAACCCATCAAGGCCGGGTTACAATGATGTTGAGAAAAGGTATTTTTCGTTGGTTTTCGACAAAAAACACAAAGATGATGTCTTGAGTTCATATCTCCCTTTTGTTGTCCAAAAGGCTAAGGATATTATGGAGAAGAGAAGAGTGATCAAATTGTATACTTATGCTACACATCCATATTCTCATGATAGGCTATGGGACTTTGTTAAGCTTCAACATCCTTCGACTTTCGACACGTTGGCTATGGATCCAGGCCTGAAACAGAAGATTATGGATGATCTTGATAGGTTTTTGAGGAGGAGGGAGTTTTACAGGAAGGTTGGGAAGGCCTGGAAAAGAGGGTACTTGCTATATGGTCCTCCAGGGACTGGGAAGTCTAGTTTGATTGCTGCAATTGCAAATTATCTGAAATTTGATGTCTATGATTTGGAGCTTTCTTGTATCCATAATGATTCTTCATTGAGGAGATTGTTGCTCAGGACATCTAACAGGTCCATTCTTCATTTTTTTTTTCAAACTTAGCGGCAAGGTTTAATTTGAATGTTCGATCTCTATGCTTATAAGTAAGTGTCTAACTACTCCATCAAATCCCGACCCCTTACAGGTCCATTCTTGTTATTGAAGATATTGATTGTTCTGTAAAGCTACCTGGAAGATGTGGATTCGATCCTATTATTGGACAAGTAGACACTAAGAAGCCCGAACAGGTTAGTATTATTGGGGAATGGGGATTAATTATTTCTAATTGACCATTATGAATTAGTGTATCATTAGTTTTTTGTATAGTCCATGAGTGTTCTCTGTTATTACTCCCTTAAATTTCAACGTTAGTTCATCCACAATAAATAGTAACTTTGTTTTCGGAGTTAAAAATTATTAACCCATGAAATTTGTCTTCACAATAAATAATTTGGCTTCAAATTTGTCTTCTTTGCTAAGTAATGTTGTGATTAGTTTTTTGAAAGAAAATATTGAAAAAGTGAAAATTAACTTTGTTGCATTACCATGATTTTAAAGACCAAATCAGGCAATAGACAAAAGTTGGCCATGATATCTTCAAAAGGTTTGAGCATGCAAATAAAACCATATATGTATGGTATTTTTTGCTAATAAAATATTACTAAGTCTCCTACGTGTTGCAATTCAATAGGGCCATTGTGTAGTTACATTATTTGTGGTCCATATTTACACTTTATGAATAGGCTTTCCAGATGGAAAAGAATACTTGTTTTAGCAAAATTAAAGAAACTTGACCCCATTACCTATCAAATAAAGGAAATGCTAAACCCGGTCAAGTTACGGTGCTATTAATAATCTTAATAAAATTTGTTATTTTAATATACATGATACTCACACTAAAATATGTTAATGAGTATATTGTGTTAACTATATTTATAAATGCTAAACTTTTTAATTCAATAACGTAAGAATATATTCTATTCACCCCTAAATTTATACTTTTGTAAATTGGCCTATAAAAATTTAAAAATAACTAAAGAAGCATATAACAATTTTAAAATTACAAAACAGTCTTTTAAGAATCTTAATAGAACAAAATCTTAATAAGACCCCAATTTTCTACATATACAATTGCTCAAATTGGTATCTCTCTAATTTTTATTTTTATTGACATATTCGATTTTCATCTTGGATAACATTAATAGTTATTGGCGTGTATGACAAACACGAAATTAATTTTAAAGAACCAAGATTTGAGTTTCTAGAGCACTACATTGCATCCCCCTAAAAGTTTATACAGTGATTAATACTGAAAAATATAAAAATATTGCTTTAAGCTTCCTAAAATAGGATTTACTACATAAAATTATTCAATCACTCTATTCACCCCCTAAATTTATACCCTCTCTAATTTGCGGTTATTTTTTTATTCTCTAATTTTTGCTCTTTTTTAATTATATAAAATAAAAATAAAAAATAAATATTTTGTCATATAAAAATATAAATTAAAATATATTTCATTCAACGTCCATATTTAATATTTATTTTTATTCTTTTAAAATTTAATTTTATCTTTAAATTTCTATTAACATATTTGAAATATCTAATTTTCACTTGGTGAATAATAGGAAGTTATTAACAAATACATGAAAACGAACCTAAAAATAAGAAAAGTAACAATTAAAAGTAAATTTTAAAAATTATGTGAAGTTCGATGCGAATGCCTAATCAAATTGAACCAACACACAACAATTGACTAAAATTGTTTACATTCCCATAATCCCATTGTAGCAGTTTACACTTTGTGGACTACTGAACTTCATAGATGGATTGTGGTCGAGTTGTGGAGATGAGAGAATAATCATCTTCACAACCAACCACAAAGAAAAGCTTGAGCCAGCTCTGCTCCGCCCTGGGCGAATGGACGTCCACATCAACATGTCCTATCTCACACCTGGGGGGTTCAAAGTGTTGGCTTCAAATTATCTGGACATCCATGAACATGATCATCACCATCATCCTTCGCAAATGAAGGAAATCGAAGAATTGATCAAGAAAGCTGAAGTCACCCCTGCTGAAGTTGCTGAAGAACTCATGAAAACTGATGATGCCCATGTTTCTCTTGATGGGGTTGTTAATTTTCTCAAACGCAAGAACATTGAGAAAATTGAGAATGTTGGTTTTAAAGAAGGGGGAGAATGTGATTTGCCAGAATTGAAGAAGGCTAAGATTGATATCAATTCAGTTGAGATGAAGTCTGATATTGAAGATGCCTTAGATCAGTGATGGGTTAAAACTAAATCATGGTGATTTTTCACTAACAAGGTTGGGGAGATTTATTTCTTAGTTTGTCCTAAAGAGAATTTGAATTTATTTGACATTGCAAATTATGTATTTTATTGCCGAAACGATTTGATGCTAATTGTGTCATTTAATGTGGACCAACTTATCCAATAAAGGATTTGTGACTACTGGTAACAATTGCAACATAACAACTCCTCCTCCTTTCACAACCAAAATCAACTTCTTTTCATTTGAAATTTAAAAGTTACAAAAAATGACTTGGATCATTTCAACATTTCTGATGATATGTTGATTGTTACGATTATTTGGAACTATTATGATTATTTGGAACTATTATGATTATTTTTCATATTGCTCATGATTGTTGTACATTATATTAACGAGGGTTAGTATTCAAATTGTTCCGCTCTAAAATTAATACAAATGTTACCCATTATAACGTTGGTCACAAGTACTGCATATATTAATCATATACTCCGTAGTCCGTAGCATTTTAATAATGCTCACAATCAATGCAATATCATTCATACTTAATACAAATGTTAGCTAGAGGTTTCCATGCTTTGAGTTAGAATACCATCAGGCATTACATGACTCTAATTTTTGTACTTGAATTAGAGCATTTATTCTCCTTAAAAGTTGATCCTCGTCATTACAAGGACTATATCCCAAACTTCATCATTGAGTAGTATTTTATGATAATTGGATTAACCATGCATAGTGATTAATTAGAGCATCTACATTAATTGTTACACACAACACATATCCCTCCAATGTTAAAATACTTTTCTTAATCCAATTATCAATTTTCCGAAATATTCTAATAAAATATTCACTTGCAGAGTTCCGACAAAAACCATAAATTATTACCAAGATGTTCCCTTTTTGGCTTCTTATAGATTTGCAATAAAGAAGTATTCAAATGGAGAATGATAAGCAGCAAAAATGTTAAGGTGTAAAGGTAAATTAAGAGACTGAGTGGGGGAGACGGCATCCATTCCCCTGCCTCCACCCCTTGTTCAAAGCTAATGCTTTTCTCATTAGGGTATATAATCATCTCCCATTAGAGTTAAAAAGAAAGATTTGATCACTCACTTTTGTTGCAACGTACTAGTGCGTATCTTCACCTATCTGGCTATCTTCAACATATAAACATATACCGACCCTTGCCATAGAGTAAACTCTTATACAAACACTACTTATCCAACTCCACAAAAACTTTTATGGATAAAATCTTCTATCTCCTTTGTATGCCTTTTACACATTCTATTATTTCTATAAAATGTGATAATCTCTCAATCATTATTCATGAATAATGTGTACAATATATAGTATCATAATATAACCTAATAGGCTAATATTTATGGGCCCGTCAACATAATAATTATAATTATACGTAATATATCTTTTAATACCTTCAAGCCGGAAAGATTTAAAATAATTGACGCCCAACTTACGAAGTAGTTAACTCAAATCGACTTCTTCCCTTGGGCCGCTTTAATAAAATGTCTCACACTGACGCCCAAGTAGACACATGATTAGTGTAAATAGTCTCATCCAAGTATAATATCTTAGAAAACGACAATCAATTCCCAAGGAAGCTTACAAGGCTCATGAAACAATCGGATTTCAGATAAAGATACAACGCAGACGACTCACACTCAATTTCATCGTCGAGGACGCATCTACGCCTAAACAATGTAACAAACCCTTTAACCACTTCAATTCACAAGTCACTGTGAGCTATGGACCCGTATTCAGCCTTTTAGTTGAAGAACGAGAATCGCCCGCTTCTTCGCCTTCAGAAATAGAGAATCACCAAGAAACACAATCCAAACTGTAAACCGAATCGACGTGGGTGTCGGGCAACCCGCCTCAATCGTAATCACACCAACCTCGTAGCATGTAAAACAAGTACGCTTCTGCCCTCAAAAGAATACCTTGACCAGACACCCTTCGAGATACTTTCCTACATGCGTGAGTAATGGACCAATGATCTTGACGTGGTTCCTATGTATAAATTGAGAAAGTATATGAATTGCATAAGATAAGTCGGAGGAGGCCAAGATAAATACAGTCTACCGACTAACGCTTATAATGTTCCACATCCCGCAATAAGGCACTCGTCAACCCACCCCCTCCCCGCAACGGTGGTTCTCGCTTCCATAGAAAATGCACCATTTCAGCACCCAATAGTCCTCGTCAGATAATATCAAGGACACATTTCCTTTGACTGATAAATATTCCTTCTTGGCTATGAGAAACTTCAATACCTAGAAAATACTTGAGAATACGGAGATCTTTCATGTGAAAGCAAAGAGTCGGTGATATTGTTTAAAGCTAGATAAAGTTAATGCATCATTACCAGAGATAATCAAATCATCAACATATACTAGAACATGAATACGAATATGACCCTTATAGAAAGTGAACAAAGAATAATCAGAGCATGAGTGAGAGAATCCATACTTCATCAAAGCGGTTGCCAACTTGAAAACCCAACAACGAGGTGTTTGTTTAAGTCCATACATGGACTTACGGCTTACGCACAAGCCCCGGATCTAATTCTTTAAAACCCGGAGGTATCCTAATATAAACCTCTTCGCATCCCCGCGGCAGAAAGCATCAGAACATCCATTTGATGTAACTACCAATTCTTAACTGGATCTACCGCGTGAGTCTCGTGATTGCGGATCATTTTGGCCACTAGAGCGAAAGTATCATTATAATCAATACCACCCACTTGATGGTTACTACATACAATCAATTTTGCTTTGAACCTTTCAACACTACCGCCTCGAAGTATATTTCGACCAGACCCAATCGTATACCACCGCTTCTTACCTTAAGAATCAGACCAAACTCCAAGTTGTCATTATCCTCTAACGCAGATCTCCTTCAGACGCTTCATCCATTGTGGATGTCAATTCGTTTTAAAAAGACTTGAGCTCACTACTCCGCAAAGTTATAGCCGCATGAAATGCTCAATAAACGACATTACAATTTAACAATGCGAAATATGACAAGTGAGTACTTGATGAATGATGAGGAAGGTGTCATCGAGACGCACTAACTTTTGCACGCATTAATAACATAGTCCCCGCACCGACGTATGGAACTTTAACACGCTTTTTCTCTTACCCATTCCAACTCGGGCACCCTAGCACCATCCCCACTATCACTTGTCGAATCATCAACCCCCATGTGGAGGCGGGTCAAGCCGACAAACTCTATCCCAAAGAAAGAGGATCCACCGGTAGATGCTCTGCTGTTGTTCGTCGCAGGCCCACACCAACACCGTTCTCGAATATCATGAACATCCCGCAAATCCTCCAAATTCTCTATCTCGCATACCGAGGCACAATCATTCACAAGAACTATAAAGAGGGACTGAAGTACTAGTGGAGGTAAGATAAGGAAATTCTTGTTCATAAAAAATAACATCACGTGAAAACAAAAATATGTATGAGACTCCTAATCATACAACCTCATCCTTTTCCCATAAGGATACCCTAATTTAAAACATCTTCGATCATTTACTAACTTATCGAACTTAGCTCGATCATGAAAAACATATAGAATCAAAATGTAGAGAAAGTTAATGGAGTTTAATAAAGTAACCTAATGGGGTCTTAAAATCAAGAATACTAGATGGAGTACGATTGATCGTATAAGGTACCAAAACATTCAATTCCCAAAAGAAATAGGTAGACCCCCTTGGAACCTTAATGCTCGACCAACATTTAAAATATGACGATGCTTACGCTCTACCCTCCCATTCTGCTGAGGGTCCCTACACAAGAAGTCTGAAACACGATGCCATTTTTGGAGAAATAGTCTCGAAGACAAAGAAATTCAGTCTCATTATCACTACGCACAAGTCTTACTTTAGCATTAAATTGTCTATCAACCAAGGCAAAAAACTCCATAAAATACTTCAACACCTCCGTTTTGTCAATTAATAGAAATAACCAAACGGCACGAGAGTAATCATCAACAATAGTCAAGAAGTAACGTGCACCACAAGAAGATGGCGTGTGATAGGGTCCCCATAAATCACAATGGATTAATTCAAAAGGACGAGTAGCCTTATGCTCACTAAGAATAAATGAATTTAGCGTGCTTAAATTGACAAGACACTAATATGCTTGATTCGACAAATGAGAAGCACTGATAAAGCGTGAAAGATCGGGGCATCTGGCCCTGTGGATGACCCAATCTACGATGCCATAAATCCGGAGACACTTTCCCATCCACATGCAACATCCGAGCCTCGGGAATACTACACAAGTAATAAAGTCCATCTCGTCGTTCACCAACCCCAATCAGGATCCTCAAACTGGGTCTCGTATGAGACAAACATTCTTCGTAATTAAAATACGCAATTCATCTTATCAGATAATCGAAGCCACCGGAATATCAAGGCGTGAAATCGGCGCACATATAAAACGTCATATAATGTCAAACCCGAGACAAGTGAACTATACCACATTTGGTAGCATTAGCTAGTTTCCCATCCGAAAGCACTCAAACGACAAACTGCGTAAATTAATAATATAAGTCAATACACAATATCACTGGCCACATGACTAAGCACCACAATCTACATTCAAGTTAAGTAAAATACTTACCAGTCAAACGATCATTAGAAATAGAGTCAGAATTATCAAGAATAGTATTCAATTGCCTCCATTGTGTAAGCGACAGATGGGAGAGGCATGCTTGAGATTTGGATCGCGGCTGTCCAACACCAACGGAACGAGTATGTATCCCATATGTTTTTGGACTACTATCCACATGAATATTCATGTTGCAAAATTTCGACATGACGGCAGCCGAAAAGACGAACTGTACTAATTGAATTAAAGACAAATAATACGAATTGAATTAATGTTTATGAGTTGTTTGTTTACCGAGTAACAATGGAGAAAGCTTTAAGAAAAAAAATATAACAATCTCTCAATCATGAATAATGTATACAATATATAGTGTCATAATATAACTTAACGAATCCATTATTTACTTTAATTCATACAACGCACAACATAATAATTATAATTATATGTAATATATCTTAATAATTTCACTCTTCTATTTGGACACGAAGCTTCCTTTTATTCTACGCATATTCTACTCTCTCTCACATAATACTTCACTTCATTTTAATTCTAATTTGCTAATCTTTAAACACTAATTATTATTTTAATAAATAATGGTAATCAATAATAAAAGTTACATGTCCTGATTGCCCCGGACTTGGAGAAGTACTGATAGCTAAATTATTACGATCTTCATGAACAAAATTTTTATAACTAATATGCGAGAGATTCAAGAAATATCTCACATCAATGAGATTACCATCAAATTCCGCAACTTATCAAAATTCTTGTTGAAACGCAAGAGTTCAATCTTGTTTTCGGTTTGGCCTTGAGTAATGGGTAAACCGTATTGGAGAAAAGAAATCATTTGTCATAATATATTAATTAATTTTTAGAGATATTATGAAAAATTATAAAAATAGAATATTATGGAAATATTTTTAAAAACATATATAATTATATAGATTTTATATTTATAACAATAATGATTACTCTGTTCAAAGACATTAATTATTAAAGCTTAACACAAAAATAAAATATCAATTAAAATAAACTTGATATATTATCAAACAATTTTCGTCTCTCTTGCCTTTTCTACATAGAAGTAATTATAAACCTGTCTTCGGACATAGATGAGCGAGAAATTAACTAACATGTCATATTTACAGCCATGCTTTCTCAAAAGATGAGTTCAATTCTAGAAGCCGCCTCACATTGAGTTGATTAACTAAGACCTTTGAGTTTTCTAACCAATCGAGACACAACACGATTTATCCTCGCTCATGCCTATGTTGCTAGCATGCATATAAACTGCACGCACGTATCTTTGCATAAAACGCATTCGCTCAAATTTAATTATACTCAAAAAATCGCTTATAATGTTACGTATAAAATGCGTATAAAACATGTATGCACGTATTTTTTAGTAAAAAATGTATTTTTTAATCAAAAGCATTTATCCGAATTTTGAAGTTGCACAAATAAAGAATAGAAATAGGGTAACTCATGAAATATTAGACATATTTGTCTATGTTAGTATTTAGGATGAATACAATAAAGAATTTAAAAATATGAAGAATTGTGTTCTAGTATTCGGAAATAATAATATTGGATACGCCAGTCATTTGAGATGGTCAAGAACATGATCCCAAATACAGCTTGAATATATTTCACATTTATATGATGATAGTTATTTAGTAGATAAATAATTTTAAACTTTATGATATTGTTTTTAATTGTGAACGAAATTCATTATTATCCTTTAAATAAATTATTTTAAATAGGTATTTATTAAATAATTTGAGCAACTGATCAAAGATGTTACTATTTTTCTAAAATTATATGAGAAGTGGTTGTTTATAAATTCAAGTTGGCCAATTATATACAAATAAATGTAAAAATATTAAATTATATTTTAAGTGGTTGTTTATAAATTCAAGTTGGCCAATTATATACAAATAAATGTAAAAATATTAAATTATATTTCCGTATTTTTGATCCCGTACTTTTAAAAGTAATACGTTTTATACTCGTAAGAAACGCGTTTCGTACAATTTTTTCCCAATAAAACTTTTCCATTTTTTCCATGTAATTTTATTCATAATTATTCGAATTATATCCGTACATAAGTAATGACGTTTTTTACTTGTCCTCTATTTTACTACTGAGTAAATATTCTAAACAAGGATTTGCGAAACCGAGCAAACGACAGTTTTATCTTACTAAATTATAAACCACTAGTATCATTTGCCAAAAATCACAAAATTTACACTTTCCCTCCCTAAACCACCATTAACCACCTGCATATGGCTTCTAGTCTAATCTCAGGCCTCCAACCAAGATGTTGTAAGAGGCCTAATGGGGAGACAGATTTTCTCTTACTTGTAATAGTTTGTAATCTCTCTTAACATTGTTTCAACAGAATAAGCAGAAGCAAAAAAAAGTTAATCTCGCATTCAGAATACTTACTGTGAATACTCTCGTATTTGAAATAACCCAGAAGAGGACGCTACACAGATACTAAGTAGCTTTTGTTATAAAGCATTTCATTGTCATAAATATAAAATGTAACATTAAATCAGATAGATTTGTTACACTTGACTTTATTATTATAATTATAAAAGGTAACATAAAATTGTAGTAGAAAAATAAAATTATCGAATAAATATACTTTTATATATTTTAAAAAGTATCAATTTTCTCATAAAAGATCGTGATACCTTCATGCCTCTTCCGCATCCATAAGATCAGATCTCATGTATTATGGAGCATCACGTAGCTATACTAAACACTCCAACACATGATGCATAATACGATAAAAAGAGGTGTAGGATCTCGACGCAAATTTTAACTATGAAATCGTGAAATTTTGGTTATACTTTTATATATTTTAAACTTTATTATCTAAAAAATTCAACCGCCATACTTAAATCATCAAAATTTCTCCATCTTTTGTCTTTTATTTCCAGTTAATTAAAGTTGATATCTTCAATGCATCATTATTTATGCTCTAGATCAATTTACTCTCTATTTTCTGTTTTGCTGCCATTATTTTTATTCTTTCATTGGCCTATATCTTTTCTTAGTGTACCATTCTATTTTTTTATTATATACATAGTTATTCACTCATACTGGTTTCAAATTAATAATTTGTCTCAACTATAAGAATATTAAACAAGCCAATGTTAACACTTTATTTTTCTAAATAATTTGCCGTCTAAATAAGAACTATTATACATAGTTAAAAGAAAATAATTTGAAATCATATCATTTTTCTATTTTATCCAAAATTAATTATGAACTCGCTCAAAGATAAATGCTAAGTTTAAGTTTTCATAATGATTTTATATTTGTCAAAGTATTAGTCTTCTCAATTATGGCTTCAAATGTGAATCTCTTAAATTTTGTCTATTATGCATTGCATTTTATCTATTGCTTTTACGCTTCCTTTATAGTTTTGATTTGAGTAGTTCTCCTTTATTATTTCAATTTATTTTATCTTGTTATATTTCTCTCCTAATATTTAATATATGAGTAAAATAAATAAATAATGTAACCTAATATGATATATGGTGAGAATTTAATAATGTTAAACTTATAATATATATCTAACTTATATGTATATTACTGAGTATCCACATCATTATTTGAAATACAAAATTTAAACCAAAAGAGTTTTCCTTCAATGCCTTTCTTCACTATATAGTTTGCTTGTAAAGTGGCATTGTAGATTTGTAGATCCACCTGCATCAAGGCAAGGAGAGCAACTTGATGTATATTGTTGCAACTCATTATAGCTATCAAGCAAAAATGCGCACTACACTACAACTACTACCAATGAATGTAAACTCTATTCCAATAGCCGGTTAGTTCTGAATTTACAATCACAAGGACGCCATGATACACCCCAGTTAAACCAATCATAAGTGAATCAGTTGCAACAAGCACTTAGTACCAGCCAACCGATTCAACTTCACCTATAATATAATACGAAAAACTTTGCAATTTAATAATTGATATTGTATGTATTATTTAATTTTAATAAAAATGAACAAATTTATCCCTAATTTAGAAGCTAATATCTATTAATAATTTTATAAAAATATACAAGATGAAATATGTATAAAATATAATTAAATTATTATAGTAAAGTAAATCTAATAATAATAATAATTTAAAAATAGCTTAAAGTTTTGAAAAATAAAATAAAATTATTATACATCAAATCAAGTTATTCGTAATTATTATTCCATATATATTAGTAATAAAATTTATTGACATAAAAATTAAAACATCATTATCTCGATCGGTAAAAAGTCAATTTGTATGTTTCATCACAATGAAGAATTACTTTTAATTTGTGATTCTTTTCTTAGTAGTATAAATATCATTTGAGTTTAACAACGAATCATATGTTTAAAACAATGAGCATATTGTGTTTGACAAGATGATGAGAAAATTATACGATATGTTTACCTTATACTCCAATATTCTCTAAGAATTATAATTTCAATAAGATTGCATTTCTTTTAGTATGTGGTATAGCCCATTATTTAAACATTGTCAAGTTTTGGAATTTCTATAAGTTGACTTTTATAAATTTGGACTCCAATACTTTTTGATGTATAATTATCGATGACGCAATCACGATATATATATATATATATATTTTCGATACAAATTCTTTCTATTTCTTATAGAATACTAAGATGATTAAGATCATCTAAGACATTTGTATATATTCACGTTTAGTACATTATTATCTACTAAGCATAATTACATCATCTAAGAAATTAATGACCCACCCTCAGATCTTTGAGAAATCTAACTAAATAAATAATATAATTTTTCAACCATTTAAATATAAAAGTTAGAATACTACATACTAAATTTATGAATATAAGAGGTTTTCTTTTTAATAGTCAAAATTATTAAGAATTTAACCACTAAATTATGAATACTACATACAAAAATTCATCTTAAGAGCTGCTCAATTTTTTTTCTACAATAATTTTTTAAAAGCTCAACCGACAAAACTTAAAATTACTTAAAACATCATAGTACTCCATATCTCTAAAAGGTTAATTGATTTCTTTAAATAATTAAAATTATTTAAAAGTCAACAATCAAAATTTAAATTTATAAATACTAAATTCTACATCCATCTCTAAAAGATCATTCAATTTTCTTGTTCAATAGCTTAAAATTATTTAAAACCTTTAATCTAAACTAAAGCACTACAAGATCGTGATACCTTTCATTCCCTAAAATGTTCATGGATTTTCTTTTTAATACTCAACCACCAAAATTCAAAATTTATAAATACTAAATATGACGTCAGTTCTAAAAGATCGTCACCTTTCTTTCAATACCACAATTATTTAAAACTCCACCAACAAAATTGATAACTTATGATCACTATATAATTATTACTTTCATGTCCAAGAGAGTTTTCAATGGTCAAAATTAATAAATTATTATTAGAGAAAGATTATCAAGACTAATTTTGTAATGATCAAATTAAAAAACTTTGTCATCCTAATTTATATACATAACATTGATTTGAATAACAAATTATAATAGTTGTAGTAAATTGCGTTAAATATATTAATACTTTAAATATTTTTTATCGTATATTAACAATATTTTCATTGTCTTTTTAACCCAGAATTATTCTTAACATAATACTTTTGATTATTCAAGTACAAATAATGCAATAATTCTCAGATCAAACTTAATAATTTTATTAATTGTGAGTCCTATAATTTTATACCATATACAACTCAGAATACACACAAATTCCCTACAATAAAATAATTTTATTTGCATGTAGAACTCTATATTATGAGATTTGTATTTATAGTCTTTTATTTTAATTAAAATTTATCAAAATACAATTATATCCTTCTTATTAGCTAGATTTTTACCATTCAAAAAGGCATAAACAACTCAGATCTATCTATACTATATATAATGCTAAGTAGTTGCATGATTGACTACTACAAAGTCAGTTCAAATTAATGTATTCCTATTTTACCCTTCCGAATTTTTTTAATTTTAATTATAAGAATTTCTTCTACATGTAACCGCCTAACAAAGATAAATTCTCCATAAACTACTATTATAAATACTATCTACTACGTATACTCCGTAATTATCACCAAGCACAAAGTTTCTGTTTCATAATCCCCATCTTTTTTCTCCAATGATAATTTTTCATCTTATTTTTGGGCTTTTGTTGTCTTTTTTCATTATAATTTATTTAGTGCAATAGACACTCAAGTACGCATAATACCGCTACATTATAACTGGTGATATAATATATATATATATATATATATATATATTACGGTCAATAAGTTTCAAAAAAAAACCAACATTAACCACCTAGTCAACACACAGTCAACATTCAAGAAAATGAACTACTTGCCGGAATTCCAGTCAACGGCGACGACTTTGTTCTCCGCCTACACCTCCGTCGCAGCCACCATGATGCTCCTCCTCTCAATTACCAATGAACTCATCCCACCACAACTAAAATCCCACATTTCCACCTTCATCCACTCCCTCTTCCCCCCCTTATCCACCCACCTCACCATCATTGTCGATGAACATTCTGGGATGTCTCGAAACCAAGTCTATGCCGCCGCTGAGACCTACCTAGCCACCAAGATCAACCCCAATGCTGAGAGGCTAAGGGTATTATTAGAGATATTCCTAACGTATTATATAGCTTAAAAGTACTTTATTAATTTAATAGCAGAAATAATATTATCAACCAATGATAATAGGAAATAGAATATTATCAACCAATGATAAAGTATTTTGATGTGTTTCCATGTCTAAACAACACTTAAAGCATAAACAATATGTTAATCCTCCAATTCAAAATATAAAACTTTTTCATTTTTCCATGTTCAACTTTAACGATCAATAACGAATTAATTACATGATGAAAAATTGTAAAAATTTACTTTTATGAAAATATATTTAAATACAAATTTATTGATATCAATTTTATATTTTTTGAACTAATTAAAAACGAAAACGTCCTATAATATGATTTGGTGTATTTAAATATATTATTGTGATTTGGTGTTATTATGATTTAATGGAATTATATTATTAGTTATCTGGAATAGGTGTTATTATGATTTGATATAATTATAGTAACTATATTATTAGTTACCTAGAATAGGTGATATTGTCTAGGTCGATAGAAATTGTTTCAATTAATGTGTATTTTGTAGATGTTGTATTCTAACTATAATATAGATCAAGGTCATTGATGAGCCTCTTCTCATATTCTTCCCCTCTTTATCATATTCTATCAGGTATCAAAGAACCCGAGGTACAAGAGTATTAATGTTGGAATTGACAAGAATGACGATGTTTTCGATAGTTTTAAGGATGTTTTGCTTACGTGGAAGTTAGTTTCATTTAAGCCTCAAGGTGGGAACCCTGAGAAAAAGTTCTTTGAGCTGAGTTTCGATAAGAAGTTTAAAGAAACAGTTATAAATGAGTATTTGCCTTTCGTGATCGAAAAGGCGAAAACTATTAAAGAATGTGATAGAGTAGTGAAGCTTTATACTACAGATTGTACTATTTATGATTCTTTTGATGATGAGGAGGGTGAAGGTGGTGGCGGTGGCCTTTGGGGGTATGTGAATTTGGACCATTCGGCAACGTTTGATACGTTGGCTATGGAGTTTGAGATGAAGAGATCCATAATTGATGATTTGGATAGGTTTGTTAGGAGGAGGGAGTATTATAAGAAAGTTGGTAAGGCTTGGAAAAGAGGGTATTTGTTGCATGGGCCTCCAGGTACTGGAAAATCGAGTTTGATTGCTGCAATGGCAAATTATTTGATGTTTGATGTATATGATTTGGAGCTTAGTGGTATATATTCGGATTCCGAGTTGAGGAGCATTCTTGTCTCAACAACGAATAGGTCGATTATTGTCATTGAAGATATTGATTGTAGCGTTGAAATGCAGGATCGGGACTATGGAGATGAAGGTTCAAACACTAAGGTTTGTTTCAAATTTGTTGTCCTAATTTGGCTGTTATTTTTGTCTGTTCTAGTTTTTTTTGGCTGATATTGGATCCTGCTTTTATTGCTACCCCTTAGATTGAAAAAGATTGTCGATGTTTTGAATTTTGGTGGTCGAATTTCAATTTAGTACCAACAGTACAATGTTGCTTTAGTTCCAAGTTATGTGTGTCGATTAAGGCTAAGATGTTGGTTAATCTCGATTATTTGAAATCAAACTTAATAATGTTTTTGAGATGAAGGATATCAAGTTAGTTATGGCTTGTTTATGCTAGTCAAAGAATTTCTTGATCTGATTTTTCGAAATTTCATTTATGCCATCATCGATTCATTGTAGATACTGCATAAATATTGAAGAATGGACAACTTAACATCTCAAATTGAATGGTCAAACTCATATTGTGTGTTGTTTGTCGCAGTTGACTCTTTCTGGATTGTTGAATTTTATTGATGGGTTGTGGTCGAGCTGTGGAGACGAAAGGATTATCATCTTCACAACCAATCACAAGGACAAAATCGACCCTGCCTTGTTGAGACCTGGTCGAATGGACATGCATATTCACATGTCATACTGCACTAACAACAGTTTTAAGATTTTAGCCTATAATTACTTGGGCATTAACGAGCATCCGAGGTTATTTGGTGAGATTGAAGGTCTAATTGAGGATTCGAAAGTGACTCCAGCAGAAGTTGCAGAGGAATTGATGAGAAGTGAGGAACCAGATGTAGCTCTAGAAGGTGTTGTGAATCTTCTGAAGAGAAAGAGAATCGAGTTGGATGAAGCGGTGAAGGATGTCAAGGAAAGTCCCAGCAAACATGAAGAAGCTAATGGGGTTCTTCATGTGGAAGAGAATGGTTATGGATGGACCTCAAGCTCAGCTCGAAAAGATTGAAGCCTGGGACGATTGTGAGGGATAGAGTCCGGTCAGGCCCAGGAATATTAAGGGGACGATGGCGTGGTCAGAGGGTCTGAATTCGTTATGCATTGATTATGATGAAATATTGTAGTGATATATTGATAGTGATATCTGATCTATTCCTGTAGTATGCAGGCAAATATATTTGCTGAATAGATCAATGTTTTATAAATTGTTCAGGATGATCACAGTAGCAAGATATATAAGCTACTTGATGAAGATCCTTAAATCCCTAAATAAAATCAGTAAATTTCTTATACAATACATTTACTCCAAATGATTGACCAAATGACCATCTATGTTTTTTCATATCAAGTTACATCATCAATTATTTTCTATTCGTAATGCGAATAAATATAAATTTGATATTATTAAATTGTCTTTAAAATATTTTGGTTAATTAGTAGGTTGTTCCCTGAATTATCTATTAGTTTTCAGTTAAGTCCTTGAATTATACGTTCTTTTTTGATATGGTACTTATACTATTGTTTTTTTATGACGTGGTCTTGAACCTATAAATAATTACTTTACCCTAAACTAAACTAAAATATAGAGAGCACGTTTAAAATATTTTACATAATTATAATAATTTATCCTAGTAAAAAAAATGAAATTCAAGAAATTATTGTTTGGTCTGAAATAGTTGAGGACTTGTAGGCTAACTTTGTTGACATCAAGATTCAAGAACTCAGCCGCGTCGAGGAAGCCTTCGTCTCCACTTAATTGCGTGTTCCTTGCACTTGTCATGCAATGTGTTAAGCAATTCCCGAATTAATTTGCTGGTATTATAAGCTCCGATTTGGGGTGGGGATGGGGGTTGGGGGCAGGTAGGGTGGAATGAGGGTGGGGATGAAGGTGAAAGTTTACCGAGGTACACTGGGGTAGGGGTTATTATGGAATCGTAAAAAAAAATCAAGTTATAGATTTTTATTCTAATTATGTAAAATATTTTAAATGCGGCTATTATACTGCATATATTTTCAAGCATACAAAATTTTAACTATTTTACTCCCTACCGACCGCAAAGATTTCCACCCCACACTCTATATTTGCATTATAAGACACACATATTGGTTATCGGTCGCATGGTGCCAGCGTTGAAATCACTTTCACCCCACACTTCATACTTGGGCTTCTGCTATATGTTATACACAAATATTTATTTCTATCGCATCGCATAACGTATTTCTGAAAGACTTCCACCTCACACTCCATAAGTACGGTACTATAACGAACAATTTTTTTATTTGTTGGTCGGGTACAACGAACAGCATTTCATGGGCCGGCTTTTAATGGACAAACATGCCACGAGTTAGTTTCTATAACGAATAAATCTGGCCTCACACGTTGTATTTCAGACAGACATAAATCGAGAAAATAAACGGAAAGATGGGTGAAAATCTGCAATCTAACAAATGTCTATGCGGTCAATAATATAAGTTAAAATTGATACACAAATATTTTAACATAATTAATAATTACCATGCTTTGTATTTTTGTTATTACTGTTTGAAATAATTCAATATAATTAATATAATTAATTAATTTAAGATTCATTATGATATATATTAACAATAAAATGGATCATGATACATATTATTAATAAAAAATTAAAATATAATAACAATAAGTCCGGAACATTGTGTCAAAAATATTAAACTTATTGTTATTATATTTTAATTTTTTGTTAATAATATGTATCATGATCCATTTTATGTTAATATATATCATAATGAATCTTAAATTAATTAAGTATATTAATTATGTTGAATTGTTATTACAAAATATTAATATCAACAAATTAGGCCTTAACACGTGGTACATGGGTTCACGTTAACATCAGCGATTTTGTAGGCCTGCTTGCATAGCCACCAAACAATGCGGTTTGTTGATAATACTTTATCACCGCTGTTTCATGTCACCAAAAACGTAAGCACGCAAGCAGTACAATTATGGTTGATAATTACTTTTTGATATTAATTCAAGTGTAGATTTGAAAATGGTTAAATATGATTTTTTTTTTTAACAAAATATACAACTGTTTCATTTTCAAAATCATAAAATTATATATTTTCCATAAAGTAAAATTACATTTTTGACCCTTTCAAAATTTATTTTGTTTTTATTGTAAGAATTTTCGATATGAGTTCATCACAAAATAAATCGGTATGTTATCTTTTACTAAATTTTTCATTTCTAGTTTTATGTTAGTTAGTTTTTAATTTTTTAGAAATGTTTTTGGAATGTTAAAATTAGTAATTAGAAAATGTTAGTTATTATATTACTAAACTATTGTTTGTATGTTTAAAATGTAAAAAATATTGTGTTGATAATATTAAACTTATTGTTATTATATTTTTATTTTGTGTTAATATATATTATAATGAATCTTAAATTAATTAAGTATATTAATTATGTTGAATAGTTATTTCAAAATATTAATATCAACAAATCGAACTCCAATCGCTATATTACAAGCCTACATTAACACGTTGAATAGTTCCTTAAAAGTTCGTGGTTTTTACTCTTAAGGTCGAAGAGGTTTTCCACGTGTAAATTGTTTGTGTTGATTTCGGGTTCTTGTTAATTTTGCATATGTTAAATTATTAAAATTAATGTTAATTTATTAACAGCTTATTAATGTCGATAATTATGTACACCATTTTATTTTCTCAATTTAATATAACGCAAATCTAACGCAAGGCCCATTTGTTCGATAGAGATGTACATTAAAGAAATCAAATATTAGCCAACTATTTTTAGAATATTAATTTTCAAAATGATAGATAGAAATGAAAAACGTGAATTAAATTAATTTAAATGTTTGAGAGAGTAGAATCATCTTGTCTTCAACCCATCAACTGATAAACCATTACTGAAGAACAATTAAGTAGATAAAATACATATTAAATTAATTAATTTAAAAAAATGAGAAAAAGAGACTTGGCTATTTTGATGCTCTCAGCTTTCGCAATCTTCTTCTCTCTTCAGGTACTTAATTTCCTTTTTTCTCAACACTAACTAAACCTCATAAACCCTAAAAATTATAGTAATTTGATTTGATATTTTTTTTTTCAGTTTTTATAGTTCAATTTGTTCAAATTTTAGTTTATTTTGCAATTTGTGGAAGTGGGGTTTTCTTAATTAGTGTGATTTAGTTGTTTCTTATATTTGGGAATTTGTTTTTGTTTGGAAATTTAACAAAACCCTAAGATTTTCCAGTCTTCAGTTTCAGTTTTATTAATAATTCAACCTTCTCAGCTGCTAATTCTTTTTGCATTTTATGGAATTGGGTATTTTTTAAATTTGTGTGATTAAATTGATTTTAAGCTTTGATAGTTCAATCTGCTCAGCTGCTAATTCATTTTGCAATTTGTGGAATTGGGTATTTTTAAATTTGAGTGATTTTTTGTGTGATTAAATTAAATTTTATTTGTGAATTTTCTTTTATTACGGGTATTTAATGTTTATATGTTAGTTAATGCTGTTGTTTTAATAGCATGAAGGTGATTTTTCATTTAGAGAAGCGTGGTTTCACCTCTTAGATGAGTATCCGATCAAATATGAAGCGGAACGATTGCCACCTCCAATAGTGGCTGATCTTAATGGTGATGGGAAGAAGGAAGTTCTTGTGGCGACCCATGATGCCAAAATTCAAGTAAAGGAGTTGATTCATTTATTTTGTTCGTTTAAGTTCTTATGACCGAATTCTTCTTTTAAGTATATATTATAGTTGTATTTTGTTTGAATTTGTTCTTAATCTCTATTCAACGTACTAGTTACTTAGTTGGAATGCATTTATATATGAAAAATTGTGGTTTCAGTGAGCATTTATATGCAGAAGTTTCTGGTTACGATTGCTGATAGTTCACCATCTTTGCCCTTATACGTCTAAAATGGCAGTTTGCTAAATTTGTCTGATCTTGAGATGGAAATGTATGGCATGGCTAGCCCTAGAGTTCTACATAGAGGATAATTATACGTGATTGTTTTAATAGTTTAATTTCAAATATAAAACATCATGGATAGTAGCAGTTCCAATTGATCTTGGCTCATGGTAGCTCCACTAATTCGTTTAAAGGCTTCGATTCTTGCTTATAGTACCTTTTCAAAGTAGATTGAAGGATTTCTTTATAATGTTATTGATGTATACTAGATAATTCTGCTAGGTATTGGAGCCACGGGCTAGGCATCTGGACGAAGGATATAGTGAAGCACGCGTTCTCGCAGAGGTGTCCCTTTTGCCAGATAAAATTCGTATAGCATCAGGGAGACTTGCTGTTGCGATGGCCACAGGGTTTATAGATCGAACATATAATAAACGAGAACCACGGAAGCAGGTGCTGGTTGTGGTTACATCAGGTTGGTTTGTGATGTGCTTCGATCACAATCTTAAGAAGCTGTGGGAGGCGAATTTGCAGGTGATATCCTGTAGTTTATTCCTTTTCATTTTACCATTCGAAAGGGAAGTAACATGGTCTTGACAACAGTATTGATACTTTGTCCTCCCCAGTCTTCATTGCGAAAGACAACTACTTCCGTAGTATGATTCTGTTTTAAATAACTGCAAACGTTGTAGAAAATCTAATTAGTTGTATTATGTTGAGCCTTCCTGTCTCACAAGTCACAACTTCTTGTCAAATAGGAAACTTAGATTGATATTCGGTCACTGACAATTTTTGAATTACTTTATTGTTTATCCTTAGTCTTTGTCGTTGTGACAGGAAGATTTTCCTCATAATGCTCATCATCAGGAAGTAGCTATATCTATAAGCAACTATACCTTAAAGCATGGTGACGCTGGCTTGGTGATTGTTGGTGGCAGAATGGAAATGCAGCCTCATGTAAGTTATTACTATGATTGAATTTTCTTACTTCTATAGTGAACTTTATGTCTAGCAGATCTGTTATTTGTTTTATGATTATTCTTGAAGGGTCTAAGGAGTTTGCTAGGAGAGGTTGGTTTCACACCTCTTAAAGTCATTTATTCTAATTAGAGAACCTAAACTTACCATTCAAAGTTGGCAACTTATTTGATCTTACTTAAACAGTTAATGACAACTTTTGTTGATTGTTATTCAACATGTTTAAATTTACTTTACTAACCTTAAAAGAATGACATTTTTTAAGCATGCGCAAAAAATATAATGGAGGAAAGAGAGAATTTATGGAAGCGCATGAGTAAGGGAAGTGTAAACATTGTGTGTCCCTGCTAACCTAATATTATCTCAATTTATGATCGCGGAATTGGTCATTATTTCTATTTAGAATCTATGAATGTTTATACTTACATAAAATATTCACTCAGCTTTATCATGGTGATTCATATTGTTGATAAACATCTTCAACTCTTGATCATTTATATTTATCTCTTAGAAGTTTCACTCAATTTCAGCTGCATATGGACCCTTTTGAAGAAATTGAAATGGAAGCAAAAAAAGCTGAACAACATAGGAGAAGTGCTACTGAGAAGGAAGTAAGGAACTTTATTTCCTCAATTCTGTCAAAATTAATGTTCTAGCCTTCATTCATAAATTTCAAAGGGTTATGTATATTACTTTCATATGATTAGGTGCTGCTAGTGGCTGTCTTGACATATATTTTCAACTGGAGATTTCTACCTTCTTAGACTTCCAATGAGTCCTTTTTGGTCTTCAGTTACAATTACTCTCTACTTCATGTAGGATTCTGAGAACGCTGGAACACTGGATTTACGCCATTTTGCATTTTATGCTTTTGCCGGCCAAACCGGTCAGCTTCGCTGGAGCAGAAAGAATGAGGTTCATTTTATATTATATAATTAATCTCTAGTTTGCTTTTAGATTATTCACTAATTATGAAGTATTGGGAAATAGTTAGAGGGCTCTTATCTTTCCATCTTTTGTATCCTCTTTTCATACCTTTTCCAATTGACTATACCTCTATTCTCTTTCTGGTTAATGGACACACTCATAGTTGTGGAGTGTCATTCATTATAAAGCAAAATGTAGAGATCCAAAAAATAGGGAGGCATTATATTGTATGCAATGCCTGCATGCAGACATCAATCCACTAACTTCCAGTTTTTCGTTGCAGAACGTTGAAACTGAGTCATCAGATGCATCACATCTTATTCCACAACACAATTACAAGCTTGATGTTCATGCTCTGAACACCCGCCGCCCGGGAGAGGTAAGCCCAATGTTACAAGTAACTGCTTTGACTCCCAATGATAAGTTAGATTCTGCAACAGTTAGATTTAGTATTTGGACGAGAAATAACTTCAAGAAATAACCGAGGAGAAGCCTTCTGAAGTTTCAGAAGGTAAATAAAGAAAGTGGAAAAAAACGAAAAAGATGACATTTTACCTTCGAGGGATTTTACATTCCGTTGCTGGTGAAACTGAGAATATATGAAAGTTGGTATGTCTATTGGATATTTGCTGCCAAACAATTTGTTCTGATATGTGATCCCGTAGTAGACTTGAACAATACGAGGAATGGAAAATTTGTTCTTAACCTCTTAATATTTAAATGATTTAATAATTGACGGCAATTTAAAAAGATTTTTCAGATGGATGCAGGATTTAATATAAACCCTTAACTGATTTCCTTTCTTCTTAGCTCTGCAACATTTTTTTATTCTCCTGACATTTTGTTATTTGTTACTCCGTATTTACTATATTTATTATGCTACACTAGTTATACTATCAGGCTGTTGGTGATTTATCTAGTTGATGTGTATCGTGTAAATGAGAACAGCTTTTTTTGATGTGCTGCTCTAATATATTGACTACAGTTTGAGTGTAGGGAATTCAGAGAATCTATCCTCGGAGTTATGCCACATCACTGGGTAAGTATGCTAATTTATTTGTCTCTTCCTCATCATCAAAATTTAGTTAATATACAAGTTTAGAGGTGATGGCGAGTACTATTATTACTAGGCTTGGCGGGAGGACACGTCATTTGAATTGGCTCACTTCAGGCGGCACAAGAGGAAACTGCTGAAGAAAGTAAATGGGAAAGACACAACTTATCCTTTCCACAAGCCAGAGGAAAACCACCCTCCAGGAAAAGATGAGACAAAAAGAATATCTAATGTGATTGGGAAGGCAGTAAATTATGCTAAAGGAGCAAAAAGTAAAAAGGTGAAGTCTTTTACATACTTTTTTGGCGGTTTTTATGCCAATCTTTATTCAACCCCTGAAAATAAATATATAGGCATCAAATCTCATCTACCCTTTAAATTTGACCCCTGATGTTAAGCCTTATGTGCCATTTATTAAATGTCTCCAGTAATGAGACTGGTCTCTGTTCATTACTTTGGCTAGCCAGTTTCAAAGTGGAGCTTTTTACTGCTTGATAGGAACTTCCCATCAAAGGCATATAATAACTCTTCGACCATATTGGTAGCCAACGGGTGGGTGAAGTGGTTCGGAAGTCTTTTTATTCGAGTTATCTCTTCCATCATCTTCTATCGCTTTCTGGATTTAAAAGTTGACTCTTCGAAGGCTGCTAATTTTTCTTACACGACCATTTTTACCTTCCAGTGATCATTGTTTTTTAGTTGTCAATGTCGATTTTTTTTTATTTGACACTTGTCCACTTTGGTTCTTGTAGCCTTCACCTTATGTACCCACAATCACTAACTACACTCAGCTTTGGTGGGTTCCTAATGTTGTCGTTGCTCATCAAAAGGAAGGGATAGAGGCTCTTCATTTGGCAACTGGCCGCACTATCTGCAGGGTATGTTTTACAGTTTTCAAATTCTTGTTGCTTACAAGTATAGCAGTTATCATTTTTTCTTGTGCTGTTTATTCTCTGATGTTGAACAAGAAGTTAATTTTGATATGACATTACCTTCATGTAGATAACTGATAGAATAGAAATTAACAAAAATTGAACGAGAGACTATTTGATTGCAGTCTCTAAGTTTAAAACTGCATAGGAGATTATTCATGTGCACAATATTTCAGGCAAAACTATCCACAGAATATCTATTGTCTTCTCATGTTCTCACTATTTGCTTAGGAGATTATTCATAGTCGATGATTATTTTCGTTCAACTTGATATGTTGTGACCATTGCATACTCATATGCTTGTAACAATATGTTTACATAACCTAGACATGATTAATTTGATCAGCTTCATCTTCAAGAAGGTGGTCTTCATGCTGACATCAACGGAGATGGGGTCCTGGATCATGTTCAGGTAAATTTAGATGAATTATCGTTTATTATACTAATTGCCAACTGTAGTCATTCCTATTCTAAAATGATCATTTCATCATTTATTCACATTGAAGGTCAGTTATTTTTCTTAACAATAGCACTGGAATTATAACAACAGTGTGAGTGAAGTAAACTATTTTAGACTTTTTAAACTTCTTAAACCGTCTATTGTTAAGATATTTACTGAACAAAAGTCGGATGTTTCTGATTTTATTTTGACAAATAATTGTTTGCTTGCTTATTTCCAGAATCATTGTTATGTAAATCTTTCCTCAACATGTCTCATCTTTATTCTTGACATTGGTAAAATTAACCAATTGAATGGTAGAATATAATTGTGTTTTTAGAAGTGAATTCTTGCGTGATGAGTCTGGGAGTTAGGTAGGCTTCTTCTCTTAGAAAATAAGCATTCGTCTGGCTGGGGCTTGATGGAGCTTTTTCCAATTTTGAATAACCAATGAAGCTCCAGAATCAAACTTCCTCTGTATGAGGTGACATAATATCCTGTAAATGGGCTCTGCTAAACATCCTCAAAGTTTTTCCGACTATATTTTGTTTCTAGTTTCTCAATGTTGAATAACCAAGATTATGACAATACAAAGAAAATCTGATTTCTTGCAGGCTGTTGGTGGAAATGGTGCTGAAAAGACTGTTGTGAGTGGATCCATGGAAGTCTTGCGCCCATGTTGGGCAGTTGCAACATCTGGAGTTCCTGTTCGGGAACAACTCTTTAATGCTTCAATATGTCACCGTTCTCCTTTGAACTTATTTCAGCATGGGGAATTCTCGAGAGGCATTAGAAGTCATTTAGATGTAAGTTCATTGGAAGTAGCTACACCTATTCTCATCCCAACGTATGATGGGCATAAACATCGTAAGGGAAGCCATGGAGATGTGGTTTTCTTGACAAATAGAGGCGAGGTATGTATATGTATTAGTAACAAAATGTTTAAAATTAAAGCCTACATGAATTGGTTCCGGAGTTCCTTTGTAAATGTGAATTCATGAAATGTTTGGAACATCAGTTAATGTTAGTGTCCTTTTATTTTCTGTATTATATTCGTGGTGATATTTTGAAATTGCTATACTTTCTTGTGTATGTTCAGATTACCTCGTACTCCCCTGGCTTACACGGACATGACGCCATCTGGAATTGGCAGCTTCTGACGGGTGCAAAGTGGTCAAACCTTCCATCTCCGTCAGGCATGATGGAAGGTGGTATCGTGGTACCAACACTAAAAGCATTCTCACTACGCTTGCACGATAACAGAAAAATGATCCTTGCAGCAGGAGAAGAAGCAGCAGTAGTGTTGTCACCAGGTGGTAGTTTGCTTTCATCGGTTGAGCTTCCTGCATCTCCTACCCATGCCTTGGTGACCGAGGACTTCTCAAACGATGGGCTAACAGACCTTATTGTGGTCACCTCTAATGGAGTATATGGCTTTGTTCAGACCAGACAACCTGGCGCTCTCTTCTTTAGCACATTGGTCGGTTGCCTCATCATCGTGATGGTTGTACTTTTCATTTCCCAACACCTGAATTCTGCAAAAGGGAAACCAAGGACTGGTTCTGTTCATTGGTGACATTTTGAGGTATGAGGAATACACGCTTGGTATGTCAAATGTAAGTCTTAGTAATGCTAATATGTTTTTTTCATTAGATACTGCTGGTCCACGACTCCACGTCACGAGATGTTTAGTTTGATTACTAATATTATGAAAGACTGGAGAGAAAAGAACCAACTTAAGTAGATGAAATTGTAATATTGTATAGATGCAAATTCAAATATGTTGAGCACAAACACCGATTGAATGATTATGATCTGATCGATCTTTTATTTTTCATTCATTCAGAAATACAACTATAGTATCAAAGCTATATGGATGAAATTTCATTGTTTCTCAATGAATGGCCTCTTTGCACAAACAGTATTGCCCATGCAAAATCATGCACCCTCAGTTGTTGCCTGGTGGACCATGCATACCACAACCCCAACCCCAGCATCCATTCCCACCTCCTCCCCATCCCCAACCACCACCACCACCTCTTCCACCACCACCCCTCCATTCCCTCCTCCACCACCACCCCCGCCTCCCCCACCTCCACCTCCTCCCCTCCACCCCACCCCCACCCCCCACCTCTGCCATTACCATGTTTTTGCTTATGTGCATGTGCTTTTTCTTTTGCCTTCCCATTGTTACTACTCTGCCTCCTCCACTTCCGCTTCCACCACCCTCTCCACCTCCACCTCCACCACCACCACTGCCACTTCCACCCTCCGCTTACCCCCACCACTTCCACCGCCACCTCCCCCCCTCCTCCACTTCCACCTCCTCCCCACCCCCACCACCTCCTCCCTCCACCTCTACCTCCCCCAGCACCACCTCCACCACTTTCCATACTCTTTTTGGTATCCACTACATTTTCCTCATCAAGAAACCTTACAACATTTTTCCCACCACCAAAGCTCAGTCCATGTGCCATCTTCCTAATGGAAGTAGTTGTGCCATTGAATCCATTAACAATTTCATTTCTTTCTCCTTCACTCTTCACTCCATTAACCAAAAGAAAGCTCAAAACTATAAAAACAAACACAAATGGTTGCAAGAACGACCCCATCTTTTGATCACTATATATTAATAAACCAAGACTGTTGCAAATAGATCTTCTGTTGGACCCTTTATATAGCACATTTCTGGCTCATCAAGGATGGTTCGAATATTGGACATAGCTAGGAAAAAATAGTCCCCACTTTAACAAACTCAAAGTTGATAAAACAACACTAAATAAGGCTGCCAAATAAAGGTATATACTATAGTGAAGATTGGTGTTTTGTAGGTACATCATACATGTACTATAGTTACTTCTACATCAATTTTTCCCCACCTATGTAGGTTGCACTCTCCTTGCCAAACCATGCGTAGAGAAATGGGCATATTAATTTATATTAAGCATATACGAAGTCTAAGCTAAGGACAACTGTGTTACATTCAAAATTCTTGTAAAGTTATTAGCATAATTCACAATGGTAAAAAAAAGTCAGAATTGTTTTCAACTTAACATAAACAAATATTTTCAATAAAGTTTCTGACAATGTGATATTATGATGTCAATAATTCGATATATGTCTCCAATATTTTCTGAAGTCATTGGTTTGGAGACTTGAATTAGTAGTTCCATCTTCATGATTGAAATGGAAGTGGAAGTGGAAGTGGAGGCAAAAAGAATACCCATGTGAACCTCTACAACACTTGATGAACATGCCTTCTACTTGAAGATTAAGAACCACGTGAAGCTCTATAGAGATCACCATTTTAGGGGAAGATTCATGAATAAAGATGTAAAGCTATTGTGCTTGTGGGCATTAAATCGATTGCAATAATTTTGCAGATAAGGTGTAATAATACAATCAACTCAGTAATAATATCAATCATTTTTTTGAATGTGTGCGACATTCTTATACTCGAGCAATGCAAGCGAAGCAACTTGTACAATACTCTTATCGCGTGCTCACAAATAACTACGGATTATATGATGATAATTATATTTACCAACAATGACGATTGTGTGACTCATATTGTTTGTTTATTCTGACTATCAAAAAATGAACAAGATCAAATTTAACCTAAATTAAACTAGCTGAAGAAATAAAAAAAAATTCAAAAGCTTTTCATATTTGGCATCCTTATTATTTTTGTCTAGACAAGTCTTTATCTCGAAATAGATCAAGTTTAAAATTAAGATTTGAGACTCTATTTGAACCATCAAGTCGAACTTTATCAATCCAATCTAGACGTAGTAACAAATATCCTGTACTAAAAAACTGGGTATTCCGTTGCCGGGACTTGAACCCGGGTCTCTCGGGTGAGAGCCGAGTATCCTAACCAACTAGACTACAACGGATTTGTGTCCTACACAATCACAATTTTTAGGAGACTATAACTCATTAGCATTAAGCACAATTCAAGATGATTTTATAGCAGCTCTTCATTTTGTGCTCTTGAAATAATCAGCAATAGATTAATCCTCAAATTTCGTTTTCTTCGTAGGTATGTCTTTTTTCCTCTTTTAGTTCAATTATAAAGCGAACCCTCTACACCAAGAATATTACGGAGTTAATCCTAGATGTGACTCATTTATTTTTTCACCTCAACTATTTATGTATTCATTAGACCAGTTTCTAAATAATATATATAAAATTAATTAGTCCAGTTTCTAGCCACTTTGGATTAATGATTTAGTGGAAAAAATGTAATCTTAGTTTGTTAAATTGCATTTTGAACTCAAAATAAAGTGAGTTAACTGATATGTTACTAGGGTTATTACAGTAAGGAGCTGTACTTCATTTTCTTGAATTTTTGGAAGTTAGTTGTAATGATATGTGGGGATTTTCATTGGTATGAGTTATTGAAGTTGATTTCATTGATGGGTTGTTCTAATATTTTAGTAGTTACCTCCGTCTCCGTTCCAATTTAATTGATGTTTTTGCTTTTCCGTGTAACCATCAATTACTACGTCGACTAGAAAGTAATTCGGGTATTCATTAGACCAGTTTCTAACCCCTTTGGATTTATAATTTAGTTGGGAAAAAAAATGTAACCTTGGTTAGTTAAATTGTCATTGGCTCATTGCATAGCCTAGGTTTGAACTCAAAAGGTATAAAGATAGTTCAGTGATCTCTATACCAAGGATTATTGCAATTAGGAGATGTACTTCATTTAAAAAAAAATTAGAAGTTAGTAGCTCCATGGCTCCATCCCTAAAAGAATATCTAGTTTTGATTCGATAGTTGACTTTTTATGTTTTGAACTCAAATATTTTTGTATATGGTGTGAAGTATTTGGTGAAAATATATACTAAAAGATAGTGTTTTTAAATGTATTTTACTATTAACGTGATAATTTTAATTCCAATTAAAGGTACGTGTGTTAATGAAGACTTTAAATTTCGTTAATTTTGACTGTTGGAAAACACATTGGACAATCTTATCTTTGTTGGGTTTAGGGAGTAATTGTGAAGATATGTAGAGATTTGTACTGGTATGAGTTATGGAAGTTGATTTCTTTGATGGGTTGTCCTGAATTCTTTAGTACTACAGTATTAATGTGATCAAGTTGTTGGGTTAAGATAAGATTATATTCCCCTTTGCCCCCTTTTTTTCTCTTTGATACTGTATTAGCCCTTGGTCACTAGGAAATATGTCCTTCGGAGTAGTTTGTTTTAGCATTTTGAGGACTGGGTCAATAAGATTCGGGATCATAAAGTCGAGTTTTTTCCTCGAATTAATTCATTTGAAGTCTTAGGGCAACAACGTTGAAACTTATCTGTTGCGTAGTTGATTGACTCAACGTGATTGATAACTTGCAGCATTTTGTTTATTTCTTATAAGTTGACACCTTCCTTAACCTTAGTTGTTCGACTTGGATTTGCCTAAGTGATATAGGTGTTTGGTGGAACATAACAAAGTGCGATGATGACATTGCCTGGAATAACTGCAACCCATTTGGGATACCGATTTCATATACCTGCACAGAGATCAGCAGCAGATCTTAAGCAAGCTTATCTTCATCCTAATTCTGTGGTATCAAGAAACTTCTTGTATGGACATAGGTAATTATCGATTTGGTTATTTGTGGATTTTTAACATTGTGGTAGGTTGCTAGTTATATACTTCCTTTTCGCTTCATCATATCAGTATCGGGGCAGGCTCTGAGCAGAGGTGTAAACAACAAAGAATGAATTTGATTAAGTGTGCAATGGATGCTTCTTTTGGGGATCTCTCAAGTGACTCGACTGGTAACGTGTAGCTTATTGTTTCTTCTCTTGTCGAAAAAACATGTCTTTATGGTTTAACTTATGTTTGTACATACTAAACATTGACATTGTTTTCACTGACCTGAGCCAAAATGTTATGCTAACAGACTAGACAAGAGAAAAAATAAAAAATATTCTTCTGAGAGACTAAGAGCATTAAGTTACTGTTTGTTCTGATCAGTTAAGTAAGACCATTTTTTCTAAAAGATATTGCTCAACCAGTTATGTGTTCTTAGTGCCTTAAGTTTCTGAAGACTGGGCATTCTTGAATGCAGATGTATTTCCCAGAATCAACGTAAAAGACCCATATAAACGACTTGGTATTAGCAGGGAGGCATCCGAGGGTGAAATCCAAGGTGCTAGAAATTATCTAATACAGAGATATGCGGGTCATAAGCCTAGTGTAGATGCGATTGAAGCAGCCCATGACAAGATAATCATGCAACAGTTTTATGACAGGAGGAACCCAAAAATTGACCTCAAGAAAAAAGTTAGGGACCTGTCTCAGTCCCGTATTGTACAGGCTGTAACAAGCAGGTTTCAGACACCATCAAAAAATGTCATCATAAAAACATCAATTGCTTTCATTGTCCTTGGAGCTCTTACTGTACTGTTTCCAACTGAAGAAGGTCCAACCCTTCAGGTTGCCATTTCGTTCATACTGGCCATCTATTTCATATATGATCGCCTGAAGAGCATGCTTCGTTCCTTTCTTTATGGGTATGCAACAACTTGACTCCTTTAAATATTTCCTTGATGAGTGTGGTATCGTCTCATAACCAATTTGACTTTATTCGGATACAGGTTTTAAGAATTAGTATGAGAATTAGGTTCACATGTTTTCAGTTTTTTTGTTCATTTTTTTTCCTTTAACGTCAACTTTTTTTATCTATTATTGTAACCATGTCAACTTCATTCTAGGAGTGTTGATTAATTGATTATCACTGTTATGCAGAGCTGGAACCTTCGCTTTCTCCTGGCTTCTCGGGACATTCTTGATGGTGTCCGTGATTCCACCTATCCTCAAGGGACCAAGGAGTTTAGAAGTCACAACATCAATATTGACCTATATATTTCTGTGGGTGTCGTCCACTTACCTTAAATAAAGAAATTTTGTAGATCATTCCAGTTTTGCAATAGTAAAGATCACCTGATTTCAAACTCTGTCTAGAGACGTGTTGGCAATCGAAGTGTTGTTCTAGTCTCAGCAGAACACCCCGGTTAGTAGTTACCAGTTACGTCTTTGAAGAATTTCTGAGAAGAGTTTTAGAATCTGTGGTTGCTTTAAAGAAATGGTACTGTATTCTTGAGGCCATTTCCTTGGTATTTTAAACAAATTTGTAGTGAGCTTTCATGGACGACTATTGTATGTTCGCAATAATTTTTCAAGAAATGGCAATACAAGATTTGATGTTAGTGAGGTATCTTCAGAAGATTATGTTGAATGAATCTTCTCTTCATTACTAACTTGATGCTTGGTACACACCAAATTTTCATTTTCTTGTTCAAGCAAGCAAGCACCTTTCAATGAGAATTTTCTAAAAATCATTTTTTTCCCTTCCAATTTTGGGCACTTTTTAATGGAGAAATTATGAATTTAATACTTTGCTCAACCTTTTCTTGTATAAGTTGTAGGTGTACTCACAACACAAATAGAAGCTCATATCGATATATTTAAAATAGCAAATGATAATTTTTTGTATAACTATCAAAATACAATCGACGTAGTTCTTAATGACGAGGCACATATTGCCTACATAACAACAAATCTGAAAAGCATTTATTTTGAATGCTGTCGACACCAATTTGTTAGATTTATCAACATTATCGACTTACAAACCTAGTGACATTTCTGAGACAAATCCACTGGCACATTTAGTATATCATGGAAGGCAGATGTGTATTAAAGAGACGACGCTCTTCATATACGAACATCTGTAAGTATGTTCAAGCCGCTATATAACAACCAGTAGCATCATATACGTTCTGTAAGTACGTTCAAGCCGCTACATAACAACCAGTTACAGACTTCATAAGTATATCATAGTATGTCAGCAGTCATAGTACACAGCTATATGTAACTTCTACCTGAAGGTTGGCACTCGGACAGCCACAAATCTATGTGTTCTATAATCTGTTGCCTTACTTTAGAAACCGCATCAGGAGAACTGCAATTCTGTGCATCACCTGGAATAAGAGATTCGATTTCCATGGCCTTAGTACATGAAGTGAGCAAAATCATCTAGACCAACACATGAATCAAACATGACTCAAGGAAAAGCATAGAGCAGCTATTGTGTGGTTTGAAAATGGGATTCAAAATTTAGAGACTACATACCTTTAGGGACTAAGGGAGACTGAGGGCATCCTCGCAGGTCAGTTCCATGTCCACAATTATGGCAAGAGATGATGTAAGCAGGCACTGCATAATTTCATAAAGAGGCGGTTATGGGGAGAGACAGGCAGATAAAGTCATAAAGTCGCGCAATATTCAAGAAGAATATTCTTCTGTTTCATATCATCTAGCACTTCACCAGGCTGCCAGATTTGTCATTCTGACAAGGGAATTAGGCAGGTAATATCATATTATTATCGTCATGATTGAATATTACTGTTGCGAGCAAAAAAGAAAAAAAGAAGTTATGAATGAAGAAGCAGGGTATGAAAAAAAATTCAGCCAATATGCAAGAAAATGTGCAACTTCAACCACAAGTAATATTTGCATCAAGGGGAACTTTGTAACTTAAGAATCAATGCTAGTAATATATCTGAGTGATGTAAAACTCACTATCAGGAGACGATATCTGTTTTGATGCATGACGCCAAGGATCCTGGGAACCGTTAGTGAAGACAATTTTTGAACCTGCCAATAGAATGGTTATTATTTTTTCAGTATAAAATGGACAATTGATGTAATCTTAGTACAGTGAAAAATAAGATCAATAAGTAAATCATCAGTATCAAAATGTAATTTGTTTAAGATCAATAATGCACACTCGCATCGTATCTATGGTTTATATTGAACACTGACCACCCCTGATAACAAAGGCAACTCAAATGTAATCAGGCCAAATTCAAACTGAGATGGTCAGATAAATGCATAAAGCTCATATTCAATTTGATTAGCATGTAATGGACAACAACTTCTGCCTAGAACTTAAATTTTAAGAACACAGCCTGAAAGAATTATGTGAACAGTAGTAAATAGTCTTTGAACTTCATTCTGGGGTCAATTCAGAAACAATCTCCCTGTTATCAAAGAGGTAAGATTGCATACTATCCGACAACAACCCCCCCCGCTCGTGGGAGCCTCTGCAGACATTGGGGCATGTTAATGGTGATGTATTCTATAACAATTATGTGACAATAAAACTAGATAATTTTCCACAAGGAGATAATAAACATAAAAGTGAAAGTATACCAGCAATTTTTGTGCCCCCATAATATAGATTAGTTCCTTTTACATCAGGATAGATGCCTTCACCAAACACGTTTTTGCAAAGGTCTAGATGGTATCTGCAACCAATTAGTTACCATGTTATCAAAATTCTTCAAGTTTGGACTTTGAACTGAAGACATTATCAGACCAACCAAGCATTTGAGAGAGATTAATGGTCAGTTAACTGGAAAACATGAAAGAAGGTTCACACTCACTTAGTGTCGATCTTTGAAGAGCGGACACTATCATTTGCAGGTGCCACCTGAAAATATGCAACCTCGGTACACACTTGGAACCACCACAGTCGATCGGCGGTATCACCATTTAGTGAAGTACTCTTTAAATTTTGCTGATTGTATGTTTCAACAGTAACACCAAATTTCTCAATGAAGAATTCTTTTACATATGAGGCATATGCACTCTGCACATTTAGACGTGAATAAATGAAAGTGGGGAATCACATAATAAGCTGACCTGGTAATCCTAATGCTGATGGAGGGATGGAGGTAGTGATAAATAAAGAGTAGTACAGTTTCGCAACACATAAAAACAAACCGACTTATGTGAAGACATCTTTAACCCTCATCGGACAGGGTTTGTGAGGTATTGGTTCAACTCAGGTGATATATCAGCTTTTACTCTCCTATTCCCTATCCGTTGGCAGGAAATAGATGGGCCAGGCGGACCCCACAAAACTCCATTTCAATAGGAATGCTTAACCTGCATATAGTAGAAATATCCTTCCTCTCCAATAAACTGTGTTCCTTATGAGACAACGCTTGGATGAGCCTAAACCAGTTACCTAATTAGGTCGAGTGTTTCTGGAAGTCTTACCCAAGAGACTTGGTATAAAAAAGAAGAGAAACTATTGCTCTTAGTTTAGTTGAACGAAGACTGAAAAAAGAAACGTTGTTGCTGAGAAAAGAGAGTATTACCACTAAATCATCTCCTGCTTTCTTCGCTTCAATAAGAGGGACACATAGTGAATCTGGATTCCCATACTGAATCTGCAAAATATAACACACACATACTCATTAAATAAAAAAGTAGTTAATTAATTAGAGACATTTTCAGATAACTTACATAAATGGCTCACTTACTGCTATAACTGCTGCATCGGCCAGAAAATATAGGAAGTCACCGTCAACTTTAAGCTGTAGATGGGAAAATTCATTTAGTTGAGCAACAAAAAAGGATCTTACAGAGGTTCTAATGATTGGATAGGAGTGTTGAAAACTTGAAACAGACAAGTGCCAACAAATGGACCTATACTGATTATAACAGACAAGTGCTAACGATGTCTTTTAGATAGATTACCACGATTTGATTAGATAACCACACATTAATTGGGTAAGAACAAATATCTTTAGTCCAGCAAAATCAGTGCCTGAACAAAATAATTTTTCCTATATCAAAATTCTAAAACACAGAATCTGGCAAATTTGGCTGAGTAAACCACTATGGGGGTAGTAACTGATAAGAAATCTCCTCAACAATACTTGTGAAAAATATCCATTAGATGAGTAGAAATTTATAATTTAACATTTGGATGAGATTCTCAGCTACTTCATTGTTTTTTCTCATAGCTTCTTCTCAGGATTTAAACGGGTATATAGTATCATAATCAGTTCCTTCAAGAACAATCCAAATGGACTAAGGGCTCTCAGTCTAAAATAAGATTGCACACCTCAGAAGCACCAAACAATTGTTTCAGTTCTTTTCCGTTAGATGCAAGCTTCTGGTCAACAAGTTGAGTAATTTCTTGGAGTGCAGCTTTACATTCAGGACCTGCAGATTCACCAACCTGAAGTAGGTATTAGATGACTGTCAAAACAACACATGAAACTCTTGTGCATACTGGTTCCAAAGAGAGTACTCCATTATCAGATAAACAGATTATTCAGGGCAGTTAAACAAGATAGAAAGCTTCACCTGCTTATCAAAATCAACGAAGTTAAACACAGAAAGAACTACACCAGAACTTGCAAGGCTTCCACAAGATAGGTGAGGGAATTTCAAGCGAAACCACGCACTAAGAGCTCCAGAATATGAAACGCCAAAAACAAACCATGGATTATCTACATCGGATCTATTGAGCTTTTCATTCAGAGATTCCTACATTTAAAGCATACAAAAATCGTTTAAAATATAGTTATGCAAATAGATTATCATGGAAGCTTAAGAACTATAAAGAAGAAAGAAAATGCTATCCAACAGGATAGTACACCAATAGCATTTAACTGTTACCCCGCCGAGCACCATAAAGCAGCAACCTAGATTTAAGCATATGAAATAGGCGAGACATTTAAGTATTAGCAGTTTATTTATCTCATGGAGATGAAGGATAGACATTGTGAGCAGGCAAGTACAAAAATGAAAACCCTCGAGATTAAATAGATTCCACTAAGCTTGAACAAATACTTGCCTGATAATATTGACGGAAATTGGCCAAGTCAAAGAGAGCCTGTTTCGATGAAAGATATTTCAGATTGGGCGTACTCAAAGATTTAAATGGGGAGCTCTTCCCGTAGTAGCGGTGCTCAACTGACACTATAGCAGCTCCAAACTTCTTTGCCAAAACCTGTTTGAGATTAGAGGAGTAAGGATTTGTTTTTTGTTCTTTTTATAAAGGAGAAGACTAAGGCATTGGGACATGTTAATGTTAAAACATATTCATGTAAAAATCAAGAATGAAAGCAGATCCTCTAAATTTATTTCCCATCACTCATTTCTATCAAATTTTATGTGCTGCTACAAGTATGAGGAAGCCCTATCCCCAGCAGAAAAGGGATATAAAAATTGCAACGAAGATGGTTAAACAAACATGTAGGTACATAAAATCCCAATTCTCTATTTCCACTTCTTCCCATCGACATGATCTTCAAGTATTTTCCATCGTGGAAAAAAAAAAGAATTTGGTATAGGTTTCAACTACACATCCATGCATCTCAATAACGCACATATGGATCTGCTAGGAAACGTCACATAAATAAACCTAACATTGCTTGAAAATTTTGAAGTTCCCTCATCAACCATATCCAGAGAGATCTAAGTAATTACTTGAACAGGTAATATTGAATATATGCCACAATTTCAGTCTACAGAATCGTGAATTACATCTACAATTTCTAATGATATACATACTATGAATGGAATGCATGAGGCTACTCAACACAATAAAAACTTTGAAAATGGCCAAAAGTTTCAATTGATGGCAGTTTGTGCTGTAGCAGAACTTCTTTCTCACTTACACCGAGATAATCATTGGATATCCCAGTACACGCAGATTCACCGCATATTTTCAAAAATATTGGTCCATTTGGCATACGGAAGTGGTCAAGGTATTCATAATAGCGCTGCGGAAATTGGCGATGGTCCTGATTCAACAAGTCCAAAGAAGAATTAATTATTGCGAATACCAAATCCAATAATATAAAAAGACATCTGACAGACTACTCTTCTGTTACCTTCTTCAGTAACGCAAGTAACCGATTCAGAGAATCGCACCACATAATTCTAAAATTGTAGAAAGGTGTAGGTTACTACGACACAACCCAACATAGCGAAATTCACAGTATTTTTACTTCACTTCATCCTCTAAATTATTTCAGATTTACAGAACATATCGCCTAATTGAACATATAGCCAATTAGACAATACTCTGAGTGATCAAGTTCTTAAAATTCCGACGACACAAATGAATTCAGTCAAAGCTAAGGCATCTAATAAATACATAAGAAATTCACAATACGTTCATGATAAGTAACACCTTCCGCCTATTGTATTTCTTTACGGTTTCATAAATTGCATACAGACTCGCAGAGTACAAAATATCGAACTCAAAGCATAATAACTTCATCTAAATACAATAATTGGATTATTTGGATGTGATATATAGACACACACTCCATCTCAAATCAACCAATCCAATCAGGAGGTTTGACTACTAACTTAAAAAACTCAACGTTGATCCTAAACCAATCTTAGTCAAACTAATTCTTATAAAGTTTAACTATTTTCTCAAAAAATGATATCAATTTTCTAATAAAAAAATGGATAAATTGTTGCTTCAAAACTAGTTTAACTATGTGCTCAAACTAACAAAAAAAAAACAATAAACCTGGTATAGAAAGTTATCTAATTTCACTTTAACATCCAAAATAAAAATACCCAAAACATTAAACATTAATAATTATGACAACAGATGAAAAAAATGGATAAATTATAGCTTCAAAACAAGTATAACTACTTTCTTTAACTAAAAAACACCCAATTAACTTAGGATATAAGTAGTACTTTAAAAGCTAACTAATTCTACTTTAACATAGAAAATAAAAAACACCCAAAACATTAAAAAGTAATAATAGAGTACAATCAAGATGATGAAGTGATTATTACATAAGGGGAGAAGTGATCAAGAATCTGATTAAACCAAAGCTCATTAGTGCTCAAATATTTGGAGTTGTCTGAATCCAAACTTTGTAGAAGCCTAGAGCTCACGGAGCCGTACGATGATTTTAGCAAAATCAAGAAAACTAAACTAAAAAAAATAGCAGAATATGATGAAATAGAGAAAGTTGCCATAGATTTTTTATGTTGGTAAGAGTTTTTTTCCAGTTATTGTTGGTGTTCAAAGCTCAGCTGTTATAGTGTTGCCCAAAGTCATGGACGGACATATCCATAACATAAGCATGAGAAATTTGGATTACTACATTTTTTTTAAAGTACTTTAATTTCTAGATTTTTTTTTTCTTCGTTTTCTAACACTTTTTTTTATGAGAAAAGACTAAATTATCCTTAAAAAATTAATACAATCACCAACCCTAACCATCACTATCATTATCACCACTACCACCCGCCTCCTCCCCCTACTACCCCCTCCACTACCTCCCATTTCTCCACCCCCACTGCTACACTCTCCCTTCCCCTTCCCCACCATCGCAAATCCATCACCTTCCTCACGGCCCCCACCCTTCCCGCCTTATGCTTTCGCGAATTTTATTTTGGGGAAGGGACGGCTTTGATTAAGGGACGGTGGGGAAGGGTTAGGTTTGAATTAGTTAAGAAGATGAAGAAAGGTGCTAGTATTTTAGAGTAATTTAATCTTTTCCCAAGAAAAATGATACTAGAAAACAGAAAAAATTAAGGGCTAAATTAAAATCCCTTCAAAAAGGGTGCTAGTTATCTAAATTTCTCCATAAGCATCACCATAATTTTCGATTTTTAAGTAGTCGTATTATTGTCTATTAATTTTTGTATTATTTTTATATTGAAAATGTTATGTAATATTTATTGTGTAATATTTGATTTCATTATTTGTGAAATGTAGGATTAAAAAATCTATCGTCATTTCGTTTATGTTGAAAGTATAAGTTACTTTAGAAAAAAAGTGATATTCTCCTTTTTTTTATAGATAAACTATAATATTAAGTAAAAAATAATTGTTCGTAGCTTAGAAGGCTATTTAAATATTAAACATAATTAACAACGATATTTTCTTATCATTTTTAAGAATGGATTGTTTTTAACATTTGTAGTCTTATGCAGACACAGAGGCTGAAGCAATGAAGATATTGTTTGACTCAACAAGTTTTATTATCAAGTTCATTCTAACTTCATTTTTAAAATTTTAACATGAAATCTAATCGTACATAGCTGTACCATATATAATGTCTAAGATTCTTTATTGAATGTTATAAGTAAAGCCAAATTAATGTAATTTCTCCATAGTATAATTGTCTAATATGATAACTTTTCCATTAACCTACTACTACAAATCTTATATACTCAGTAATAATTATCACAAAGAGAAAAGAAAAATTGATTTCACCGCCCATCTCTTCATTTTCTCCATGGTAACTTTCATCTTATTTCTTTTATTTTTTTTATTATGCTCTCTTCATCTTCTTTTAGTCATTCATTCGTATTTCGTTTTCAAACGTGAAACACTTCTATACGTTGCAAAATTTGAATACATTATATCAATAATTATGAAATTTCTACTATAAAAATAATGAAATAATTCGCACCGGCTAGACTGTGCACATATAACTAGTTATACATAAATGATCTAATTGAGTATAATCCTTCCAATGTTAGACAACTCGACTTGATATCACTTCAATTTTTGAGCATTTTCTTGTATAATACATACTATTACTAGACATTATTAATTTTCATATGGTTACTTATATGGATGTAATGTGCATCAATGTCGTCATTATAGACCAAAGTGTAATAGAGTTCTAGGAGAATATCAGATGAATGTACGTACTTTATAAGTTCAGGTAATTACCTGGTTAATTTAGATATTGAACAATATTTTATACTCTTATCCGACCGAATTATCATTTAAATAAAGAAATTTTAGAGCTCTCGGCTTAAATATTCGACCCCAACTGCCTACATCCATATTCTACAAATCGCATATGACATTGAGGACCTATTATCTAAGGCAGTGAAGAGGGACACCTACCATGTCCTCTTATTCAAGTGAAAAGCTACAATTTAATGATATTTTAGAGTAGCATTTTCCCCATTGTTTCTCTTCTACGTAAAGTTGAAGTCCATACTATATATGGATTCCCACTACTAGCTAACAACCAACAATGGTCAAACACTGTTCTCCAATGCCTACGTTTTCTATAATATCTTCACAATTGCTTCTTCAATATACTTGTCGATTGAAATCATTGTGTGATTACATTTATTCATCCATCAAATCAAAATATTTGAGTAACACAGAAGAAAAACTAACTCAGATTGGAGAATGGAGGGACCTTTTACACAAATGAATTGAAATTGGAATGGAATAATTTATACTTAACCAGACATGTGAGCAGCCAATTTACCACAAGCCACAACCTCTCTGCCAGAGGTTGCTGGACTACTACATGTGTATATGAATTAATGTATTCATGATCATTGATGGGCAAGAGGGCTATCACTTATATATTCATCATTACTACATTCATTCTGGAAAAAAAATCAATTTGAAATTTTGAATTAAAATGTTTATATATATATATATTTATCATTACTACATTCATTCTGAGGTATAATATTTGTTTAATATGTATTTTCTGTATCCTAAAAGATTCACTACTAAAAAACCGAGCAATGGCGACGGGGCCGCAAACAGACTCCGTATTTGGGGTTGATTTCGTGTCGATAATGTATCGTCTTATATTCAACCCGAGTTTTTAAAAGGGTTATTAGACAGGTATCGGTTTGATATCAAATATTAATTAATCAAAATCCGACACGATATCAATCAGCTTGTTTTTTCCGTTAACAATCTTTACTCCCTATTAATTATCCCTCATAATTTTAATTCGAGTCAATGTGTTAATTGTTTTCCATTGTCGTAGATAAATGACGTCACACATGTAATCTGCATGCGCAATTGATAAGCGGTCCTCCTCCCTCCCTCCCACCCTCTCTCATCTTCTCCTTTTTAAACAACTCTTTTCACTCTTAAACGGACTTACTCTCCTCACCATCTTTCGCTGTTCTCTTTTGCCCACAACTGTCTCAATCTACCTTTAATTTGTCTTCATGTCTTCATTTATTCTTAAACCCACACTACATAAATAGCCATAATTAAACACTCACAGGTATGCCTTTTGTTTGTTAATTGTTTTATTGCTTGGTTTCTCGAGCTGCGCTTAAAAGGCTTGCATTATATATATATTAGGTCCATCTGAGTAATGCATCTCCTTATCTCTATCTATAATCTGTCTTGAACTAGGTAGTTAATTAAATCAGATTCAATGCATGGATTCTTCTCATCATTTATCTACTTGGAATTCAAGATCCTCTAAGGATTGAGAAAAGGATGAATCTTGGGGTCTTTGTTGGCTTGTCATAGAATCCCATCTTATGATGATGCATGATGTGTGTTCCTGACATGGATAAACAACAACTCTTGAATGTATAATATATATTGCATTCATTTTTCAGAATCAAATATTGTAAGTCTCCATTTTTTTTCAACATTAGTCCTCCAACTTTACCAACACAACAACCATGATTCATTCTTGAAAAAATGTCAAGGCATAGGTAGCTAGTACAAGATAATTAGTCCATAAATATTTGATGAAAAACTAGAAGCATCGTTTCTCAATTCAATGAGGAAGCCAGAGTTATGTAGTGTATATTCTAGACAAGTAGACAAAAGGGTCAGAGTCCATTTCTGCACTGATTCATGAACCACAAGATACAAGCTAGTAGAAGGTCTCTTTTTAGAACACCCTCTCTGCAGGCTTGATCCAACTTTCTACTCTTTTGATTTCTACAAGCGCATGCTTAATTTTTATGACGTCATCTCTCCTTTTCGATCAATCCGCACTCCCAAACATGACATTGGAAGATTAAACTTTATGTTAAAAAAAGTAAGGGGCTTAAATTTTAAAAATGTTAGTAAAAAAACTATTGTATATTTAAAAAACATTAGAACGATGAGATTGGATGTGAATTTAAATGTGCTACCATTATTATATTTCTGATCTTATATAATAATATTCATATATTACTTTGCATTGAATAATGATATTATAGTTATTCTTGATGTCGCAAAATATGTGATTTATTTTTAATTTATTATAAAGAAAAAACATTAAAAGATACACATAATAAAACATAAATGATGTTGAACTAAATTTCATTACTTCGACCACAAGAATAAAAGTGGACATAACATGATTGTTATTTTATTAAATTCCTATATATATATAGGGACCATTAGTAAATATGGTTAGATGAATTGATTGTTTAACCCTATTTCAGGGAGGCCTAGCTCCTTGTTTCATCATTTCTTCACATTCAGCCACTAAAGACACATGGAATGATCATTTACTCAACCTATTTATTATTTTGTCTCTATCTTCATAACTTGCATTTCACCAAGAGGCTTAATTAGCGCTAACTCTCATCATTTGGGTTATTTCTATCGTTTTCATCTTTTTTCTTGAAAACCCTTCCCACAAATATTATTTGGGTGAGCTTCTAGAGGGTAATCCTCTCGATTGCTTGAAGCACTTGTCACATAGTGATTGGTAGCTAGTTTTCATCATTATTGTTCTTGACGCAGGTCTCATCATCACCTTTTGAACTTTATGTTCCAGTGTTTATTTTAGTTGGTTCTTTCTATCTTAGTTTCTTGTATATATTATGATTCAGAGATTATGGAATGAAGGAATTTTTGGTGTTGAACTTCATGCAGAGTATCATCACTAGCTAGCTCTATCTAAGTCAATCTATCATACATGATGGACTCATCATCATCATCAAAACCTTGTGTTCCACCTGGATTTAGATTCCATCCAACTGATGAAGAGCTTGTTGGGTATTATCTAAGGAAGAAAGTTGCATCACAAAGAATAGATCTTGATGTTATTAGAGATATTGATCTCTATAGGATTGAACCATGGGATCTTCAAGGTAGCATGCATTTCTCTTTCTTTTTCAAATTCCTCTTTAATTTATTTTATCTAAAATCTATTTAACAGTTGTACTAATAACGACATATACGGAGTAATAAATACATACTCATAATCAGAAGTGAATATGCCCTAGTGCTACTTCCATTTTTTATCCGATCTAAATTGAACCAAAACCCTAAATTATTTTTTAACAGTCCATGTTTTAAGCTCTTCATCATTGTGACTATTAAGCTTAATGATCTCTATATTCATTATTTCTATCAGATGTTATTTATTTCTTTTAAAATAAAAATATTAATAATACTTTCAGAGATTATACTATAATACTTGTGCCACTTTTGGGGACCAATATGCAACAATATAATTATGTTTGACCAAAGTGCAACTTCATCCCACACTATGTGGCACCAATAAATCGGCAATTACCTAATACTTCCTCATCATCCCAAAAAGATCAGATTTTCCAATTTCATTTTCATTGATCAAAACTAACAAATTTTACAACCTTACTTGACACAAAAACATTGATATGAATAAAAATAGCATGTTAATAATAAAGTAGATAGGTTCGAAATAAAAATCATGAATACATTCATACATACATTTTAATAGTAATGTGTCATGTGTGCTACTAACTAGGCCTTTTGAACTTTAATTTGCAGATAAATGTAGGATTGGATATGAAGAGCAAAACGAATGGTATTTCTTTAGTCACAAGGACAAGAAATATCCAACAGGAACAAGAACAAATAGGGCAACCATGGCAGGATTCTGGAAGGCTACAGGTCGAGACAAGGCAGTATATAATAAACATCAGCTCATTGGTATGAGGAAAACCCTAGTATTTTATAAAGGGAGAGCACCAAATGGTCAGAAATCTGACTGGATCATGCATGAATATAGGCTTGAATCAGACGAGAATGCACCTCCTCAGGTATTAAATGCTAAATTTAAATATGGATGGAATACCATATCCTTTTAGATTTCTATATAATGACCAGATTTGTATGCTTTTGTATGTCTTTCCTCCTTAATTGCTCCATATCTTTAGTTAATCATATTCTTGATTAGCATGATTATGTGAAAATAGTGTAAGACGGATCGGAATAGTAAAGTACTCCGTCCGTAATAGTCATAAACTTAAATACTCCGTATTCATTAATATTAGGAATGAAGATATATGTTTGTTTATGTTTAGTTTGAGAGAAAATTGCAGCAAATTCGCATTCTCAAAGAAGTCGCGATCACAAGGCGATTTAAATTCCAGTAGTTTAGCTTGTAGATTTAGTCCTCATAATTGTACATCTGGTTCGCATTTAGTCTCTAAATTAACGGTGCCGTTAGTAATTAACGTTTTCACGCGAGTTGGGGTCAATTTTGGGGTTAAATGCAATTTTGAAGACTATTCAAGTTAAAATAATTTTAATTGGTCAACCCCCTCGTCAACGCTAGGATTCCGCCACTTTTTTCCGACAATTTAGACTAAAAACGCTAATTAAGACAAAACATTGTCTGCTTTTATACTCACAAATATGGAATTTGTATATATTATAAATTTTTAGGTATCTAAACTGCATTTTCAACCAAATTGTTTTTTAATAGGTAGAAGCTTCTGGCTAAATTTAGACTACACAGTAATCACAATATATATAAAATTTTATATTTGTAGTATAAAAAACACCAAAAAAATTGTGCTATTTTGGGTCCAATTAAAGGAATTTAGGTTGGAAATCTGGATTTCGGGCTTAATTTGATATTTTTCATCAAAAAATGATGTTTTTTTGCCTTAATTCGCGTTTTTTAGTCTAAATTGTCGGAAAAGTCCGGAAAGTGGCGAAAAGTGGTCAGAAAAGTGGCCGAACTGCTGCCGACTACACCAATTGAAATTACATTTTGACCCCCAAAAGTGTTCAATATTACATTTAACCCCAAATTGACCCCCTACCAAGGTGGAAAACCTTAATTACTAATAGCAGAAAATTTTACAATATATATAAAATTTCATATTTGTAGTATAAAAAATACACAAAAAAATTGTGCTATTTTGGGTCCAATTAAGGAAATTTAGGTTGAAAATCTGGATTTCCGGCTTAATTTGATATTTTCATTAAAAAATGATGTTTTTTTGCCTTAATTCGCGTTTTAATAAATTAAATGGTTGGAAAAAGTGGCCGGAAAAGTCCGGAGAGTGGCCGGAAAAAGTGGTTTAAATTTGGCCTGAATCAAGCACAATTAAGGGTCAATTAATTAAAATTGTATTTTAACCCCAAAAGGTCTTCAATATTATATTTTAACCTCAAAATTGACCCCAACTCACCGAAAACGCATCACAATCCGCACCAAGTAATTTGGGCCGACTAAATGCGAACTAGATGTACAATTACGGGGACTAAATTTGTAATAGCCCAACTTACTGGGACTAAATCACACCATGGCCACATATACTGGGACCATTACTGCAATTTTCTCTTTAGTTTGATAATAATTATTACATTATATTTATTCATCCTCCCAAATACATAATTATTTATGTATTTATATAATTGGTGGTAAAAAATTTGAACTTTGTTCCAACTTTAACATTGTTTTTTCTTCCTAAGAAAAAATTAGGGGATGGTGTCAAGTCCAAGAATAGAGAAATCCTCTACATTTTTTTACTGTTTATAGAGACTCTTACAATTACTCTCCCCCAAATGTGAGGTTTAAATTAAATCACGAGCTATTTATATTCTTCGACACTTTGGTGCATTACTAGTATATAACATGTATAATAGATGCTATATTTCGAATGCCATAGCTGACATAAATGACATGACCCTACCCATCGTAAACGATCGCTTTTAATATACTATTAATTGGAATGCTACATTTGGTTCACATAAATTAATTTATGTCAATAGAGATTTCAACATTCTCTTCTGTAATGGAAGGAGATATTGTAATTGATCATATTTCCATATATATATAGGTGTATGTTCCAAATTCAAATAGTCAATAAGTCTAAAATATATATTCTAAATATAATCAGAGTTGAATCTCAAAAAAACAATATATACATTGATTAGTTTATATAGATAATAGAGTACAATTAATATCATTCAACATTTTAGGTTGTAAATTTTTTATATTAGAATAAGGTTTTGAATGAATTGCTCCAATAATGTTGAGGAATAAGATTATTTACCCCCACCCAATATGACAAGATTGCTATATTTAGTAAATCTATTTACCGTAATATATATTATTACATGTTTATTTAGCCCCCTATGAGAAATTTGGTTATCATTTGTGAACTTTAAAAATGAACTCGAACAGTTTCAGGAACCAAAATATATTACCTTAACGATATCAAATGGGTCCTAGAGGAATTGCTCAAAATATTACATTTTTCAATTTATCTTGGAATGGAAGGGTCCATTTTGCATCTTGAGTGATACGATAATACCATACTTTTTCCTGCATGCTTCATGATCAGCAATCCAGCCATACTAGCTATTTTGAACAATGCAATGATTTTGTCTTGCAAGTCAAAAAGAATTTATCTTTTTATCAATTTTCCATACCCTGCCTGCCGTCCTATTTTTCATATACGGAGTATAAAAAAGCCTATTCACAGTAATTTATCACATCATGCCTTCAAATTTTTTTTAGTCGGTTGGGATCAAGAGTGTTATATAAAGTATCACTTAACGCTTATGAAAAGCATTATCTAGCTAAGTTGTGTTACACAATCCCAAATATATAACAATAATTATGCACCAGTAAAACTAGTGAATTTAAGTACTACTATCAAATTGGCTATCTGATATGAATTAATTTGTCAAAACTACCATAAGTTAATTAATTAGAGAACATAAGAGTATATTTTAAATGTTGAAGTGGTTGGTTTTGCAGGAAGAAGGATGGGTGGTATGTCGAGCATTCAAGAAAAGAAACATAGTCCAAACAAAAACCAACACCATGGAAAGATGGGACACTAGTAATAATAATAATAATTCCTCTGGTATTTCCTCATCATCATACTTCTCCTATGATCAACTAAATAATTCCTCGTCAGTTATGGATCATTTAACTATAGACTACAATAACAACACCAATATTTCAAGAATGCAACCTCCAAATTTCCTTCCCCCTCTAAGTTCAATGCGTAAAAAAGAATTAGAAGCAGAGACCTTAAAGTTTCTTCATCATGCAACATCAAGTGATCAATTCACTCAGCTTCCTCAGCTAGAAAGTCCATCTTTGCCTATAATCAAGAATAATATTATTTCAGCCTTAATATCATCAGAAGGTAATGGAAATGACTCCAAGAAAGTGACCACTGATTGGAGAGATCTTGATAAGTTTGTTGCTTCTCAATTGATGAGTCATGAGGAGGGTGAAACGACGACGATTTCGAGCTTTGAGAATCAGAGAGTTGGTTGTGATTCTGATGATATGGGGTTGCTTCTGTTGCAGAGTAGTAGGGAAGAGGCAGAGAAGTTAAATGGGTTGTTAGGGTCGTCTTCAAGCTCTGATTTTGATATTGGTGTTTGCATATTTGATGGTAAATGATGAATGTATATTCTACTTATGTAAAATCATATATTATGAATAATGTTATATCAAGATCAGACATGCAAATAATATATATGTATTATCCTACCTCTTCATCCCTGATAATATACATTACTACAAAATAGGTATTATTATACATCATTCGAAAAATACCTTACACGTAAAAAAAACATCATATTAAACAGTGGTGTCTAACTAAAAGCACTTAAATAGTGCCTCTCCTGAGCGCCATCTAAGCTAAAACTTAAACAGCACTTCATCTGAACGCTGTTTAAGATTAAATCTTAGACATCACTTCATTTGAGCGCTGTGTAAGTATTTCTTTCATTTTTTTAATATAAAACATGTTTTTGTCTCCTATTTTTATATAAAATATGACAATAAATATATATAAAAAATGCTAATAAATATTAAAGGTCTATCATTCATTCATCAATTGTTTCAAACACAATTCATTAATGATTTTGTTCAAGAAACATCAATTGAACGAGTAACTTCAACTCTAAAACCAACCATATACATGTCTACGTTCTAAGACATCAACGACTTCAACACTAAAAATAACCACATACATGATCGAACAAAAATAATCAAGTGACATCAAAATTATCAAAACAAGTAATGTTACAAGAGCAACTAAAGCTCAACTATCTAGCACTACTATTTACGATGTCCTTTAGAAACCTATTGTAAAAGTAGGTACACCATTCCCTCTGGACATGCTCAATTTTATTATTAGAAAAAGTCTTGCAGCGTCGTTTCTGAACATACTGAAAAATAAACAAGTTAACAAAATTAAGTATAATCCAAGCATTTATTATATTCATCAATATGAACTTCTAAATAATATATAGTTACTAATAGCAGCAGAAACACTAGTTGTCTCGGACTCCAAGATGTCCTGAATAAACAAACATATATAGTACCCACAATAATCTATTTCCAAATCCTGCTTAGGACACTGAAAAAAGGAAATAATTACTATGTTGCTATGACAAACTTCAACTCTGGAAAGTAAATACGGTTTTAGATTAATAGGTTCCAAGCTCGATGCAATCCTTGTTTGTTCACTAATAACTTATGTAAGTAATCATCCTCCTTGTTTTGTATATACCTCTATGTTGAACCATTGATTTTGTTTCAACCTCCTTGCACTTGGAATACTACTCCTTTTGTTTGCTCAATAAGAGTTCATGACATTATAAATATTGTACACAATAAAAAGTATTAAAGACTATAATTAAATATTTTAATACTTCATATATATGGAAGTGATAATAAGGTTATTACTTATTGATCAGGTCAAGGACTAAACACAAATATATACACCCTAGTATTAAATAAATTATTTTTTACATATCCTTTCAATACTCTCATATATCGCTCAAATGGGTACATCTATCTCAATTATGGCGACCCACACTCTTCTATCTCCTCAACCAAACGAACAGTCAAGTGTACCATTATATCAAAAAATGACGTCGGGAAATACATTTCCAGCTCACAAAGAGTCTCGACCACTTCTGCTTGTAGTCCAGTCAATTTATTAGGATCAATGACATTACTACAAATAGCTTTGAAGAAGTAACACAACTTTGTTATTGTGATCCGTACCGGAATAAAATTTTCTAAGAGGACATGACAGTCGTGCGACTTCAAATTCTTCATCTTTAGATCTTTCATTGAAACAAGGCTCTTTATATTCGACGAGTAACCAACGGAAACTTTAACTGATCTTAAAAATTTGCAAAAAATGATCTTCTCCTCGCTTGTTAAGGGTAATGGGCAACAAGTAATATGTTTTAAATTCCATCTTCATAGGTATCAACTCTTCCCCCTCGATCCCAAATGAACCAAGTCCTTCCTTGCATTTACAATATCTTTTGTTTTTCCTTTTACACCCAACAACGTACCAAGAAAACTTTCAGTTACATTTTTCTGTTGATGCATAACGACTATAAAGTGTCTAACAGGTAAATCCTTCCAATAACTCAACTCCCAAAAAACTGAACACTTTTTCCAACCTTTAGAAGGAACTAATTTACTATTCTCCTTGCCCAATATAGTTTTGAAGTTCCTTACTTTTTCAAACACCTCTTCACCTGTCAAAACTGGAGGAGGCTCACGATTCTCACAGTTCCCATCAAACATTGAAGTTGCTTCCCTAAATTCATGTCCATCTGGCAAAAATTTACGATGTCCCATGTAAACCTCCTTCCTACTATATTGTTATCACAAAAAGTCAGTGTAGTCTTCACATTTAGGACATGCATATTGTCCTTTTACGCTGTACCCAGCTAAATTCCCATAAGCTGGAAAGTCATTAACTGTTCCAAACAACATGACCCTTAAACTAAACTTATCTTTTCTCAACTCATCATATACCTGTATACCCTCCTCCCATAACAACTTCAAATCCTCGATCAAAGGTGATGGGTACACATCAATATCATTGTCTGGTTGTTTGGGTCCAGATATTACCATAGAAGCATCATATATTTACGCTTTCCATAAAGCTACTGTAAAATTGTAGATTTCTGCCATAACAATGGCCAAGTACTACGCGAAAGCTTTTGACCTATAAGGGTTCATTCCATTAATGGGCAATACAAAACCGTGAATTTCGGGTTCTATCGCAAATTCAGGATACATAACATCGAAATTCTTCCACTGACATGCACCGGCTGGATGTCTAAGCATCCCATCTTTTATCTTTAATATCTAGATGCTATGTCAAAATGTTTATATAATCTAGACTTATCTGCATACGCCTAAGTCTCATAAAATAGTATACCACTTAAATTTCGCATGTCCCCTCCTCTTATAGTGTGGTCTTACAACCGATCATTCAAAAGTACGATATTCTTTCTAAACAATATGCGCCATTCATGCATGTATGTATTCTTGTGCCTATGTATTGTCTAAATATTGCTTTCTAAATCCTTTTTGTAATAACAATATTTAGAAGATTTTCTCAAGAATTATATAATTTAATATATATTGGATTCGAACTCAACACCCTATCTACATAGTTCGTTCAAGTGTGATTTATTGTTTCATTCTACTGCCTAACTCGAATCAAACACATGTATTATTGCAAGTTAGAAAGAGATAAACTTTAAGGATGAGAAATGCATAAATTTCAGAACCAATTATACATAAAGCTTATTTCAGGAATCTTCCATATGGGAAAGAGGTTTTGATTTATTAATGAGGTGGAATTTAGATGATTTTCTATTCATCTGTCCTATGGTTTGTGGGGTTAGGAGTCTGTCTAGCATGCGCTGTGCAATGGGGCTTTCTAAATTGCATGCTTGTCATCTCATCCTCTTCTCGGACAATTTTTTCATAACGTTGACTGGTCTTTTTGTAGCATCACATGTGTTATCAAAGGACCAACCACAACAAGAAGAAGGACAATTTTTTCTTCACGTTAAACGTGGTCGTTGGTCACAGACTAAGTTGCGACTACAAAATTACTCCCTACTATAAATTTTAGTATACTAGGTACCCTCTCTTTGATGAACATGTGGCTCGATTCTGGGCTCCGAAGTCCGAACTTCCTCTCGATGTTCTTCTATTTTTTACGGAGTATTTGTATGTTTAATTTTAGAGGCCCTTTAATTACGCTTTCTATGGAAAATCGGTAACGCACAAGTAAGAATAGCTAGGCTTATATGACTGAATTAACACAAAATCAAAAGAACTCTCACAATATTTCACCAAGATTGTTCCACACCTAATTCAAAGATATTTCCACCCCAATCACCTCATACTTACTACTATATGCAGTCCATGGAGATTAAATTAGATGTGTACAATTTTATAATGACCATCTTAACGTAACTTAATCTACACCGCATCAAATTTAAATTTCACGGATTTATCGGAGAAATATTACCTGTTTCACTGTATTCGATAAAAAACAACAATTCACTAGTCAATTTATTAATAGAGAACCCCCAATTAATAATATACAAATCACTCTAGAAAAAAAAAAACTTTTTTCTAGAAATAAAATATATTTGTTAGTTATATAAGAATAATGAAAAAGAATATACCAGGTCTGGTGTAGCTTTATTCACCTCAATTTTACCTGGTCTCTACTAATTCTCATAAAGCTTTAGAAAATGGACATTTATTGTATTATGTAAATAAATATCAATGGCAGCTCAAATAACGGAGCCCTATCCTCTGCTTCCCGCCGGAGACTTCCACTCCACCTCCAACCGCCACCTCCTCTCTCACTCCGGTAGCTTCCTCATCCCTCGGTAAGTTCAATTAATCAACTAAGTACATTAGTTTATCTTTTATCATTAGTCATGACATTTGGTCACGTTAATTCGACTCGCGTCGCAATTATGTAGTTTTAATTGACACGTAACTTTGATTTTTGATTGGAATAAACTAAAGTAGACTAAAAATATTAGCGTTTTATATATTCTTACTTAGTGTTATTAACTTTATATTTATCGTGAAATTTGGTCATTTTAATTGGACTCGTAGCTTTAATTGACACATATAACTTTAATTCGAATCTAAAGTACCATCTCAATACTAATGCCGACTAAAAAATTAGCATTTGATATATTATTACTTATGTTATATTTTTTCTATTTATCATGAAATTTGGTCGGGTGACGTGTCACAATTAAGGAAGTTTATAGCTTTAATTGGCACATGTAACTTTCAATACTAAAGTCGACTTAAAATATTAGCATTTGATATATTTTTAATGAATATTATTGTAACTTCATTCCAATTTTTATGAGGTGTTCGACTTAGCAATTAAAAATAATCAACTTTGACTATTAGTGAATCTTATTTAAGTATGTATTTTGTTTATTAACATGCAGCATGTATAAGTAGTTAGTGTGTATTATCTAAGTTTATTGATCATTTGATATAATATAAAGTTAAATGAATGAATTTTAGCTTCAAAAGTTGGTTGCCTATTTGTTGAATGAAAATCTCTCGGTTGAATTGAAATGGAGGGAGTTCAAAATTTATAAAGTCGACCGTTGAAATTCAAAATTGGATAATCTAGTTGGGGTGGAGGAATTATGTATTTGTAGGTAATGAGCGCTATTTTCCTATCAATAGGTGTTGCCGGAAGGTTAAGAGTTTAGTTACAGCATCAGCCAAGGAGTCTGGAAGCTCAGGTTCGGGTCCATTGAAGCCTAACTCCAAGCCTCAAAGGTATCATCCCTCTGAGGACATTTCCGATTCTGAGGGGGGAGACAATGCGGAGGACGCTCGACTTACCCCTGCCGAAATGACTAGGACAATTATTGAGGTATATTTAAACGGGTTGGTGATAATGCAAGAGCAATTTTCCCTTTCCGAGGGCAAATTTGAATGGCATTATTATCCCTCACGTCAACATTAAGCAATCGACTAGCATGGTTTAAACATGGGAAAATATGCAATTCTTGTCTGGAAATGGGTAGTTCTGGCTTCATCATTGGCCTATTTAAACGTCTTCAATAAGAAATTTTGGATATTATTTAATTTTGGAGATGAGAATTTGGTGTTTCATTTCCTTATTTGTTGTGATGATTTGTGTAGGTGAATAGCAAAGCGACATTGATGTTTTCGGGGTTGTTAAGTGATGAAGTTCACGAGAATATTTTTTGGCCGGATTTGCCTTATGTAACTGACGAATATGGAAGTAAGTTCGTTGAGTAATTTATTATAATGTATTTATTGAATTGAAGAATGAGATAATTACTGAAGTATTAGTTATGATGCTGAATGCCAGATATATATTTTCAAGTAAAGAATGAGGAAGACATTCTGAAAGCGCTGACCACTGATGAGAACATTGTGGTATGGACTATGAGCTGAATGCTTATACTTAGTTCGCAGATTTGATTTTTTAAATGTCGATTATTTTAGGATTAAGGGTATTGCTCACTCGATCACAATGATTGCAGCAAGTCATCGTTGGGTTAGATACTGAAGAAATTCTTAGTGAGATGGAAGCCTTTGATCAGGCAGAAATTGATTTTGGCATTGACAATTTTGATGAGGAAGATAGTGATTTTGATGATGAGGACGATGATGCTGTTGAGAGTGATGAGGATGAAGATGATGACGAGGTATATAATTGTTCATACGATCGTCCTTTGCCAAAAATGCATATAAACAGGCTGTCATGCTTCTGTATGAATAGAATTAATTGTCTTCAGGACTGGGTTGCCGTTCTTGATGATGAGGAAGACAAGGGCGAGGACTCTGTTGGATCAGTCGGGGATTGGGCTAAGTTGGACACAATGAGATCTTCTCATCCTATGTATTTTGCCAAAAAGATTTCGGAGGTAGGTGCATTATCACTAGTGAAACTCAAATTTTGATTTTTTACAGTCTTGAATTTCTTATGATAGATATCTGATTGTGTCTATAAAGGATTTTTTTTATAGTGATTATATTAACTGTTTCCTTCACTGATGGAGTAATGTTCACCTTCCGCTTAGGTTATTGAAGATGATCCAATAGATTTTATGGATGAGCCTCCTGCTGGACTTGTCGTACAAGGACTTCTAAGACCTGCTTTTGGTGATGAGCATGTGGTCATACAGAAACAAATATCAGATCGCCGATCAACCAGTGCTGAGGAAAATCAGATCATTGATACAGTGGAAGAGAAACAAGACAGCATTATTCAAATAAATGGTCACAAACAGGAAGAAAATCCCGGTCATGATAGCTCAAGCTGGGTTGAGGAGTTGGAAAAGGATGAAAACCATGAAAATGGGACTTCATTCTATAAGCTAGAGATGGTTAAATTGCAGCTGATTTCAACACATGGCAATCAGGTTGACTTTTAGAACTGTATTAATTGCATCCTATGTGATGATATGTACTTAATACTGGGGATTATTGACTAGTGATGTCTCTTAAAACCATTTCTGAAAACGGTATGAATGTTTGACCTGGAAAAAGAATGTAACATCTCATTGTTTAATTAATGAGCAGACTTATGTTGAGATTGAAGATTTCAGAAGAGCTAAACCTGATGCAATTGCTCATTCAGCTGCCAAAATAATATCTCGTCTTAAAGCTGGTGGTGAAAAGGCTGCACAAGCTCTTAGGTCACTCTGCTGGAGATCCAAGGGCATTCAAGTTGAGGTAACAAACTCGAGCTTCTAAATATCAACTAGATTGTATCTTGTATAGAGTTGTATAGATGCTTCATTGATGGTCAAGTTGGAACTGTTGCTATTTCAAATTCTGGTGTTTTACCTTCTAATAAGATCACCGAGGTTCCATTGTTTACGTACCTTGGGTATAGAACTATAGATCCAGTGAATCCACTTAAGTTACATGATCAGCGACATAATATATGGTATGATCAGCAGTAGAACCTCATGAAATTTGCATCTCCAGATATATTTTTCACTTTGAGCTATGGGAGAGTTATGGAATATTTGCTTTGATTTCAGAATGTGTGTTCATTTTGTAGTTAATTTTGTATCTTGATTCTTGACGAATATTATTTGTACATCATTGAAGGAGGTTGCTCTTATTGGTATCGACAGTCTTGGCTTTGACTTGAGAGTTTGTTCTGGAACTCAAGTGCAGACGTTGCGATTTGCATTTAAAAAACGGGTACATTAAATATACTCTACTTTCACATGAAACTCAACCTTTTTGTAACGCGGATTTGTGTTGTTGAACATTTCCTAGTGTGCTACATCTCAGTGTTAGGAGGTGCTTATCATTGATTTTAATTACAGTAAGTCGACATACAGTATTTCTTTATTTGCAGGCCTCCTCGGAGTATAGTGCTGAGAGACAATTGAATGATTTATTGTTCCCAAGGATCCATCACAAGTCGAAACAGAAGAAAGAAGCTCACCCTACTGATTTATGATGGCTTCTTTACTTGAAAATGCTGTTGGTCCACATTCGTGAGATTCATTGTATGCCTGACTTTAATAATTGTACATAGAATGTGGGAATTTTATGCTTGAATTCCACATTCATCCAATTTATGAGTGCATAATGATAAACTATGAGTTTTGTACCTGTATAAGTATACACCACATTCAATTTCTTACATCCCTTTCTCCATTTTTCCAGTGGATATAGAATTTTTTATACATGTCGTTTTCCTAAAATAGCAGGTGAGCTTTATTAGTGCTAAACTAGTGAAAAACGCCCGGCGGGATGCCGGGCCGCAAAGCTTTAATTGGTCCACAATGCCAGCTTGTATACGTTGATATACTTAACGAAGGGCGTCTGGATTCAACAATAATTACTTGCTGCTGTCAGGGATCGAACCCACGCCGATGAGCAGGGCGCACCGCAAAGGGCGACCCGATGTCCGCTGAGATGTGCCTCGTGGACAGTGCCAGCTTGTATTTTATAATTATATATGGGCAACGACCCAACTTTAAGACGAAAATTGAAAAAATAGATAGGCTAGCAAATTAAAATAATGTGTATACTTCGGGGGCTTAGATGAAATTAAGCCATTTGGTGAAGATATATTTTCCTCCAAGTCCTTCAAATCTTTAATTGTTAGTTAGTTTCGTTGACTTTAATCATCAATGGAGGCAAATTCCAATTTTGACCCATTTTTAGTGAAATTCAACTCGTCCGAACTCGAAATCGCGTCGGAATTTCTCTCAAATTGGCTTCCTTTCCTCTCACGCAATCTCTGCCGTCGATGCACTCGAACTCTCTCCACTCGGATCCGATCTCTCCAACCCGGTAAACCAAATAAAAAAACGCATACTCCGTCCCAAAAAGATTGTCCACTTTTGGATTTTCATACTTATGAATTGTCAAACTTCTGAATTTTGATGGTTGGACTTCATTATATTTGTATATTTGGTGGAAATATATTTATATCAAAAGGTAGTGTTTTTCTGAATTTTTAATATTACCCATCCCAAAAAGATTGTCCATTTTTGGATTTACATAGTTATGAATTTTTAATTTTCTGAATTTTGATGGTTGGACTTAAATATATTTGTATGTTTTGTATAATATTTGGTGGAAAATATATGAAAAGATAGTATTTTTCGACTTAGTTTACTGTTTAGATGATAATTGTGATTCATATCAAAGTTAGGTGTGCCTAATGTGAATGAACCTACTCCCACATTGAAAGATTAGTACATACAGTTCAATTAATAAGATTTTGGCGCACTCGTACTATCACCAATTGCTTTTCGGATGGAACCCATGATTCTTAACGACTACAAATCTTGTTAATTTGATAATTGAAATCAAGACAAACAATTTTTTTTTTCTTTTCATGAAGGGAGTATTTTGCATATTTAATGTGTGTTTATTCGACATAATTCATCCATACTATAAAATGCTGCTTAATTCCTTGATTCGAATATGCACGTTATATGAAGGTATTTGTTTTTTGTTTGGGGTGGGGGGTATTATTGGTAGGTATAATCTGTTTCTGTTATAAGTGTTTAATGACTATAGTTAAATGGTTTTTTGAATTTTGATATCAAATTATGAAAAAAAATCAATCTTGCCTGGATGATTAAGTTTTGGTGCTGCCCTTTTAGTTAGTTTAATTAGTTCTTGTTATACTGCTGTTACTACCTTTTTTAATAGTTTGGTAATCCTATCGAGTTCACGAGGATCTCCTAATTGTAATTTCATTAATTTATGTAGAGAGCAATTCTGATCTAGCCGTTTCAAGAGAAAGAGAAAATGGTTCAGGTTTGACTCCATCAAAATCAGATGATAATCAATGGGACGAGGAACGTGATATTCGTGATACTAACTCTGGTGGAAGTTGTAAAGATTGTGAGAATTCGAATGATAAGGATGATACAAACTCATTGGGGAGCTGGAAAGATGCGGAAGATGATATGCAAGGGGAGGTTGCTGAGGCCTCTGCAAGTGACACGTTTGGTTCATCTGTAAAGAGAGAGGGCACAAATGTGAAATTGTCATGGGCTGACATGGCTCAAGAGGAGGATGAGCTTGAAGTTGAAGAAGAGAGTGAAGTAAGTAGCCATGGTGTTAAAGAGAATGGTTCCTCTGTTGATCAGTTTGAGGTTAAGGAAGATAAGCCAAAGACACAGTTGTCAAGGGATCAAAGAGAGGAATTAAGATTTTTTAATGTTGAGAGGAAAAAAGACTTCATATGCTTTGAGCGAGTGAACGGAAAATTTACAAACATACTCGATGGTTTGGAACTACATTCCGGTGTCTTCAGTGCTGCTGAGCAGAAGAGGATTGTCAATTTTGTGGAAGAGCTCCAGGAGAAGGGAAAGAATGGACAATTAAAAGGCCAGTCACATAATCTTTTGCTTCCTCTGATTTTGTTGTATGATTGTGCATTATGTTGTGCTCTGGTCCTTCTACTTGTTGCCAGAACATAATAATTAACTAGCTAATTCATACTCAACATGTGTTTTCTTGGTTAATGGATTGTATTATATACTTTCATATAATTTTATTCTTTTAAGAAAGTTTCCTAAAGTCTTAACTCAAGTATTTCACAACTCTTTTGTGCAGACATTATTAGGTATTTCATCAGTATGCATTTGTTTTTTAGATAATCTCTAGATAATATGGAACTCACTAGTTGATGTAATAATTTCAGCATGTACATACACTGCACCACAAAATTGGATGAGGGGAAAAGGTCGTGTAACTCTTCAGTTTGGTTGTTGTTACAGTTATGCAATGGTAAGTCCCTCTTTGATGGATATATTTCCCAACTTTCTATAATCGCGGTGGTAGTATAGGACTTACACAGGTCGCAAAGTTCAATGGAGACAGCACAGTGCATGCTGATATTATGTCTTATGTCATCTGGTTGCAGGATAAGAATGGTAACCCGCCAGGAATCCTCAAGAATGAAGCAGTTGATCCGTTACCTCAACTTTTCAAAACTATGATTAAAAGGCTTGTGAGATGGCATGTCATGCCTCCGACATGTGTTCCTGACAGTTGCATTGTAAATATATACTATGAAGGAGATTGCATACCACCCCATATTGACAATCATGAATTTGTTCGTCCATTTTGCACCGTATCATTCCTTAGTGAATGCAGTATCGTTTTTGGAACGAACCTAAAAGTTGGAGAACCCGGTGTCTTTGCTGGTTCTATTGCAATACCCCTGCCAGTGGGGTAAGTTTCCTGTTTTCGTGACTTGGCTTACTTCTTAGTTTATTGACTCTGCACATGCAAAGAGATCTTGTACCTCAAAACACTAGGTGATTGATTACTTAATTTTATTTTACAGATCTGTTCTTGTTTTAAATGGAAATGGTGCAGATGTTGCTAAACATTGTGTGCCTTCTGTTCCCACCAAAAGGTAAAATATTACTACCAAATTTATATTCTAATGACAAATATGTAAAAGTGTGCATGTATTATTATAACATAATAACATATTCAGGATTTCAATTACATTCCGGAGGATGGATGAGTCAAAGAGGCCAATTGGATTTGTTCCTGAACCCGATCTAGAAGGGCTTCAGCCACTCTCATATGATGCCAACAAATCAAGGAAGTCATCATCTTCGAATACCAGGCATTCTTCGAGAAATCAAATGCATCGCAGGAATGAGCATGGGGAAAATGGGAAATGGTCAACCGACGGAAATATAGGGACTCGAGGTTCTGTCCAATATCGACGAGGATCTGCCAATAGGCGAAGGGTTATGGTGAATTTGGGAAATTGAGTATCTTGTGCAGTTTAAATATGCAGGAGTTTTGTTTGATGTACATGTGCTATTGTTTGATGTACATTTGAAGATGAAAATTTGGTAATCTTTACCAATAAATGCATCAGTTTCTCTAGGTATATACATTATATGAGAAACCATGGTAAATCTTCATTTGAGTTTGGATGGAGGAAGTGATACTGTTCAAAGTGAGTAATTTCGAAGAACATAAGTCGGTTTGATGTAGATGCTTCTGTGTGCATATGAATTTATTCTTCATGAATGGTACTTAATTGTGGAATCTGTTGTGTGATTCTATTTTGGTTTCTTTCCTGAAATAATGTTATAAATTTGAGTTCCACTTCATTTTATTTATTTTTCTACGATTTTTAAAAGATTTACATTAAGATTTAACCATCAAAAGTAAAGTAGATGACTGAATATAACATTACTATTACTTTCACCAACATAATTTCCTAGTCCCATCTAAATTGTATCTTTCTGAGCAACACAGGTTCCATTGCAACGCTGTGGCATCTGGTGATCTGGGTATAAATCTTTCAAGGATACCCATGCGACACCCATAAATAGGAAAGATAATATGGAAAACTGTTGACCTTTTACAGTAATGCAGTAGATGCTTACATGCTTTCTCCAAGAAAAGATGATGAGCAATCTGTGTCCAAGCCCTCGAGGTTTTGTTGCAGGTATAAAATCTTCTCTCCTGTACGAATGGTTCATCAATGATACAGCATGTCTTCAAAGCCTCTCTCTCGTTCTACCACATATAAACATCTACCTTGAAGCTAAAAAATGACGATTGCAAAAAAGGGGGGATGCTTGACTTGACTACATTTTTAAGCTATAAATAATATACTGTAGTTGCAGAAAACTAAACCTCGGATAGAACTACTACTTTCTCCCAACATAAGCGGCTAATTTTGATAAGTCTGGAACGAAAAACGACAACTCAGTAGAACCAGTCACAAACATCAAACTTCCTGGTGCCCATCTCAGTACTGGTGGTTCAGCTTCAGTACTCATCCAACTGGCAACCTGACATAAGTTTAAAAAGGAAATGGCTATTTACTAGGAAAACCAGGTTTAACCAATTAAAGAAAAAGAAAAAGGAAAGCGAGAAATTGAATAAAATATATAACCCTGACCTCCTTTCCACTGCGAACACTAAAAGCATAAACACTACCATCACCTGAACCTGTCATAAATTCAAAGATGCGAGTAAATTCAAAAGATAAAAAATGACCGATTTTAATCTTCTACTTTTATAGTGAATAAATTTTTGTATTTAAAAAATAATTCATAGCAGATCAATTAAATGTGATTATCATCATCAATCAATCTACAGATAAAAACTCATAAACGGAATCTGTAGAGATATATCTCTCGGTATCACATACTTAAGTTAAGTACTTAACCTATCCTTCATAGATATGAAACAAGATAGATCAAGGATTCTTCCTTCTAGTGACATAATTGAAAGCTTTAATGGTACAGCTGCAGTTTGGCATATTAGAGTAGCATTGAATAGTGTCTTATGATTGAGCTTATTTCTCAATTTTAGACAACATTATGCAAAGAGAAAACCATCTCTGTATCTGAAAGAGGACATATAAACAGATAAACAGGTGCCAAAGTTTCAGTGATTCTGATTATCCTGCCAGAGCCACCTCTTATAGAAGAAATAACACTTCAAATGTAACAGTATGCTGATAAGCATTAATCACTCAAGCATTGAATAGATAGTCATTTAGACTGGCAGCGTAACAATGCTCTGATAAGATTTAAATCTCTCATATACAAAAAGTTTAGGACTTTAGTCACTTATGTGCACTATACTCCATCCGCCAGACCTCCTTTCCAAATATAACTATGCTACACATGACCAACAAGTTTACAATGTGAACGTTATGTGATTGTCGGTCTTTTAACTGAAAACTAGAATTATATACCAAAGAAGAGGATAGAAGGGTAAATAATTGGAAGAAATAGATAAGGAACAGGGCTTCAGTTATATACTTGTATTATTGACAAAATGACAAGCTCATTTACCTGAAATAAGAAACATCCCTTCAGGGCTGAAGGACGCTTCCAAAGTTGATCCACTTGAAACAGGTTTGACATTGTATTGTGACAACTACAAAAACAAATGCAATAAGCAAAGAGCTATATCATATTTATAAAATAAATAACATTTCTACTGTGACCTAGTAAATGCAACTTACCAAGTTTCCATGAAATGAGTCAACCACATGAATAAACCCGCCTGAAGTTGTTAAAAGCATGAGTCTCCCATCATTACTGAACTTCACGACATTAGCATCAGAGACATCACCACCAGTCGAGAAAATATCAAAAGGACCCTTCAAGGATATTAATATCTCAAAATTATTTCTGCAGAGTGCTGAAGCCAAACAAGAAAAAAAGAAGTGTCATATATGAGCTAACTGACCTTCTCAAATTTGCGAACATCGAACAATCTTATGTAGCCTCCAAAGGCGATAGCAAAAACAAGACCTTGGTCATCATAGGCTGTAGCAGGTCTCCCTTGAACATGTAGAAGACCCTGACACACCGCGAAAGGAAAGAAAATTAATAAAGGGTTGTGAAAGAATAAAGTTAACAGGAGAAAAAGAAAACAAAATGTAATGTATAATTCAACCTGGCACTTCTCAACTCTTTGATCCCAAAGCAAAACAGTACGGTCAAGAGAACCAGATATAAAGCACTCGCTTCGGGAACACAAGCTAAGGGAAACAACTCTGGAAAGTGGATGATAACACCATTATATTCAGATAAATGAGGTAAGGGAAATATGGCACTCGCCTCTAGCCATTGATACTTGCCTGTCATGATGTCCTTTGAAATATCGCAAATACTTATTATCATGTAGTGATAGAAGCCTCAGAGATTCTGAAGTAAATTATGACAAATGAATAACTGTATTACTATAGAATAATAAACACTGAAACAGACATCTGAAACGTACCGTCCCAACCATTCTTGGAGGAATATATAACAGTTGAGGGATGAGAAGTAAATCTAACAAGATCAACACCGTATTTTTTGCTGTTTATTGTCTTCAAGCACCTATCAAGAATAAATATGACACTGATAAGACCACAAATTAACACCGACGAGACCACAAATTATGTCAATCTAAGAATAAATATACATCATGACCATGCCCCAATTCCGATCTAAGAAGAAATATAAAAAATAAATTAACCAACAATATCAACCACAACGTATTTAGCCAAGATAGATTAAATTTATCACAGAACAAGAAATCCAATCCATAAAAAATTAAGAGAGGCTCATTAATACACAGATGTAGCAAATTTTAACATAATAACTCCCAGGGGCCTTTAAAAAAGGAAAAAGGAAAAAAATATGAAAAATCTTTTTGCGGTCAATAGTAAGAGGGTTACACTGCATTTGCCACATCATATAATCGAATGGACTCATCATCACTAGCTGTCACCAGGAAATTTGATGTCTTATGGAAATCCATCGAACTTATTCTGCTATTCTGTAAAATGGAAAGGTGAATGTAAGGATTGCTTTTTGTTCCCAAAATAAAAGGGAAACAATTACATGGATGGAGAACTTATTCTCATGACATATGGTTGCAGTAAATCACTAACTATATGTAGCTATTACATGTATAGGATGTTGAACTTAAAATCCAGTTTCCAGTACAATTATAGTTGCTTAGTCCATACTCTAGAACAACCACATCACATAAATATAACTAACAGCCCAGTTAGGTTCACAGACAAGAGATAATTGAGCTCTACTAAATGAACATACAATGTAGGAAAACATTATTAGCAATAGACCTAACCTGCTTCGTTCTAGTTTGTTGGCATATCCCAAAATTCCACACCACACACAAAGATCATTCTTTTGACTTGTTTATCAAACGATTATGTATCACGGATTCACAGGTTCCATATAACATCTAAATTTGAAAAAACCAAAATCCACCACGGAACTATACTTCATTTCAAAGCCCCTATACAATAAGTAATGTGCATCATTCGACCAAATAGCCTTTTAACGGGTCAAAATTCAAGCATCTACTAACAAAATAAAGACCAGTAATCTCTGTCGGTTCATAAATTGACTTTGACTAGCATACATTCAGCAACTGAAGAAATGAAAAAATTCAGAGCTTTAAACCATCTACAGTCAAATAAAGTTGTTCTTTAACCTCAACATGCAGACAACACGAAATTATGTACCAAATCCTCCGCAAACGTGAAGAATCAATTGTTAACGACTTAAGGCGACAACTATATCAATATTAGTAATAATTGCAAAACCTCCACAGTCCACACACAATATGATACAGGTACAGAGTATATCGAAAAAAGGAAAACAGTGTAGAAAAAGTACATAATCGCGAAAAGTCATGCCAACTTCCATGCTCTGGAGGATTTCTTCAGTAAGCTCAAATGAAACTTTGTCTTCTTTTTCTGATTGTCCTCCTGATAAATTAAATTAACCCCTCCATCAAAATTAGGAAACTTTGTAGCTTAACTAACAAACATTACTTCGATTCCAACCAAAATTATCATGTTAACAGAAACGTACATAAAAAATATTATCATTTGATAGCCTATCTCGATCCCTAAAAGATTGTCTAGTTTTATATTAAACAGACCAAATTAACAAACTTTGCAGTCTTAATTAGCACATATAATTTTGATTTGAATCAAATTATAATGCTAAAAGTAAAGTAAGTTCAAAATACTAAATCTTTTTACACATTTTTCACCAAATATGATACAACATATACACAAATAATTTAGAGCAAATTTTACAGTACGCCCGTCCCTAAAAGATGGTCCAATTTGTTTTTCAATGTCCAAAATTAACCAACTTTATGCTCATAATTGAAAAACATAACTTTGATTTAACACGTTATGGTAAACTAAGTTAAAAATATATTTTTCAGAAATACTCCGTATTATACTATTACAACATAAATAAATAGCATTTTCATTACCAGCCATTAAATTTGTTTTTTTTGCTTCCTTCAGATTGAATTCAACCTTGATGGTGGTTTGTGGTGTTGGGGGTGCGGCTCAACTGTTATACACACCCAAATAGTGTAGTAGTTGGGGGTAAAATGACTATTTTGCCCCCCCTATTTGTAAGTGTAGTAGTTGAGGAAGTTTCATTAAGGACAAAATTGTCATTTCACTAATAAAAACACTATTTGGGTGTGTGTATAGTGTTGCCCGGGTGCGGGGGTACTGTAGACGGGGCCTAGTTACTGTACTTGAAATGACTATTTTGCTCCTAATGGAATTTCCTCAAACACTACACTTACAAATAGGGGGGGATAAAATAGTAATTTCATAACTTCTTTTAACATTGTTTGGAATGTGCTTATAGCACCAGTGATATTTATGTGAGTACTGTAAAAACGATTATAAAAATGATAAGCAAAGAGTATAAAATTTCATATAAGTACCAAAAATATGTTTTAACTTACAAAAAATATGTGATCAGTGTTGTACAAATGCAAAATATAAGAAAGTAACTGCTATACGCAATGGTAAAAAATTACTATCTGCAGTCGATGAGATATCTGTGATTAAATTATTCTTCATATTTTTACACTCCTAAAATTTTAATCACATTTTAAAGCATGTATAGTTTATTTCAATTAACTATGAATAATAAAATTATTGATCATGATTCTTTATTTTTACAATTATATATTATGTTAAAAAATATGAAGGATAATTATGTCTTTATTAAAACTTCGATTGCGTGTATAAATTTTTTACGACCGTATATAATAACACTATAAAATATAAAAATATATCAACAAATTTGCTATATTCTATATTTCTATGTATATGTAATCAATATTAAGTTTAATTTTGAGAATTGTATGTTTAAAGTTTAAAAATATATTTTTTTTAAAAAGCTCTATTCATTTTCAGTATTTGTAACCAAGCTTAGGTGTTCTTTTGGATATTATGTCTGAATTATCAAAATACAAGAATAGTTTAGTGCATATTTCGGCCGGTTTCCCGTCCATATTTTTGGTTCCTTCGAATCGAGATCATATTTTCGGTCCGTTTGAATCCAAATTCATATTTTCGCCCTGAAATCATATTTTCTGCTCATTTCTCCCCAGAACTATATTTTATGTCCGTTTCGTCCCGAAATCATATTTTCAACCATTTTCGATCCGAGACCATATTTTCGACTAGTTTCGACCCATGACCTTATTAAAAGCCCGTTTCGACGCTCCACGAGAATGCACACTTATCAAAATTTCATCAGTGTGTTCGGAAATATGACAAGAAATGAGACATCTTCTACGGAGTGCATAATTCATTTGCCTACCATATTTAACTTTATTTGACTATTTGTTACTGGATAATTGCACAAACAGTCCCTAGAATTTGGTAAAAACCAAGACTTAGTCTTTGAAGTTTGTGTTGGTGCACTCGTAGTCCTTAGACTTTCAAACATGTTGATGATCCATTTCCCCATTAATGATAGCAGTGCGGTTACCAATCCGGGTATCGGGTTAAAAACATTGACCCGAAAAGGATAGGAACCTATTATCGGTCCAATCCAGTTGGGGTACCGGCAAAAAAATTGGATCGAGACCGAATCAATAGCTTACCGGGTGGATACAAGGTCGTGTTTTTTTGTCCAGTTTCGGGTGGGTCTTATGGTATTAAAAATTTGGATATTTCGTTTCAGATTTTTTTATATTTGGGATATTTCGATCCGAAATTAGAATATTTTTGTCATATACCAAAATTTTCATGAATGATAGGATTAACGGTCCGATTTCGTCGGTATCGAACCAAAAAATATACTTAGACGCGACCTCTAACCTTGGTGAATATCCGTTACGATTTTTTCGGTGGGGTACCGGGATGGTTTCCGGTTGTCCGGTCCAATAATAACACTAAAGGGTAAAATGGAACCGGGAGACTACTAGTGCACCAATGCAAACACAAGGAACTGTTTGTGCAACTAGTTTGTAACTACAAGTAATATCATTGCATTTATACAAACTCTAAAAACTAACTCTTATATTTTACCAAACTTCATGGATTATTTATGCAATTATCACCTATTATTTGTTGCAATTTCAATCTGATTCTACACTCTCGCCCAGAGGTCAGGCAAAACCCAAAACGTACAAATTCCATTCACTCTGATCATAATAATATATAAAACCCTCATTTACTTCACAAAACCCTAATTTTATACTCAAAATCACTTCACTCTTCAATCAATTAACCCTATTTTAATCACTCCAATTTCAATTTTTCAACTAAATTGCCTAAATTAGCTTCATAATTTAGCAAATTAGTAAGTAATATTCTTAATTTTCGTAAATATTTCAGATCTATTCCTGGTTTAGGGTTTTTAATTTTCAGCATAATTGAGTAATTAGCTTGGTGATTTGGCAAATTAGCAATTAATATTGTTAATTTCGAATAATTTCAGCTTTATTACTGGGTTAGGGTTTTGATTTTTCAGCTTAATTGGGTTGGTTGGCTTGATGCTTTTGCTAATTAGCAATTGCTACTGTTAATTTTCACCTAATTTAAGCTAAATTACTGGGTTAGGGTTTTGAATTTTGGAATTTAATTGGGCAAATTAGCTTGATGGTTTTGCAAATTTGGAATTAATATTGTTAATTTTCGAAACATTTTAGCTTTATTACTGGTCAAGGGGTTTGGATTTTCAACTTAATTGGGTAAATTAGAATGATGGGTTAGCAATTTTGCGATTATTAATGTTAATTTTCGTAAAAAGGTTTGAGCTTTTTGGTTGAGAAGATAAAAGAGGGGGAGGTTTTTGGATACTATGACCCCGAATATTCAGAATTTCGATCTGCATGCTCGCCAGCTCGTTGAACCTGACCTCCGTAAGCTTATTCCTAGTCCTTATTACTCACTTCAGTTTATTTTAATTGGCGTTTTTGTATGTTGATTAAATACTTGAGCATGGATAATTTGATAATTGTATTATGGAAAATCACCGAAAATAATATGTACATGCCTACATATTATGTTCCTCCCATGCAAAAAATATTGTCCAGTATGGCTGCCTTGAAATTTTGAACTCATGTATTGTTTATGTATGTTGTAAAGTATAGATGAAAAATATATCAAATGCTAGTATTTTCAATGTATTTACTATTAACATAATACTTTTTACTCAAATGATTTACTCAAATGAAAGTGATGTATGTCACATTTCTTTCTTTAGCACGTCTCGTTGGTATAAATATATGCAGTCTTTGTTTTTCTTGTCCATATTTTAAATGGCTTGAGCTTCTCGTGATGCATGTCAATGCGATTAACTCCTGTTGTTATGAAATAATCTTGTTTGTTTTTATTTTTAATTGCAGCCATCCAGACAAGGTTACAGATGGCAATGGAGGTCAGAGACAGTTTAGAAATAACTCACACAGGGGAGTATTTAAATTTCTTAAAATGCTATTTTCGTGCATTCTCTGTAATTTTATTCCAAATTACAAAGCCACAGTCCACTGATAACCTGGAACACAAGCTTCGGAACGTGGTTATCGAGATTCTCAACCGGCTCCCACATAGTGAAGTCCTCAGGCCATTTGTCCAGGAGCTTCTGAAAGTAGCAATGCATGTGTTGACGACCGATAACGAAGAAAATGGTCTGATTTGTATTCGAATAATATTCGATTTGCTTAGAAATTTTAGGCCAACTCTTGAGAATGAAGTTCAGCCATTCTTGGATTTCGTGTGCAAAATTTATCAGAATTTTGGGGCAACTGTGAGTTATTTTTTCGAGAGTGAGGCATTGTCTGCTCCACCACCACCTCCAGTATCAATATCAGGTTCAACCTTGAGCGGGGATGAATTGAAGCCTATGGATGTTGATCAAATGGGCTCATCAGGGTATGCTGGTGTCGCACAGCTCAATCCAAGCACACGGTCATTTAAAATTGTTACTGAGAGTCCTTTGGTGGTGATGTTTATATTCCAGTTGTATAGCCGGCTTGTTCATACTAACATTCCTAATTTATTACCTCTGATGGTCTCGGCTATCTCAGTTCCAGGACCAGAGAAGGTTCCAGACCATTTAAAGAGTCAGTTTATTGAGCTAAAAGGAGCTCAAGTTAAGGTAAATGTAGATTTCCGATGCATTCAATATTCACATATGCTGTTTGTGTAGTTTCTAACTTTCTATGTCACCTAGTATATTTGGAGTATATGTCACCTGGTATCGTTGGAGTTCAATTATAAGATATGAAAGATATGTGGTTCTCTGATGAATACTCAAATGGAGTCCTAAATTATGTCCCAAAGTATCTAAATCTAGCTCTTGAGTCCCGTTGCACCATGTAATTTTGCGTATTATCTTTTAATTCTAGAAAAGTTCTGATTCATTATATAAGTTGATATTGGTTTTGATCAAATTATATAAGTGAAATACTAAATATTTTTCTATTTTCTAGGAGACGTATTGTATGTGGGAGCCGGTTGAGAAAAGTTCTGATTCAAATATAGTTCTGATTCAACATAATTATTCTAATTCTAGAAAATACAACATATATAAGTGAAATACTAAATACCATCTGATTTTCACATAATTATTTTCTCTCCTTCATGATCATTTGCATTATGTCAATAGTGAAAAAGACTAAAAATGTATCAACATATAGTTCTTTTACTAAATTGATATAGCATGTCTTGAATAATTCTACTATCTTATACATTTTAATTGTCATAATATGAAAATCTCTGAATCTGATTGTTTGAGGTTTATAATATATACACATAATTGTTTCCACAAAGAAAACTACGCTATAATGAGCCAGGCAACAGACCTTGTTGCTCCCCCTCACCCTTCCCACCTTTTAGTACTTGTTTTTATGCATCTCTTTCTCACCCAGTAAAGTTCATACATGTGTGATGCAGACTGTGTCTTTCTTAACATACTTGTTGAGAGGCTTTGTGGATTACATTAGACCCCATGAAGAAAGCATATGCAAAAGTGTTGTGAACCTTCTCGTAACCTGCTCGGATTCGGTTACCATTCGAAAGGTGTTCCTTGCGTTCCTCAATACTTTTTCTATTCTGTATAAGGATGGGATTGAAATTTACAAGTGAAATTTCTTGTTAACAGGAATTATTGGTTGCTTTAAAACATGTTCTTGGGACGGACTTTAAGAGGGGTTTATTCCCTCTTATTGACACTCTGTTGGAGGAGAGGTAAATCTTGACATGAATTCAGTTCGATACTTGGTGTTATTTTAATCTTCCTCAAAATTGATTTGATGTTATTAAGTTGCAAACATTTGATCGTGTTAGTTCTTTTCTTATATAGGATAAATTCACATTATGAATCCTAGTGGAACCTTCTGCTTCACTTTGATTTCAACTTTTTAAGTTTGTTACATGGCTATTTCCTAATGACATTACCCTGCTTGCTTGCGCTCTTTGAAGTTTCAATCATGCTTCTTCTATACATCCCATGCTGTTACACCTTCAGACTGATTTGAGTTTCTCATATTGTGAATTATCACAGTTTAATGATCTTTGGACAGTTAAGTAGCTCTGAGTAACTAAAAAAGGTAGTTTTGAATAATTCCCGGCAACAGTATACATTTATTTGAAACAGTGAGTTACAGTTTAGTCAGAGGCTCAAAGCGTATTCTGAGTAGTGTAGATTTCAAACTTTCAATTGATAATTCACGTTTTCCTTAATTTTCACGTTACCAGTGCTGAACTTTTTTCTTGAGATATTAAGCATTGAGCAAAATGGAAGTAAAATAATGATGATCTTTGATTGAAGTAGTTCTCTTTCTTCAAGTTGTAGAAGGGCCTCTGGGCAGGCAGTCTGAGTCACTATTCTCCATTCTATATTCAGTTGACTCATGTGCATTCTGTCATTTCATATGCTATCCGCTGACTTTGCACATTCACAATTGCACTATCTTCCTGATGATGACCTGTTCTGAGTCATGTGTACGTCTCTAAGCATGGACATGTTTGCTTCAAATTTGGCATTTGGGTTTTTCTATTTAAATAGTTTGGACCATTAATTTTCTCCCAGGGTCCTTGTTGGAACTGGGCGGGCATGTTACGAGGCTTTAAGGCCTTTGGCCTACAGCTTGCTAGCAGAGATTGCTCATCATGTTAGAGGAGATCTTTCTTTGTCTCAGGTATGCCAGTTTGAATTATGAGCGTAACTATTCTGAGATTTGGAGTCACAGTATGCCGTCTTCTGTGCTACTACCCTTTTACAGTTCAGGAAGTTACTCCCAACTTTTTGTTTCTCTCTGCAGATGCATAAACAACTGTTGGAATGGTTAATTGTTTATTGTATTTATGTATTGTTTCTCAATTAGAAGGGTTAAGAGTTCCAGGATTGTTTCTCTGCAAATGCATGTGAATGTAGTGAAGTTCCATTATGGTTGTGAATCTTGAGTGACATAACTCGTGTTGATCCTCCATTTTATATAGATTTAGTGCTGCGTGGTTTGCCAGAGCAATCTAAAATGTTAGTTTTCCCGATGTGCCTTCTTAATTCCTTTTGATAACTTATCTTGTTACTCCATCTAATACTCTATTGTGTTGGTAGTAGTTGGTTACTTATATCACTCAGTTCTTAAGTTCTTATTAGCTTATCCTGTCATATTTGGTTGCAGCTGTCAAAGATTATTTACCTATTCTCGAGCAATATGCATGATGCTTCTTTGTCCCTCAGCATTCATACTACATGTGCTCGGCTAATGTTAAATTTGGTATGTAAGCTATCCTCATATTTGGTTATCAAATGACACCTCCTACACAAATATTTAATTATTTTTTGTATCAGGTTGAGCCAATTTATGAGAAAGGAATTGATCAGCCATCCATGGATGATGCACGTATATTGCTGGTCTGTTGCCTGTTTCAGTTTTCTATGTATTATTTTTCTTTTGGTTGACTGACTATTGATTTAGTCCATTGTCTAAATTTCACTCTTTTATATTTCTTTGTCCAATTTTCATTTTCTTAGGGTCGAATTCTGGATGCCTTTGTAGGGAAGTTCAATACATTCAAGCACATTGTTCCTCAGGTACTTGTATAAGGTCGCCTATTTTTTATCTTAGTTTTTTGTTGGTTTCAACTTATAAGTATTGTGGAAAACTATAGTAATTTTTTATAACATATAAAATGAAAACAATAATGATATCTGTGGTACATATTTTTATTCTAAGTATAAATTTTCTGATGATTGAATTTTTTGTATTAGGCTTTTAATTTTGTGAGATTTAAGGAACTTCAATACAATGTACACATTTTATTTTGAAAATACGTGTTTTATTATCAATAGGGGCCCCATATGTTCTTTTGGTGGTCTAGCCTCTGGTAAGCTCGGTTTAGTTATATGCATTGTTGGACCATCAAATGAATTTTCCCTGTGTTAACATTTGTCTGGTTAATAGGTGTTATTTTCTGTATTGTGATCTTTAGAGAAATGGGTTCATTTGATCTTTTTACTTAATACTCTAGAATTTTGTGTCTGTGTGCGCTCTAACAATTTAGATAAGTTTTTGAGGTATCCCTCATGCTTATGTACAAATGACGAAGTTTATCTGCTACTTTTGCTGTATAACAGTGTTGTTTTTTTCTCTATCAGTTCACTGTTGTTATGTAGTCTCTAATTCATTTTTACGGAGATAGCCAGGTTGATGGCTTTTCGATTGGCTATATGCCTGAAAAGAATTCGTACTCTATTTGGCGCCTGTTATTTTCATGATGTTATTAACCAAAAGCAAGTTTTGCAACTTCATATGTATTTGAGTAACAAAATTGTCATCTATGCTTCTCCAAGTTCGTTTTTGCTTTCATTTTTTTTTTGTCTTTTCATTCTTTAATTTTCTAATTTTTTGAGTGATAGCTGCTGGAAGAGGGCGAAGATGGAAAAAGCAATTCAATGTTAAGGGCAAAACTTGAACTCCCAGTGCAGGTAAATTTCTTATCTTTTAGAGTTATTCCTAATTTTCCTTCCTCTTTGACAAGGATGTAATGCCACAACTGATGGTTGCAGTGGAACTGGATTTCTGCTTATCTATTTTCCTCATGTCATTTGTCCTCTGAACAATATAGAAAACAACTAGTGGTTAATTTCTTATTCAATTATTCGGTGACAGTTATATGCTAATGTCTTAACTTAACTTGTATGTATGTGTCTTCGTGAAACATTGCTTGAAGTTTTAAAGTAACCTCGTATGTCAATTAGTATGACCTTCTAATGAGGATTTTTCCTCAAATGACTTCACTCTCACCTCAGTTAACGCCTGCGTATAATCGTTCCCTCGCCCTCTTTCCTCCCATCTCTCCGAGTCTTCTCTCAGGATCCTTCATTTTGCAGGCAGTTCTAAATGTGCAGGTTCCTGTGGACCACTCTAAGGAAGTCAGTGACTGTAAGCATCTAATCAGAACGCTGGTCATGGGTAATAATTCCTTTGCTACCCTGTTTCCTCTAAAAGTAACTTGGGTTGTTTTATAGTTTCACGACTTTTAGGTTGTTGAAATGTTAGCACTGGCTGGTGCCTGAGCGTCCTTCCATTGTCTTTGTTTCTAATGTTGGTCTTTGTTTGCCTTCTGGATACTTTCTTAGGAATGAAGACGATTGTTTGGAGCATTACCCATGCACATTTTCCCCGCTCACAGGTTCATGCTGGTTATGTCTCTCTGAATATCTTTTGCCAACCCCCAATAGCTTTAGCTGACATCATCATTCACATTTTTAGGTTTCACCTTCAATGCATGGGACACCTTCACAAATGTCTGGATCTGCTGCGCCTAATTCAACAGTGCCACAACCATTTAAGGGGATGAGAGAAGATGAGGTATCTGTCTTAGCATGAGAGTTTTCTTTTGTATCCCATTTTTTACAATATATTTATAACCAGCCTTCCACAGATTTGGAAAGCTTCTGGTATTCTTAAAAGTGGTGTACATTGCTTGGCACTTTTTAAAGAGAAGGATGAAGAAAGAGAAATGATCCATCTTTTATCCCAAATTCTGGCTATTATGGAACCTCGTGATTTGATGGATATGTTCTCATTGTGCATGGCAGAGCTATTTGAATGCATGATTTCCAACACACAACTTGTCCACCTCTTCTCTACTCTTTTGCAAGTCCTTAAGGTGTTCCGCCCATTTGCAGATGTTCTGGTGAACTTTCTTGTTAGCAGCAAGCTTGATGTCCTGAAGCTTCCAGATTCACCTGCAGCAAAACTTGTATTGCATCTCTTTAGGTTTTTATTTGGTGCTGTTTCTAAGGCCCCGGCAGATTGTGAACGCATCCTCCAGCCACATGTGCCTGTAATAATGGAATCTTGCATGAAGCATGCAACTGAGGTTGAGAAACCAATAGGCTATTTGCAACTGCTCCGTACAATGTTTCGAGCACTTTCTGGAGGGAAGTTTGAACACCTTCTTCGTGATGTTCTTAATATGCTTTTACCCTGTTTGAATATGCTTTTGGCTATGCTTGAGGGTCCCATTGGGGAAGATATGAAGGAGCTCTTGCTGGAGCTTTGCTTAACTCTACCATCACGGTTAAGTTCACTGTTGCCGTACCTGCCTCGTCTAATGAAGCCGCTTGTAATGTCTCTTAAAGGCAGTGATGATTTAGTGAGTCTTGGTTTGAGAACACTTGAATTTTGGATCGATAGTTTGAATCCTGATTTCTTGGAACCAAGTATGGCGAATGTTATGTCTGAAGTGATTCTGGCGTTGTGGTCTCACTTAAGGCCCACACCTTATCCCTATGGTCCAAAGTCCCTGCAACTCCTGGGAAAACTTGGTGGTCGTAACAGACGCTTTCTTAAAGAGCCTCTTGCCCTTGAATGCAAAGAGAATCCAGAGCATGGAATGCGGTTGATTCTTACATTTGAGCCGTCAACTCCATTTCTGGTTCCTCTTGACCGTTTTATAAATCTAGCTGTATCGGCTGTCACGAACAAGAGTGGATGCATAGATTCTTTTTATCGGAAACAAGCCCTTAAATTCCTTCGTGTATGTTTATCCTCTCAGCTTAATTTGCCTGGAACTATTATGGATGAGGGACCAGCATGTGCTCAACTTTCAACTATTCTAGTTTCCTCGGCCGATCCTTCATGGAGAAGATCCGAGGCTCCTGAGATGAAGGTTAGTTTTAGTTTCCATTATTTGCTTCGTCATCAGTTTTTTATGCCGTTAAATGGTTTGGATGCTCATTTTTTACAAATGATGTAGTGTCCTCTTCTCGGCTCAGCCCTTTTCTAAAAAATCTTTTTTTGAGTAATGTTACATCAGCTGCAATTGTGATAGCCAACACATTAGCTTGTAAGTATTTTGATTTTTAAGTAATTCTGCCCTCGTACTGTGATTCATCGAATCTAGCCAACTCATGCAGCCTGATTTAGGAGTCAAGACGAAGACTCAGCTTATGGCAGAAAAATCTGTTTTCAAAATTCTCTTGCAGACCATCATCTCTTCATGTGCTGAACCTGATTTACTAGACTCCCAGGATGAATATGTATTGAACATTTGCCGCCATTTCGCAATGTTATTTCACCTTGAGTGCCCCTCGGCACCAGCTTCTATCTCTGCCACTTCACTTGGTGGTCCTTCTGTTCCACCTAGCTATAATGCTACTACTTCGAGATCGAGAAGTAGTGCATCATCTAACTTGAAGGAGTTAGATCCCTTGATTTTCTTGGATGCTTTAGTGGATGTATTGGGGGATGAAAACAGATCACATGCTAAAGCAGGATTGCAAGCTCTTAATGTTTTTGCAGAGACCCTTCTGTTCCTTGCTCGTGCCAAACATTCTGATGTGCTTATGTCGAGAGGAGGCCCAAGCACGCCTATGATTGTGTCTAGTCCATCCCTGAATCCCGTTTATTCACCACCTCCGAGTGTGCGTGTCCCTGTTTTCGAGCAACTTTTACCCCGCCTTTTGCATTGTTGCTATGGATGCTCCTGGCAAGTGCAGATTGGAGGTGTTATGGGGCTTGGTGCTCTGGTAGGGAAAGTCACTGTTGAGACGCTATCTTTCTTCCAGGTACGAATTGTACGGGGTCTGGTATATGTTCTTAAGAGACTTCCTGCTTATGCTAGCAAGGAGCAGGAGGAGACGAGCCAAGTGCTCACACAAGTTCTCCGTGTCGTGAATAATGTTGATGACTCAAACAATGAAGTCCGCAGGCAGAGCTTTCAAGGAGTAGTTGAATATCTTGCTTCAGAATTGTTTAATGCTAACTCATCTGTTAGTGTAAGAAAGATTGTGCAATCTTGTCTAGCACTTCTAGCCAGCAGGACTGGCAGTGAGGTGTCAGAGTTGCTTGAACCCTTGTACCACCCTTTGCTCCAGCCTCTTGTAATGCGGACACTGCGGTCCAAAACTATTGATCAGCAGGTACATCTGATTTTACTTACTTAATACTTCAGTGTTAGCCAAAGATGGACGATTAGCCTATGCTTCTGTTGTACTTTTTGTAATACGCATTCTCCTTAATATAAGGAATACCATACATGAGTACCACTTTGTTTAAATTGGTGTATTGCAGTGTTGAACGATTGATGTAACCTTAGATGCTAATGAATACTCCCTGTAAAGTGTTTTGTATTTGAGATGTAATCTAACTTAACATTTGGAACATTATCTAACTTAACATGACAATGTTCAGGTTGGCACAGTTACTGCTCTAAATTTCTGTTTGGCCCTGCGCCCTCCGCTTCTCAAGTTGACACCAGAGTTGGTCAATTTCCTTGTAGAAGCTTTGCAGATTGCCGAGACTGATGAAACTTTATGGGTTGCCAGATTTATGAATCCAAAAATATCTGCATCTTTGAATAAACTTCGCACTGGTTGTATTGAGCTGTTGTGTACAGCCATGGCGTGGTCAGACTTTAAGACACAAAACCACTCAGAATTGCGTGCTAAAATAACATCCATGTTTTTCAAGTCACTCACTAGCAGGACTCCTGAAATTGTAGCTGTTGCCAAGGAAGGTCTTCGGCAGGTACATAATACTTCTTCCTAATTACTTCTTTTCTTACATGTTGAAAAAGTGAAAGAAACAAATAATTTTAGTGATGAAAGGTAAAAAAACCTTTTGACTACTTCTTTATTGTTTTTTATTCCCTCTAATTCATATTGTGAGCGAATTTACACGTCCATTTAAATCAAGGTAGAGTTGAATTTGACCAACTTAACCTTAATCCTAAAAATGCTTCAGCTGGTTGCCTACTTTATTTTTGTCACTTGATATTCCTAATGATGCTGAATAGTTTGCCTATTATTATTATTGTTCTATTTCATTAGGTGGTAGTAGGAAATATATGTATAGGGAAAGAGAGTTGAAAAATACTTAAATTGACTTACATTCTTAAAATAATGAGAATTGGTTATGTTTAAATGCCTAACTCAGGTTCATCAAGATAACATTGTGATCCCTCTTTCTTTGTAGTTTGGTGACTAGTTGCATTCAATTATTTATTTCCTTTTCATAGAATTCATAATATAAACCACAATTAACAGTTACTGGACATTATTGAGTATTTGGTGCTACTACTCTGCCAATTTTCTTAATTTTGCTTTGACTTGTGAGCTGACCAGATATATAATTTGCTCTTGAAATAGGAACATTTAATGATTATATTTCCTTTAAGTTCAAGAAATATTGCATACCTCCTACTCATTGGCTGACTGAATTGCTTTGTGATCTTTTAGGTGATTCAGCAGCAAAGAATGCCTAAAGAACTTCTGCAAAGCAGCCTGCGGCCTATATTAGTCAACTTGGCACATACAAAAAATTTAACCATTACTCTCTTACAAGGTCTGGCCAGACTGCTTGAACTTCTGTCTAACTGGTTCAATGTCACATTAGGTGGAAAATTATTGGAGCATCTCAGGAAATGGTTGGAACCTGAAAAACTTGCCCAGTGTCAGAAGTCCTGGAAGCCGGGCGAAGAACCAAAGATAGCTGCTGGTATGTGATCTTGTCAATATTGAGAGTTTTTCCTAGTTCTGAAATTCTTTGGTGACATACATCTGATCAGTTTCGGTTGCAGGGGTGATTTCTTTAGTCGTGATTTCAATATGGTTAGTTTCCCCTAATGAGTTAGATTGTAGCAATGTTGTCTACCCAATTAGTTATTATAAGAGTTATTTTAGTGATGGCGCCAATCTGCTGATAATGTTTCCCTAAGAAGTAACTTGAGTGATGGTGCAAATATGTAGATAATTTGATCTTTTGCACTTTCTGTTACTGCTCATTTCTTTGTTTCCTTCATCCTGTATTACTTACCTGTGTTAAATCTTGTGCAGCTATCATCGAACTTTTCCATCTTCTTCCTACAGCAGCTGGAAAGTTTCTCGATGACCTAGTTACCCTGACAATTGAGATGGAAGCTGCCCTTCCCTCTGCACAATTCTATAGTGAGATTAATAGTCCTTACCGGCTTCCAGTCACTAAATTTTTGAACAAGTATCCATCAGAAGCGGTTGATTATTTTCTTACTCGGTTAAATCAACCAAAATACTTCAGTAGGTGCGTGTATACCATACTATTGGTCGCGTTGTTAAAATTATTAAAAGCCAATGCAGTTTTGTTCTTCTGTTTTGCTCATTTCACTGTTTTATTTATCTTAATCTAGGTTAATATACATAATCCGTTCTGATGCTGGTCATCCGCTGAGGGAGGAACTTGCTAGATCATCAGATAAGATAATTGCAAGTGCTTTTCCTGATTATGCACCAAAAGCTGATGCGTCAACCTCACAGAAATCTCATATTTCTGGCTCAGCCAGTGATCCTCTTGTTACTCGACCAGAGGATCCTCATCCAGTTGTCAAAGATTCTGCTTCATCAGCTGATGCTTATTTCCAGGGTCTAGTTTTAATAAAGACTTTGGTCAAACTTATGCCTGGTTGGCTTCATAGTCACCGTAATGTCTTTGATTCTCTGGTATTACTTTGGAAAGCACCAGGAAGGACTTCCCGTTTGCAAATTGAGCAGGAGCTGACTTTAGTGCAGGTAATTCTGGTACCTACATTTCAAATTTCTGAAAACAATGGTAAATATACATTTACTCCCGACATAACACATTACCAAATGCAGGTCAGAGAAAGCAAATGGCTTGTCAAATGTTTTTTGAATTACTTGCGGCATGATAAAAATGAAGTCCAAATTCTTTTCGAAATTCTCTCCATTTTTCTGTACCGTACTCGCATAGATTTGACATTCTTGAAGGAGTTCTACATTGTTGAGGTATGTTCTTATGCATTTTATTATTTATTCATTATTCATTCTTCTTTCGTAATTATTATATCTGATAGGTCTCATTTCGTGTTAAGGTTGCCGAGGGCTATTCGCCTCAGTTGAAGAAAACTTTGCTTCTGCATTTTCTGGAACTTTTCGAAACGAAAGTACTTGGTCAAGACCACTTAGTGGTAGTCATGCAAATGCTTATTCTCCCAATGTTAGCTCATGCCTTCCAGAGTGGCCAAACTTGGGAGGTTATTGACAATGCTATAATTAAGACTGTTGTTGATAAGCTTCTTGACCCTCCAGAAGAGGTAAATGGGTGTGGTTCATTTTTCCAAAGAATTGAGACTCCTCGTTTCTGTAACTCTCATCGCTCTTCATTAATAATAAGTAGAGACACATTGTTGCTTGCATTCTTTGAAGCAGTTTCTTTATGGGATTTATAGGTCACAGCTGAATATGATGAACCTTTAAGGATAGAGCTTCTCCAGTTAGCGACTCTGCTCCTAAAGTATCTTCAGAATGATCTTGTACTGCACAGAAAGGAACTTATCAAATTTGGCTGGAATCACCTCAAACGTGAAGAAAGTGCTAGTAAGCAGTGGGCGTTTGTCAATGTTTGCCACTTCTTGGAGGCATATCAAGCCCCAGAGAAAATTATTCTGCAGGTTAGTTTCAGGATTCTCTTTATCTTAGTATTTGACCTTTCAGTTGTTTGAGAGGATTGAAGTGAGGGGTGGGACAAAGTGTAGCTCAGTATTGAAGTCGATTTGTTGTTTGGTTTGAGCAAGACTTTTAAAAGACAACCAGTGGTTCTTCACTTATACTAAACAATGGACGATTTTGTCATCTTCTCTTGTCTTGATGGTTTTTCGTGGGGCTTGATACTAACGATCTTGGGGATTTTGTCATCTTCACTTATACTAACAATCTTGACGATTTTGTCACTCATACTCTAGTTTGCAGCTAATTGCCTGCCTTAAATTCTGGGAGCATCTATGTTTTGTTAGCATTTTAGCTTTCTTAGTACGTTCTCTTTGGCAATTGGTAACTATATATATGTACTGATGTTCCTTCGATTTATTGTTCCTAATCTCAACATTGTTTCTCATATGTTACTTCTCCAATGAATTACATACTGGTCTAGGTGAATGGCATGATACCGTTTCTGAACCATTTTAGTTTTTTGTCATCAATTGTTTACTGTGTAATGCTGGATGCTTTATTTTCTTCTAAATTGTTGACCGTGGGAACAATATAGATGGTTGTTTTTATCTTCTGAGCACAATTGATATTGCAGGTATTTGTGGCATTGCTTCGTACATGCCAGCCAGAAAATAAAATGCTAGTGAAACAAGCCCTAGATATACTCATGCCGGCTCTTCCTCGGCGATTACCTCATGGTGACTCCCGCATGCCAATATGGATACGCTACACCAAAAAAATACTAGTGGAGGAAGGTCATTCGATTCCCAATCTTATCCACATATTTCAGCTCATTGTTCGCCATGCAGATCTCTTCTACAGCTGCAGAGCACAGTTTGTGCCTCAGATGGTGAACTCTCTCAGCCGTCTGGGACTGCCGTACAACACGACAGTGGAAAATAGGCGACTTGCTATTGAACTTGCCGGCTTGGTTGTAAATTGGGAAAAGAAAAGGCAAAATGACCCAAGATCGTTGCGCAATACAGATGGTAATGTGCAAAATACTGATTGTCCTGATAATAGTGGTGATCTCAGCAAGCATCCAATGGATGGATCCACCTTCCCAGAAGATCCAAATAAGCGTATAAAGGTTGAACCTGGTCTTCAGTCACTGAATGTTATGTCACCTGGTGGGTCCTCTTCGATTCCCAGTATTGAGACCCCTGGTTCTTCTGGCCAACCTGATGAAGAATTTAAACCAAACGCTGCCATGGAAGAAATGATAATTAATTTTCTCATAAGAGTAAGTCTAGTTATATATGAGTATATTAAATTTCTTAATAACACGGATTTATATTACCCTTAATATTTTCATAAACATTGTTCTCATTATCTTCAACAATTATTGAGTTTGATGAAATTTTTCATGAACGGAAAGCTAAATTATCTGGAGTATTTATGTGAACTGTCCAATTATGCATTGTTTTTATTATATCTTAATGATATCTATACTGCTTTCTTCATCCTAGGTTGCTTTGGTTATAGAGCCCAAAGATAAGGAGTCAAACATCATGTACAATCAAGCTTTGGACCTCTTATCTCATGCACTGGAGGTGTGGCCAAATGCTAATGTCAAATTTAATTACTTGGAGAAGCTGCTTGGTAGTGTACCTTCCTCACAACCAAAAGATCCGTCCATTGCTCTTGCACAAGGTCTGGATGTGATGAACAAGGTTATGGAGAAGCAACCACATCTGTTCATCAGGAATAATATCTCCCAGATATCGCAAGTAAAGTGCTTTCAGAATCACCTTCCTTTTCACCTAGGATTGTACTTGATTGACAAATAACATGCTATTTATCTTCATCCAGATTCTAGAACCATGTTTCAAATATAAAATGCTGGATGGAGGAGAATCATTGTGCTCTCTGTTAAAGATGGTTTCTGCAGCCTTCCCATCAGAAGCTGTCACAACACCTCAGGATGTGAAAATGTTGTACCAAAAAGTTGAGGAGCTTGTGCAGAAGCATCTTGCTGCTGTTACTGCCCCTCAACCTTCAGGAGATGATAATTCTGGTAACATGATCAGTTTTGTATTATACGTAATGAAAACGTTGGCAGAGGTGCAGAAAAATTTTGTGGATCCCTCATGCTTGGTTCGAGTGCTGCAGCGCCTTGCGCGCGACGTGGGTTCTTCTACCGGTGGTCCTGTTAGACAGGTATGGGGGGTTAGTCGTGTGGATTTATTCACTACATTTTGTACATTATTATGTTTTTCTGCTTCTTAAAGACATGAAAGGCCTGGAGTATATAGTTAATTATCCGTGGTGAGGTAAGTTTCTGGTCCTGGAAGATGCAATAAAATTAGAGAGTAGAAAGTTTTAGCAGTGGAAATGTCTTCCTACTTTATTCAAGTGTTACTGGACTTGTAATTGGTTATTTTAACATTTTAGGTTGTTCTTATGTTTTTGTTCACCATTATTTTATCAATTACATGTATCAGGGTCAGAAGTCAGAGACTGATTCAACCGCCACTTTGAACCAGCAAGGTGCTGATGTTGGAGTGGTCATCACTAACCTTAAATCCATTCTGAAACTTATTAGTGAAAGGATCATGCTTGTTCCAGATTGCAAACGTTTAGTTATTCAAGTTAGTGGTTCCTTGCTCTCTGAGAAAGGCACTGATTCTTCTGTCCTTATCTGCATATTAGATGTAATGAAGGGATGGATCGAACATGATTTTAGTAGACCTGGTATGCCTTCTGGTTCCAGCACTTTCCTTTCTCCAAAGGAAGTGCTTTCCTTCCTTCAGAAGCTTTCACAAGTTGAGAAGCACAACTTTACCTCAAGTGATGTAGAAGAGTGGGACAGGATGTATCTTGAGCTTCTTTACGGGCTTTGTGCCGACTCAAATAAGTAAGTTATTCTGTAAGTTTTGAATTTTCAAAATATCTTTATTAGACCTGCAAGATTGTTAACTTTGTTGTTGTACCTTCAAGATTGATAACTTTTTTGTTGTACAGGTATCCTCTTTCTTTACGCCAGGAAGTGTTTCAGAAAGTGGAGAGGCAATTCCTTCTTGGTTTACGAGCAAAGGATTCTGAGATGCGGCTGAAATTTTTTACTCTTTATCATGAATCTCTGGGGAAAACATTGTTCTCAAGGTTGCAATATATCATACAAATTCAGGATTGGGAGGCTGTGAGTGATGTCTTCTGGCTCAAACAAGGTCTCGATCTTCTTTTGGCCATTCTTGTGGAGGATAAGCCTATAACACTGGCTCCAAACTCTGCAAAAGTTCCTTCAATTATCGCATCTTGTGCTGTGCCCAATAACCCTGGACCACAACCAATGATTTCGGATGTTCCACATAGTTCAGATGAAACACCCTTGACATTTGATACTCTTGTCTTTAAGCATGCCAAATTTTTGAGTGAAACAAGCAAACTTCAGGTAACCGCATTCTCATTTGGCATTCCATTTTGCTCGCTTGTCACCTTTTTGCCACTCAATAGTTCTTTGAATTCGTTCTTTTTCCCTCTGCTCTCCTGGAGCGAAAAGATTTATATACTCGACTCCTGATATAATTAACATATCAAAATCTTCTTTTACACTACCCGCTTCTTATCTATCGCGAAGAAGAGATAGTGCTCTGCACTCCATTCTGCGCCAATTTTAAATGTTCTCCCTGCTTATCACAGGTAAGGCCGTGTCTTATCCGACACCCCCCACCCCTACCCCGCTTTAGACGAGAGCCTCTGAAATAAGATTTCTAAGACGTTAACGTGAATGATGTGATGTTCCTTGATTGTTGTTGCTTCTTCTTTTGCGAATGAACTATGTTAAAGTTTGTTGTTCAATGGATAATAATTCCGTCCTTTTTTACAAGTACTATGATGCTATTGGAATTGGCTATACTTTATCTCACTATTATTGTACACAGAGCTTGTAATTTATAAAATTATTTTGACTATATCAAGAAATTTATGTAGGTTGCTGATCTTGTGATACCACTTAGAGAGTTGGCTCATACAGATGCAAATGTCGCTTATCACCTATGGGTGTTGGTGTTTCCAATTGTCTGGGTGACTTTACACAAGGAAGAGCAGGTAGCACTTGCTAAACCAATGATAAGCCTCTTAACAAAAGACTATCACAAGAAGCAACAAGGCCACAGGCCAAATGTGGTGCAAGCTCTTTTGGAAGGACTGCAGCTGAGTCATCCACAGCCTAGAATGCCCAGTGAACTAATCAAATATATTGGTAAGACTTATAATGCATGGCACATCTCCATAGCCCTGCTAGAAAGCCATGTGATGTTGTTCTTGAATGATTCAAAATGCCCCGAGTCCTTGGCTGAGCTTTATCGTTTACTGAACGAAGAAGATATGAGGTGTGGATTGTGGAAGAAAAAGTCTGTCACAGCAGAAACTAGGGCTGGGCTTTCTCTTGTTCAGCATGGGTTCTGGCAGCAGGCTCAGACTCTATTTCACCAGGCCATGATCAAAGCGACTCAAGGCACATACAATAATACTGTGCCGAAAGCTGAGATGTGTCTTTGGGAAGAGCAGTGGCTCCATTGTGCTACTCAGCTCAGTCAGTGGGATGCACTGGTAGAGTTTGGTAAACTCGTAGAGAATTATGATGTACTACTTGATGGACTTTGGAAACAGCCTGATTGGACATACATGAAAGATCATGTAATTCCGAAGGCTCAAGTGGAAGAAACCCCCAAACTTCGAATCGTTCATGCTTACTTTGCTCTTCATGAAAAAAATGCTGATGGTGTGGCAGAGGTGGAAAGTCTTGTTGGAAAAGGTGTTGATCTAGCTTTGGAACAGTGGTGGCAGTTGCCCGAAATGTCTGTCCATGCAAGAATCCCTCTTCTGCAGCAATTCCAGCAATTAATGGAAGTTCAGGAATCAACAAAGGTTGTAGTGGACATAGCTAGTGGTAGTAAGCATTCAGGGAACTCTGTGGTTGGAGCAAATAACAACCTTTATGCAGATCTCAAGGACATCCTTGAAACGTGGAGACTGAGGACACCAAATGAATGGGATAATATGTCTGTTTGGTGTGATCTGCTCCAATGGAGAAATGAAATGTATAATACAGTCATTGAAGCATTTAAAGATTTTGGTACAACAAATTCACAACTGCATCATCTTGGTTATCGTGACAAAGCATGGAATGTCAATAAGCTTGCCCACATTGCTCGAAAGCAGGGTCTCAATGATGTTTGCGTATCGATATTGGAGAAGATGTATGGGCACTCTACAATGGAAGTCCAGGTACTGTAAACTTTCCGTATTTCAAGCCTTAGTTGAAATTCCATGTCATTCTTGAAAAAAACCATAATATAAAACAAATTCTTTTCTGTCTTTCTTCTGCTCGAAAGCAGGCCCCAATGATGTTTGGCGCATCGATATTGGAGAAGATGGTTTTTTTTTTTTGGGGGGGTGTAGAAGAAAAGGGTCAGATTTTACTAACAGTTGAACATACAGGCAGTCCTTATGGTTTTTTTAACTGTTGCAGGAGGCATTTGTAAAGATAACAGAACAAGCCAAGGCTTATCTAGAAATGAAGGGAGAGTTGACTAGTGGTCTCAATTTGATTAATAGTACTAATCTGGAATATTTTCCCAATAAACACAAAGCTGAGATATTCCGCCTAAAAGGAGATTTCTTGTTGAAACTAAGTGATTGTGAAGGGGCTAATCTTGCATATTCAAATGCAGTCAGCCTTTTCAAAAATTTGCCAAAGGGATGGATTAGCTGGGGAAATTATTGTGATATGGTATGTCCATTCTTTCTTGGTTGTAATTTATCATACTTTTCTTGATTACTGAGGAAATATTCTGTCTTGTTTCAGGCATATCGGGATACCCATGAAGAAATGTGGTTAGAGTATGCTGTGAGCTGCTTTCTTCAGGGCATTAAATTCGGGATTTCGAATTCCAGAAGCCACCTTGCTCGTGTTCTGTTTCTACTCAGTTTTGATACCTCCAGTGAATCAGTCGGCAGAGCATTTGATAAGTACCTCGACCAAATACCACACTGGGTTTGGCTATCTTGGATACCTCAGTTGTTGCTTTCCTTGCAGAGGACAGAGGGCCCACATTGCAAGCTTGTGTTGCTTAAGATTGCCACTGTTTATCCTCAGGTAAAAAAAGGAAATTAGTAATAGTCAGAGTTATGTGAAGTTATTGGTGCCCTTTAACAATCTTTTCATATTACTTTGAATCTTAGGCATTGTATTATTGGCTGCGGACGTATCTGCTTGAACGTCGTGATGTTGCAAATAAATCTGAATACGGCAGAATGGCCATGCGTATGCAGCAGAATACCTCTGGTACTATGGGTGCAGGTTCAGTTGGTTTGACTGATGGGTCTGCCAGAGTGGCTGGTCAACCCGGGGTTTCGTCGACCTCTGACCAGCTTCATCAGGGAACTCAGCCTGCTTCACATGATGGAAGCAGTTCTCAGGTGCAAGAACCAGAAAGGTCATCAGGTGTTGAGGGTGGTGTGCCAAGTGGAAATGACCAGTCATTACATCAGAGTTCATCGGTAGATGGTAGCCAGGGTACACTTAGACGTAATGGTGCATTGGGTTCGGTCGCTTCTGCAGCAGCCAATGGTTTTGAGGCTGCAAAAGATATAATGGAGACACTTCGAAGCAAGCACACAAATCTGGCCAGTGAACTGGAGGTACTTCTCTTAAAAAACAATGCAGTCTGTAATTCTGTATATAGTGCCGTCTTGGTTGTAACTGTTTTCCTTGTCAATATACCTACAGAGCTCTATCAAACCTACCTATCAAATGATTGAAGTGTCCGAATACTTTTCTCTCTAAATTTAGAATGCAAGTGCAAGAGATAACAATGTCATATATTATTAACTTCTCCTTTCGGGCACTTCCGGTAATTAGCTTCTAGATTACCCATCTTACCATTAAGTTCATTACTTCATTACCTCATATCTCAAGATCTAGAAGAGAGGGCGGTTTGAAATGCCATAGCTGGTTATTTTAGTTCCCCTTCAGTAGTTTTTCTAACATAATTGGTTAGATCTTGCTTGTTCTTACAAGTCAACCAGTAATCAAACTGATGTTTTGTTATATCTGCGATTACAGATATTTCTCACAGAAGTTGGATCCAGATTTGTTACCTTGCCCGAGGAGAGGCTACTTGCTGTGGTAAATGCTTTGCTTCACCGCTGCTACAAGTATCCAACTGCCACTACAGCAGAAGTTCCCAACTCCCTGAAGAAGGAGCTCTCCGGCGTTTGTAAAGCTTGTTTCTCGGCCGATGCTGTGAATAAACATGTTGATTTTGTGAGGGAGTACAAGCAGGAGTTTGAACGTGATCTTGATCCGGAGAGTACTGCTACATTCCCAGCCACACTTTCTGAATTAACTGAAAGACTAAAGCACTGGAAAAATGTTCTTCAGAGCAATGTGGAGGACCGATTTCCAGCAGTCCTCAAGCTTGAAGATGAAAGCAGGGTATTGAGAGACTTCCATGTTGTCGATGTGGAAGTTCCTGGACAGTATTTTTCTGATCAGGTACCAGTGATATTAAAATGAGAATTGAGTTTATCAACCCAAGTAATAGCTTATTAGATTCTTGGAACACTGGACAATACTACTGGAAAGTAATTCTTTTTTGACTTACGATTATGGTAGTCCTTATCTTTGTAATTTATTTTCTGTTCTACATAAATTATCATCTAAGCAAACTGTATATCTACTTTTTGTAGGAAGTAGCACCTGATCATACAGTGAAGTTAGACAGGGTTGGTGCTGACATTCCCATTGTGCGTAGGCATGGAAGCAGTTTCAGGCGCTTGACCCTGGTAGGATCGGATGGTTCTCAGCGCCATTTCATTGTTCAGACGTCTCTAACTCCAAATGCAAGGAGTGATGAGCGAATATTGCAGCTTTTCCGTGTGATGAACAAAATGTTTGACAAACACAAGGATTCTAGACAGCGGCATATTTACATTCATACACCCATCATTATTCCCGTCTGGGCACAGGTAACTGATTTGTATATGTGCTTACTGCTTACTGCTTGGTCCTGGAACATCATATCCGGCTTGTTGTATAAATTGTTTTCCCTGCCAATAACATTTGTATTTATATTCCAATTTTCCAGTGTGTTGCAAGTCACTTGTATTCTTGTATTCTTGAGGTGATGGTGTTTATTATCAGTAACTGATATTTATAGTTACTATACAACCGTCCATCATGCGGATGTGATGTAGTATTTCTTTACCTGTGGTTACCGTTCTACTGTCCCAGACAGCAGCTCCTCTCAGACTACTGTAATTTTATTTTATTATATTAAATCATGTAATTGTATATTCTCTTGCTTATATAAGTTGGTTATGTGATTGTATATTCTCTTGCTTATATAAGTTGGTTATGGAATCTTACATCTTAAGATGTCTTAATCCAACAGGTTCGCATGGTAGAAGATGATCTGATGTATAGCACGTTCCTTGAGGTATATGAGAACTATTGTGCAAGGAATGACCGAGAAGCTGATCAGCCAATTACCTTTTTCAAGGAGCAGTTAAACCAAGCCATATCAGGCCAAATCTCACCAGAATCTGTTGTTGATCTTCGACTTCAAGCTTATAACGAAATTACCAAAAATATTGTTACTGATAACATTTTCTCCCAGTATATGTACAAGACACTGCTAAATGGTAATCACATGTGGGCTTTCAAGAAGCAATTCGCTGTCCAGTTGGCTCTTTCAAGTTTTGTATCCTACATGCTACACATCGGAGGAAGATCACCAAATAAGATATTATTTGCCAAGAATACTGGGAAGATATTCCAGACCGACTTCCATCCAGCATATGATCAAAACGGAATGATAGAGTTCAATGAACCAGTACCTTTCCGGTTGACGAGAAATTTACAGGCATTTTTCTCTCACTTTGGGGTGGAAGGACTTCTCGTCTCTGCCATGTGTTCAGCAGCGCAGGCAGTTGTTTCTCCTAAAGTAAGTTTTATTTGTTTTGAACCATTAAGAATGAGAGACTTATTGACATTCTTTTCAGATGGTTATGTGTGGTTAACATATGATTTTAATGTACAGCAAACTCAGCATTTGTGGCATCATTTGGCTATGTTTTTCCGGGATGAGCTATTATCCTGGAATTTCAGAAAACCTGGAACTCCGTTTGCTCCTATAATTGGAGGTGGTTTCTTGAACCCAGTTGACTTGAAACAGAAGGTTACTACCAATGTTGAGCATGTGATCGGTCGAATCAATGGAATAGCTCCTCAGTACATTTCTGAAGAGGTAAGATCTTATTATTTCCTTTTCGTTGCTCCCTCCATCTCAAAAATAGTCTGCCTTCAATCAGGCAACCTAAATTAATGTAAAATAGGAGTAGCATATTAAAGTAGAGTGTAATATATAACCGCCGTCAAAGGCTCTAAGTAGTGTTTGCTCTTTACTCTTGGGTCAATACGCAAACAGCCTTCCTGTTACAACAGTGGTGCCTCTTCAAAGGCATTGTTGTTTGTTAATGTATGTATCGACTACCTGGACCCCCCTTTTCCTGATATTTTTATTTCAAATGTCTTCTGATCAGGAGGAAAACGGTGTTGATCCACCCCAATCCGTCCAACGGGGAGTGACCGAGTTGGTTGAGGCTGCGCTTACTCCTAGTAACTTGTGCATGATGGATCCGACATGGCACGCCTGGTTTTGATTACAGAGAGATTGCTGTAACTAAACTCTTGTACATATAGAACCTTTGAAGTAGTAGACGATCTTACGTGTTTATTGATCGTCAGTCTTCAGTTTCTGATATGAACTTGACTCGGTTAGTATTAATCCTTGATAACAAGTTATTATGCAATAATATTTATCTTTGTACTGGAGCTGACTTGGTTAATTTTAGTGTTCGTTTATAATTATTCTGCATAATAACTTGTTATCAAGGATTAATACTAACCGAAAAGTGTATGATGTTTTTTGTTGATAAAATTGTAAAAGTGATGTTTTGTTGATAAAATTGTAAAAGTGATGTTTTGTTGATAAAATTTAAGAAGGTTTCCAACTCATTGAAGAAATGACTTTTTGGATTATTATTGTGAGTTCCTAACAAGTTGACATTGATCAAGTTATTAGAGGTTTTGGATTCGACTTTACTATCAACTCATTCTGAAATGGTTGTTTCGTCTTTCTGGAGACTCTCGAGGATTCTAAGTCCTATAGATAAAAACTTAGCATGCTTCGAGAATAATTTAAGGAAATCAAAATGAGTTGAAGGGTTTCTATGCTTATTGAATCCAGAAAACAAAATAGTAAATATATAGGTCGTCACAAGCCAGACAACAACTAATAATGAATGGGAAAAATGTTACAAAAACACAATAATAACCATAAATTTTTCAGTCTTGATCATGAAAACGAATGTGTTTCCCTTCTGGTTTTGGCAAGCCTTTCAAGATCAATGCAGGTGAAGCAACAAACCACTCTTCTTCAACATCAATAAGCTCACCATCACTATCATACACAAATCTTGAATGCTTTCCAGCTTTCTGTGTTACTTCTTTCACAATATTCATCTTGCTCATTTCTACACATAGCTCATTTACATCACTTGTTTTCTTCTTTTCTTTTATTTCTGCAGATGAATCATACTCATCTAGTTTCTCCATAAAATCAAATATTAATGATCTTGTCACAAAATCTTTCTTTTCTTCAAATTTGCCATTGCCCATCTGTTATAAAATCATTAAAGAAATTTAACAAGTACAATAAAAAGTTACAAGAAAATTATATGATTAAAATATTTTAAAGACAAATCCATTGATAGTCAAGTTCGTATTATTAGAGTAAGTAATAAAAAATAATCATTAAAACGTTAATTAATATATTGGGGGTAGCAATAAAAATTCGATATTTAACCACTCAAGCAGAAAAGTACTAATAACACATGATTTTAAATACTCTACCTTAGAGATTTCAACCTTGTTTCCAAATAAAGAAGGTGTAGCAGAAGCTAAACCTATGCATTGATTCTCAAAAACATTTTGTGAAGGAATGTTCATGAGGGGATTCAATGCAACATTTTCAGGAAATATTCTTGAAAGATTAGTATTTTCCTCAACTTTTTCCAAAAGGGTCTTCACTTGGCCTCTCAATAATGATTCTCCAGAACCCATAATTTTGCAATCAACCTTTTTCTTGGACTTTTCAGAAAATGGTGTTTTCAAGAACTGTGCCTTTGCCAAACCAACTATTGGTGAATCATTTGTTATATCAACAAGTGCCTTTTTATGATTCCTCATTTCTCCAATTCTTTGCATTGAGTTGTTTGCATTTCTTTCACCTTCTGCCATTTTCTCTGCTCATGAAACAATAAAATAAAATTAATTTTAATGAATGAAACAATTTCGAATATTATCTAATGTGTAACGGGAATATATCGTTTGTTACATTACATGTTACACTAACAATATTAAACAACATACTGGTCTGTGATCTTGTTACCCTTCTGGTTGATGATGGAGTCTCCATTTTAGTTCTTGATTAAGGGAAATTCAGAAACTAGTTTACACACAAGAAATTATTAAAAAAAATTATGGAAAATAATTAGTGTGGCTTGTTGGAAGATGTTCATGTGCCTAAAATGGCTTAGTAAGGGGTTTATAGTGAACTATTCGACCGTTAGGATGGACGCATGGTGTGATGAAAATGCCTACTAGCCGTTAGGATTGGGGGGAGGTTAACATTTGGTAATCCCTCATTATTGGTATTATAGCTATAGAAATGGAAAATAATCATATTATTTCAATTTCTGTTTGTGTAATAATTACTCCTAATAATATATTTTACTCCGTATTTCAGTACTTATAATTTATTTGTGAACGTAATAAATCGAGAATGATTACAATGCATAATCTCAAATCATTATACACGAAGCAGAATGTTTTAATTTATGTATGTATAACATATAATCATCATACTTTTTATAATTTTGTTTCTTAAACATATTCCGCTGTAGCGCAACTCAAATTGGAATATCTCTAAATTATCCGGGTTCGACTCCCGGCAGCGGAAGACTTTTTTTATATGCTTTCTTATTTATTTTATTACTCCGCATTATAAATAGGTGTGTGAGAACTTTATAGATGGAGAATTAGAGACCACAAATATATTTGTGCATTCAAAATATAAAACATAATAAATCTACTATTTTGGTAGTTTATTGGTGCTTTTTTGTTTTATTTTTTAATTCTTTTGTAATATTTTTTTTCATTTCCTCTTTAATAAGATTGGTATTTTGTTTTTAGATTTCTTTTTCTCATTTATTTTTAATTTTTTCTAAGGTTGGTACTTTAGATCAATTGCATCAAACTTGTATTTTCAATGCAAGAACAAAAACTTGTCTGGCCTAATTTAAACGATTCAAACCTTTAAGCGATTATATTTTCTTTCTTTGGTGATAAGTGATTTCGATTGTACTTCAGCTTTAGCCCATAATTGTATATCTAATATGCTTTTCCTAATTCAATTCTACAATTTATATCGTATCTATAATAAATATCAAATAAATAAAAAATGATAATCTTGTTTCCTCAAACAAGAAAATAAACACATCAAATCGCTCCACAAAGAGAAGTGAATAAAAATAAAAACAATCTGATTTCTTTTTAATAAATGATTGTGAGAAGCTAGACAAAAGAACAAGAGGAGGTCATTCGTCTGTCGTTCGTCTTGAAAACGAATATGTTTTTATGAATGCAATGCAGTTTCCTCTTCACTGTCATACACAAACCTCATATGCTTCCCAGTTTTCTTGGTTTGTTTTGCAAAATTGATATTGCTCAACCCTTCACATAGCTCATCCATGGGGGTTTCGATCACTTCTTCGTCGTCTTCTAATTCATCCTTTCTACTACTCACATTAACCTCAATAGACCACACTGATGAATCATCATCTTCGTCGTCATAGTCACTAAATAACTTCGAATCATCTACTTTCTCACTAAATTCAAATAGCAATGATTTTGTTACCAAATCCTTATGTCCTTCAAAAAATCCATTGCCCATCTGCACAAAAACCAAATATTAGTACTAAAAAATGCAACATTTAACCAAAAAAACAGTACAAATTACGCAACTTTCTTTAGCCAAAAAACGGAACAATGCCATAACTCTGGAATTTTTTTAAAAATAAATTTACCTGAGGGATGATCAATTTGTCTTCAACTGGAGTAACAGAAGCCAATTCCATGATTTGACTATCAGAAAAATCGGCGATTTGAGGCGTATTTGCTGGAGTTGGTGCAAGAATATTGATTGGGGAATTCACAAATCCATAAAAGTGGTGAAATTGTTTGTTTTCTTGAGATATTTTTGGGAATTCAGCCTCTTCTTCAACTTTATCCAAAAGGGTCCTCACTTGATCCCTCAACAATGCTTCACCAGAACCAGGAGTACCAATGTTGACTTTTGAGTTGACCATTTTCTTGGACATTGCAGAAGATGGTGTCTCAAAATAACTTGTTTTTGCCAAACCAATAATGGGTGATTCATTTGTTATATCAATAAGAGCTGCTTGATTTTTCTGCTTTCTTCCAGTTTTTTCCATTGATTTGGTTGCATTCATTTCACATACTTCAAATTTCTTTGTTCATAAAAAAACACAAAAAATTCAAAAAAAAAAAATTAGCAAATTTTTTTATAAAGAATAATTTAGACAAAGAAAAATTAATGATTTCGAAACGTACTTGATTGGGTTTGTGAGCTTGTTACTCTTGTTGTTGATGATGGGGTCTCCATTTTTTTTCTCGATTGAGTATGATATAGTATTATTATGCACAAAAAATATGAAAACAAGTAAAATATCAAAAGTGGTCTCTAGAAATTGATATTGATTTTTCTGAGTACTAGAGATTTGAAGGGAATTTTTGTATGTCAAAAATGAGAGATGTTGAATATTATTAACTTTGTTTAAAGGGTTTTATAGCGTAAAATATGACCGTTAACTAGCCGTTGGGGATACTAATTGTTGTGGACTTTTGCTTAATGAGCATATCTCTCGAATGGTAAATGGACCAAACCATGTTTTATGTTATGATAATTTCGAGTCCAATGGCGTGCCACGTGTCCCGTGATAGCTAGGTTGGTACAATTCAAGACCAACCCAACACTGCTTGAAGTTGGACGGCTCATATCCGCACGCCTCGTGACTCAGATAAATATATACATCCATCCCATAGGTCATTTATTTTAACCTACATCAATCGGGCTCTTTATTTCTTGTGTAATCGATATTCTTGATAACCTAAGAATGGATGAACAAGGAATAAATTCTGTCTTCTAGGATAAGTTGAATTCGTCATTATATGATAAACGTGTTTAGCGGTGGAGTGTCCTTTATGCAAAGTTACGGTCCCGAGCCTCGCTGAGTCTGCGGACTCGGCTCCTCTGATGACGAGTCATCCTCCCCATGTCGAAGTCATCCTTATCACGAATTCACCTATCATCAGGCGACGGTTTGAATAAAGTAGTCTCGAGAATCACGCCCACTAATGATGATGTCAAGTCCTCTACCGCTATAAAGGTAATGTCCCTCTCTTATTGGTACTTTCTTCTTCTTCAACTCTTAATTTTTTTACGCTTATATTATCTAAACTGCCCTCTTGCATAAATTTTAATTTATCCTCTCTTTGAGCTTGTTCTCCTAATCATTCATCTCCACAAAGGCATGTCATTTTTAATCGTTAGTTTCTTTTCTCGCTTTTGAGATTGGCTCTGCCCTGGGCTGCGCTGGGAACATGAACGGTTTTGTGGGGATTTAGGATTTTCTGGGTTCAAAGACGTGATTTCTGAAAGTGTTACTCGTTTCGATTGCATGTGTAATGTAAATGTCCATTACGATTATTATATCGACATGATGTGATCTAGTATTCCGCATAACCTTGATATTATCGTGAGTTTCATTTTAGTAATTTACAATAACTATTTATTGAACACTTAGTTTGAGTAATCTCATTTAACTAAAACTAGCAAACGACCGGTTATAACACTGCGAACGTGGCATAATTATCGAAATCAAGATACTGATTTTTAATACTCTCACTCTGTTTTGACGACATTTTACAATTCTTTTATCACGCAATCTCTAGTCATAAAGTTGACTATAAGAAGTTGGGTGTCATGAAACACCTACCTACTTTCTTACTCGTTTCGAATCAATCAAAATTATGGCGTCTCCATAAACCAATCGCCTCCTAATACTATCAGAGTACTGAGATCTACCGCAGATATCACACGGATAAACCTCTTATAATATATCAACACCATCATATACTTCATCGTGTCACCCAACATATGTCGTTATAATCCCCGCTAAGGGGCACACACACGCTTCGACATAGTCAAGCACACAACTCATATAACATAAGTAGTTATATACTTTGTGTCTAAGAATTGTTAAACTTTACCAGCCTCTAAGCAAACATCATGTGACACTTGATATACATATCTTTTTATGATTTTGCAAATGGCCAATCCAACTCCTCGCTTATAGAAACCGATAGCCCATAAGATCATCAAACGTAAGCTCTTTCGATCCAAGAGAATTGATCATCAATCACTATGTCAATACCAAATGTTTGTCGCCTGCATCACAAGATTCAACTGTTGCTTGCTAATAATCAACCAATTCTCTTTGTGGGCGGTGAATATGGTCTTTTCCCCGAAATTTTGCCCCTATTACGCACCCTATCCCCATATTTGTGTGTTTTTTTTGAGTGGCCTTGATGATCCCTTCTATTCAACTTCTCCTCGAAGATCGCTTCTTGGACCTTTCTTTCTTTGTAGGTTTTCCAAATCAATGTGTTTGTTGACCGTTTTGGTCAACTTATCCATATGTGGCATCCAAGACCAATGCCTTCTTCAACTTGCTATAAAAGCGTGTGTCATAAAAGTCAGATAAGCTATCTTTATCAATGCTCAACGTTATTCAATGGCTTTGTATCGCTTCACGGAAGTCCTTAAGTTTAATTGGGCCTCGTCATTAGAATCCATTAAGGCTCTTTCTAGCTTTTATTTGTAATGGACATGTCAGATTCGGGCAATGAAAACATTTGTTGTATTAGCATACTAATCAATCTGAATTTGTCGGAAACTCCATATATCAATTCAACGCACTCGCTAGACTATTATCTGGAAATGCCTTGCATAAATATCCATGTCAATCGTGGCACAGTGCCTGCGGGTCCCTCTATACCAATTATAAGTACTATGTAAATTGAGGTAAAATGAATCTCAATGGTATAAGTATTGCATTTAGTCTTCATAAAGAAATGGCATAATCACACAGAACAACATGTCTCGCTCTTCCTAGTGCGAGCGCAAAGACCGTTTGTTTGAATTGGCCGAATCCCTTTTCTCGATTTCGCAAGAAGTTTTGTAATGTATGCTACATCGGGTATCTACTTAATGGATTGTTTGGCGTACCACTGATGGCCTATAAGAAGCGGTCCCCGGGAGCCTACCATACTCGGGAGCATGAGTCGGGTATACAGGACTGTAGCTGGTTATAGCGGGTCATCAAGAAGATACGATTCCCCTTTTCCTCCGCTTCATGTTCCGAGCGAGCTACTTCATCAAGCCTTTCGCCTTCACTTAACTAGCTTTATCTCTTTCTAGAATAAGATCCACCTGTCTCTGAATCTCCTATTCTCTAGCCAAACGAACCCTTCTTTGAACTTCTTCACAAATTTTCTCCCTCGAACACTGCCCCATTGGGAAAATCATTGGGGGACATTAATGTCATGCTGAGATGGACCGGTATATCATCCATAGGTGTTTGTTGCCTGCTGATTCGAGTCGCAGATGTTTTGATTTCGAGGAACTTCGATGATGCCTCCCACATACTCGCCATTTGTTCCGCCGAATTTCATATGATGGCTCATCTTCGATCCATGTTCATTGCCGTAATAATCAACCGACTCGCTATCACCGTGGGTTTGGCGAAAGAGAAATCCTTCGGGATGTATGGCCGCGTGGTTTCTTCGTACTTTTTCACTCCTATTTTGACAAACCGGTCAGCATTTCAAGAGATGAAATTTTTTATTACCTCAAATACGAATACATCGTATTTATAGACACAAGACAAATGGAGGTACTAGATTGCCGATCATCGAGGCGCTGCCACGTGTCTCTCGTGACATCGGGTACAAAACCAAGACCAACCCAACGAGCCGACCGGCGCCCATATCGGTACGGTTCGTGACTTGTATAAATATATACTGTTATCCATCTCATAGGTCACTTATTTTAACCCACATTATTAGTATTATCAATCCGATTCCTATTACGCCGGTTAAGTTTCGAATAGAGCTGAGCGAACTAATGGGTTTAGTTTAGAGCTCAATACCTAAGAAGTCGAGACAAACTCACCAAATCAACATTTTCAAACATAGGGAAATGGAAGACAATTCATTTCTGAACAAATTCCTGATTAATCTTCGCTCATCCTGCAAGTAAGCTATATTGTTTCTCTAATGATACCCTCTTTCTTTTATTTGCTGCATTTTTCGTTTTTTAAGTGGAGCATTTTATCAAACACTTAAGATTACATTATTTGTAATACATTTTCTTGAATTTAAGGTATTATACAGGGTACCCTAACGATTTAGGACCATCAAGATTAATTCATTTCACTTCAGAGCGTGAATTTGTCCAACTTCTTCACCATGGTTACCCCATAGTCGTTGCCTTTACCATTAGGTAAGTATATTGTCCAAAAAGATTGATTATTTTACCAAGTTTTTTTCCCTGATTTGTCTTTTGGTGATCTTTTTAGGGGTAATTATACAAACCATCTTGACAAAGTAATAGAAGAAGCTGCAGCACAATTTTACCCACATGTTAAATTTATGCGTGTAAGTTGCTATTTGTTTTATTCTTTGTACTCCTTGGCCCTTGCATATAATATGGATTTTCCAGTTTTCAACAGTTTTGAGTTTCGATAGTTGACTTTTTAGTTCCCGTCTGTTTATTTATATGTGTTGTATGATATTTGGTGAAGAATATGTCAGATGCTAGTATTTTTAGTATATTTTAATATAGTATGGTAATTTGATTTAAATCGAAGTTATGTGTATTAGTCAAGGCTACAAAAGTTTTTGATTCTGACCACTGAAAATCAAAATGTGGTCTTTTCGAGATGTAGAGTATTTACGTTATTGTGGTGTTGAATTACTGAAATGATCCTTGTACGGTATCAACTAATGAATTTGCGCAGAATTTTATTTAGTAGAGAAAGTAGTTATCGTGTATGCTAACTTTGCTACGTTTAATGTAAATGAGTGAAACGGGTTACATGTCGTGAGCCTTTTTATATATTTTGTTTTCTGGGTAATAACCTGTTTTAGCTTGTGTACTTGAGCTTATTCTGGTTTACATTCGCTTCTTGTTTTTGCAATGTTTCAACTTCCAAGGTTGAGTGCCCCAAATATCCTGGATTCTGTATTACACGTCAAAAGAAGGAGTATCCATTTATCGAAATATTTCATAGTCCTGAACAGGTTTGTTAATGATCAAAATCCCTTACACGTGCTGTTCTCTTGTTATTTTTTGTGATGTATGTCGTATCTTTTGCCTTACTCTTCTTCCATGTCGTATCTTTTGCCTTAATTTTGTCTTGTCGTGCCAAGTGTTTTTTGGATTCTTTTGTTCTTTCTCCAACTAATTGACATATATGCTGGTCCAGGCAGCTAATCAAGGAAAGGTTGCTGATCCAAATATTACAAAATACTCTGTCAAAGTTTTACCTGTAAGTTCATGGATCTTCTATTGCGCGTATCTGGTAATTATGAACATTGAAATCTGAGGAAATTAGTTGCATAATAAGTTGCAGAAGGTATCCTTCATCTCAAATTGACATTTAGACCTCATTATCTTACTTATGTTATTGACTCTATAATTGATGGAGAAAGTCCAGATCAAATATTAAAAGTGGCCAACTCTGAGCATGAGCCATCTCTTGCCTAGTTGTGCACGCATGAGTAGGAATTAGGAATCAGGCTTCCATATTGAGTGCTTTACATTGGGGTTTTAATGTTTCTGTGCCTCAACCTATTCCCTTATTGCAGCTCATTGCTTAAAAGACATTTCTTACATTAGTTCTCGAGTATATGATGTTTTTTTCAATTATTCTCAAGTCTCATGCTATCACCCTTTCGGAATGTCCTAATCGCAGTTCTTGTTTTACAGTTTAATTATGATCTCAGCGTCTATGGATTCCGCGAATACTTCAAGCGCCATGGTATTCAGTCGTCTGGCCCTAACTAACACAGTGTATATCTTGCTGTTGCTGAAACCAACATTAGCTGTGTTAAATGTACCGAACACCTACAATAGTGGTGGATTTGCTTTCGGCATTAAGAGTGGTCAGAGTCTCAGAGAGAGATGTGCTAACACGTCAACACTGCTACTGTCTTGTTGTCAAATGTCATCTATGGATATTTTCTTGGTCCTCCCAGTTATAAAATGTGCACTTGCTTGTCATCCTTGTGCTTGTACAATCAAGCGGATCTCATATATGTTTAGATATGTTTCATATAAGGCTTAATTTCATCTGGGCTTAAACTCCAAATTGTTCACATCAAAGCCTCATTGAAAATTATACCCGAGCTTCTCTACTTCTTGTTATCTTCAATGAGGTGCTCAATTTCAGCTCTTCTGCTGGACCATCTTACTGAGTGAAATAAATACTCCTAAGGATATACAGAGTAATTATTTTGTCACATTCCAATTGCTTGTGCTACAACGGACTTTGTTAACAATTGCTTAAAAATCCGACAGACCCGGAAGCACCTCTTCTTTCAAAGAGAGGATCGGTTATTCACATTTCATTTGATGGTCAAAGGCGAATTGAAAGCTAAGCGCTGGGGATCTATTCTTTCTTTTTCCGAAATTTATCTTGAGATTGTGTACGTTTACTCTTAAACTTTTCGCTTTACATAGTAGTAATATTTTTTGTTAATGAAACAATAGTCGGGTCCAATAGTCAGTCATTGCCGTAAATAGCTATCACAAAATAGAGAAAATGTCTCCTTTAATTGACGACATAAAAAAATAGGAAAACGTTACAAAATTAATATTAACCGCATTTAATATAAGTTCAAGACACTGTGAATTGTTTTGATCACGAGTTGAAAATCAGAAAGCATGTAAAAAAAAGGATTTTGCCGAGTCGAACCCGATGGTTATCATTAGTCCAATTTTTGTTGTGCTACAGCGACTTTATTAATAATGGCTTAGAGTAAATTGTTTTGATCAAAGAGTAGAAAATCAGAAAGATTGAGAAAAAAGATTTTCCGCTGCCGGGAGTCGAACCCGGATGGTTTAACTTCTTCCAATTTTCGATGTGCTACAGTGGATTTAGTTACCATTGACTTTGAATAATATATTTTATAAGATCATATATTCATATTTAGAAGAAAAATTAAAATGGTGAAGGCATATTATATAATACTCTGCTCATTTCATCCACTTTGTAACTAATTTATCCATTCATCCCATCGAAAATTCTAAAGTGTACCATTACGTCCATTCAATTTAGTTGAGTGGTAGAGTGACCGTTAACTCTAATTAAATGAGATAATTTTATAATTATTTTTTACAGAATTCCTTTTTCAAATAAATCATTGTAAAATAGGGATATTTTGTAATTTTTACGAACTTGACCTTTAAGAAAAACTTATTTTGATTTTTTAAAAATATTTTTGATAATAAGTTACAGAGTGGGTGGAATGAGCAGAGAGTTTATATAGTGGATTGCTCTGCCTTTTGCCCAAATTAAAAACTAAAAAATATGGTGGTTTACTAGACATAAGTTATTGAGCATAAACTAAAATGAGGATACAATCAATAAAATTGAGACGGTATTGATCACTAGTGATAAAAAAATGACAAATAATCGAAAATTGAGTGAAGTCTTATGTCATTCGGTATAAAAATATCTTTGTATAAATATTTTTTTTTTGTAAACATAAATAACTTATTATCAATCCGAGTCCGAATACTAGGTTGATTTTCGAATATCTATTCAAAACCCGAATCGAATTGGTTTAGTTTAGAGTTCAATAGTCAATACTACCAGTGTAAGAACTCAAAGAAAGAACCAACTCACCAATCAACATTTCCAATAAAGAGTATAAAATTATCAGACTCGTTGCAAGTAAGCTACTTTCTTTACATGATTGCTTTATTCTTCGTTTTTCACCGGAGCATTTTATCAAAAATGTTTTGTTAGTGCATTAAAAAATTGTTTACCCGGATAATTTAGACATATTCCAATTTGTTTGTGCTACAAAGGACTTTGTTAACAAGTAAATTATTTTGATCAAAGAGTAGCAAATCAGAAAGCATGTAAAAAATTATTTCCGCTGCCGGGAGTCGAACCCGGATGGTTTATCATTAGTCCAATTTTTGTTGTGCTACAGCGGATTTAGTTACCAATGACTTTGAATAATATAATTTATAAGATCTTATTTAGAAGAAAAAATTATCACTCTAAAAAATATGGTGATTTACTAGGCATAAGTTATTGAGCATTAACTAAGATTTAATGCACGTTGCATAAATCCTACGAGTAACAATTGTATTTATGGTGAGTAATATTGTATTGTTAACTGAGTAGTATTTACATTATTTGTGACTAATTTTTTATTAATAACATTATCATTAATATTGGATAATGTTAGAACGAGTAATGATAATATAAGCACCATGGTTATTAAATTACCTTTTCACACAATGATTGTTTGCATTTCTAATATACCTTTTTATAATCTCAATATAGATTTTTATATTTTCAATGTAACTTTTTACAATCTCAATGTAGCTTTTCATTTCCCCTTAATAAATCAATTTCCATCTAAACAATAATCTATTTTGAAACGGATGGAGTATTAAAATTATAAATTTATCCCAAAATTACTCCTCAATGCCTATTGCATCGGTCGAACGGTTTTGTTTGTCTCAGACTATGATGAAATCAAATACAATTGATATATAATAGAGACAATTAAATTAATCAAAAATGTTCTTTATTCAAGTTTGCAGTGTCAATTTTGATATTTTAGCAATTGAATAACGCATATCATTATTTTAGTGAAATTTCAATATATGATTTATTGAAAAATACTTTTGTAATATTCTATTAGCGAATGCTCAATATTTTTTTAAATTAAATTTCATTTGATTTAAGATTTTAGTTGAAAGTTTCGAACCATTCCAGTAAAATAAATATAAAAACGGAAGAAATTTAATTTTTTAATTAAACTAACTTCTCTTCCTTAATTCTGGTGAGAAATGAACAAAGTTGAGCATAAAAATCGGCATTTCAGTTCATATTCGTATCTATAAGAAAAAAAAATACTACAATAACTCGATCCCGAAACCTCAAAAAATATGGCGTGTCACTGGACTTTATAGTTTATCTACTCTTGCAATCAATACTACTATTTTACAAATTAGGGTTCTAGGGCTTATTTTTGGTGAAATTTATTAAGTTTTCAATTGTAGGGCAAGTTTTTTAAGGTGAAGTCTTATTTTTTTTATTTCTAGGGTCAAGTTTCTTCATTTTAATAAGAATTCTTTGAGAGATTTCTCAATTTTAGTGGAAGTTTTTTAAGGTGAAGTTTTATTTATTTTTATTTTAAGGTGAAGTTTCTTGATTTTAATAAGAAATTTGTTGATTTTTCAGGGCTTTCTCAATTTCAGATTTTTCAGGGCTTTCTCAATTTTAGGTGAAGTTTATTGATTTAAGGTGAAGTTTGGTATTTTTTTCAGGGCTTTCTCAATTTGAGTTGATGTTTATGGTGAAGTTTTATTTATTTTTATTTTTAAGGTGTAGTTTCTTGAATTTTAATGTGAAGTTTGTTGATTATTCAGGGTTTTATCAATTTCAGATTTTCAGGGATTTCTCAAGTTTTGGTGAAGTTTCTTGATTTTTTTCAGGGCTTTTGCAATTTTAGTTGAATTTCTTGAATTTTTAGGACTTTTTTTTTTTTTTGGTGAAGTTTGTTGAATTTTGGTGATCTATCACTTTAGGTGAAGTTTGTTGCTTTTTAAAGTGAAGTTTTTTTTTATTACATTAAGGTGAAGTTTGTCGATTTTTCAGGGATCTCTCAAATTTAGGTGAAGTTTGTTGTTGATTTTAAGGTGAATTTTCTTGATCAATGGCGGAGAAGAGGAAATCGAGAGGTGTTGTTTTGAACTTCCGCGATGCAAAAGGGTATGGCTTCATTAAGCCCGATGGTGCCGGAGAAGAAGAGCCAGACGTTTTCGTCCATCATTCTGAAGTCAAAACTGAAGGCCATCGTACCCTCCGCTCTGGACAAGAAGTTGAATTTCTGATGTATCAAGATGGGGATAAGTTCAAGGCTGTGGATGTTGTTGTCGTAGGAGGTCAGGGTAGTGGAGGACGTGGGGGTGATGGGTTTAATAGGAGGATTGGTAATGGTTACCGTGGTGGAAATGTCGGTGGTGGTGGTGGAGGGGGGGAATGTTATACTTGTGGGAAGCCTGGACATTTCTCTAGGGATTGTTATGAGACTAGTGGCGGAAATGGTGGTGTTGGCGGCGGTGGTAGTGGTGTGTGTTACACTTGTGGTGGAATTGGGCATTTGGCGAGGGAGTGTCCAACAGGGCGGAAACGTGGTTGTTTCAACTGTGGGAACCCGGGACACATGGCTGCAGACTGTCGGGAGATCATTAATGGAAGCTACCAGAGTGGAGGCGGTGGCAATGCGGGCGGCCTTGGTTTCAGCAGTTATGGTGGCAATGCAGGTGGACTTGGTTTCAGCAGATTTGGTGGCAATGTTAAATCTTGTTTCAATTGTGGGGAACAAGGGCATATGGCTAAAGACTGTCAAGAGGTTAGTATGGGAGGTGGCAGCCGTGGTGGAAATGCTAATGCCGGTGGTTTTAGCCAGAGAAACTGCTTTAAGTGTGGAGAGCCAGGCCACTTTGCCCGGGAATGTCTATCAGTGAAATGATCGTGTCCCAACACCCAACTCATTCGTAAATCCTTCTATTTCCCGTTAATATAGTATTTGAAGTAGTTTAGAATATGCTGTCTACTTACAGTGGAAGGATCTTGAAGAATTATATGCTACATGTTTCTATATTAACCGTGCAATTTAGCAATGCTCCTTGTCTCTACTGGTTCATTTGAAATATAGTTAAGAGTGTGGAAATACTGATTTGAAGTGCTTGATTGTTATTGGATGGTGTTTCATGTTCAGTGCAATGCTGGTTTAATTCATTGACTTGCTTGATCATGCAGTCTCTGTTAAATTTTAAGGGGGGTTTAGCTTACTTTTCTGGTGATAAAACTAACTTGTATATGATCTCCTACTGGAATTTGACAGCCATGATTATTATAATTTGCGTAGAAGAAGTCTTATAGTCGAACATTATGGAGCATGCAATCGGTCTGTTGAGCCTAGCTTGGCTTGAACTCAATAGGTCTTCTGAGATCCATTGGCCCAAAATTGGTAGAGCTTCTACGAGCTGTTGCAATCGGTCTTGAGCCTAGCTTGGCTTGAACTTGTCGAGGCTTGTGTGATTGCGGGGTACTAACTACTATGTCTTGTCCTATCTCGGGCTTAAACTTGCCGACACTTGTGTGATCGTGGGGTCATTTGTCCTGAGCCTAGCTCGGGCTTGAACTTGTTGAGACGTGTGATCGAGTCTTTAAGAGCATAAGTTGATTAGCTTACTATAGTTGATTAGCTTCAATTGTTTCAATGAAATTCAACTGAACAATAAGGTAATCTGACAGATTCAACTTTAGAATAATACCCTTAATTCTCAAGAACTCTTAGCAAACCTTATTTTAGCAATATAACTCCGACTTTATTTACAGAGGTAGATTCATGAAAACATGACCTATGTCCGAAAACAGACAAGTCACATTTGGCTTTCAAATAATGTTTCTGTATTGGAAGAATGATGACAAACTTTGTCCAAATTGGACAATTATGCTAACCTATAATGTGACAACCCATGCACGCCTTCTTTAATGTCTCGTACATAATACCATAGAAGTATTCATTAACAATACAACCAAAACCATTTCAGGGATTCAATGCCATTAATGTCTTCCTTAGTTGAAAGCTTTAAAGTACTCACTCCTACATCCATTAAAGAATCAATTTATACAAAAAAACATTAGAACTTTTTCTTAAAGATGATCAATAACGGTTTCCAGCCGCGAATACGTTTTCTTAAAGATGATCAATAACGGTTTCCAGCCGTGAATAAGTTTTTCTTAAAGATGATCAATAATGGCTTCCATTTAGATTTGAATCGTGAACCTTTAACAGGGAAACTGTATTTGCACTTGGCTACACTTCATTGTCATTAGAACTTGAAGAATCAAGAGAAGTATAAAAATCCTTTTAACTCAGATTTTTAATTGAGATGGAGGGCAGCGAAGGGAAATCGTTGTCAGAGACTCCAACGTGGGCTGTTGCAACAGTCGTTAGTGTTCTGCTTTCTGTTGGATTTATCCTTCATGGTTGTTTAAACAAGCTTGTAAAGGTGAACAAGCTCAATGGATTTCTTTGTTGAGTTGGCTCCATTGAGCTTTTCCTTTTTCTTCTAAATATTTGCATTCTTGAATGTCTTTTTTCACTTCCTAATTTTTGGGATATCCCCATTCAGCTTTTCACCTTTCTGCTGAATATTCAGACTTCAGGGTACTCACTGTTTTAATTTTTTCTTTTGTTGGAGTTGGTTTTAGTGGCTGGACAAGACAAAGAGGAAAGCCCTTCTTGCTGCATTGGAGAAGATCAAAGAAGGTATGGAGAAAAAACACTTCGAATGTGAAAATAATTTCCTACATTTTGAAGTCTTGATAGTATTTATGGAAGTCTAAGATCATATATATGGACAAATGCAGAGCTTATGCTGTTTGGAGTTCTGTCATTGTTGATGGGACATGGGATTATTTTCTTTGCTAAGATATGTGTGAAATCATCTGTTTTTAGCAGTCGCTTTTATCCATGCTCTGCTGATAGTTATTTGAAAGGGCAACCATTACAAAACTTCGTTACTCACTCAAATTCTTCAATTTCCGGGAAACTGATAAACAATGGACAAATGAATTTTTGTCCTGAGGTAGGTTGCAATCCACCATCAATATATTCAATTACTGATTACTGATTAGTATATCTGTACATGTTTCTCACTTGAGCATATAGTGAATTAATATAGTTAAATATTTCACGTTCTTAATTAAACTGTCATTATGTTCCTTGTTATATGGAAGTTATAACATAAGAGCGTAGAATAGTCAATAGTCTATAGACCTATATGGATGGATTTAACTTTGCATCTACTTTGAATAACAACATTGATGTTTGAATCGAGAATTTAAATAATACTTTTAGATCCCAAAATCCATTTTGTTACCTTTTCTGCTCAGTCTCACATTCTGTAACTGGTGTTCTGGAACTTGGTACATGACAGTCGTTTCTTGATTGCTTTTGACAAGTACATCTTTGGGTTACCTTGTGCAGGGACATGAACCATTTGCATCTTATGAAAGTCTTCACCAACTTCACCGTTTTCTGTTTGTTCTTGGTGTCACCCATGTATTCTATAGCTTCGTTGCCATTGTCCTGGCCATGATAAAGGTTGCGATTTTACTTTCTTAGCTACTTTTGTTCATGCATTAAATATTAAATCATCCTACAAAAACTTACTTTTTTTCAGATCTACAGTTGGAGAGCATGGGAAGACCAAGCCAAGTCTGTTGTTCTTCAACAAGGTATATTTAGTTTTTTTGTCTATGGCTTATGTTTCATAGTAATTTTACTTCCTTCTACCTTGCTTTCTCTATATAGGATTGGATGAACTTCCTACGAGCATTGCAAAATTGAGGCGCTTGTCTACTTTTATTTCCCATCGCACCTCCCATCCATGGAGCCAACATAGAGTTCTAGTTTGGCTGGTAATCCTAGTAATGTAAATGCTGTTTTTCGTGACTGCTATTTCAGTTCTCTGATTGCAATGGTAGGTTTTTCACAGCACTCATAAAAGTTTTCCTTTTAAAGTCTGTAGTTGAAAGGTATTCGAGTAATAACTTCTTATCTGTAGTTACCTTAATGTTCTCAACTTGACAGCATTAATAATCTTTCAAAACTGAAATATACGAATAACTGACGCCTGGAGTCGTGGAACCTCACTAGTTCCATCAATGGCCAAGCATTGAATCAAAATAATGTAAATTGGATCATGTAAGCTTCAAAGATCAGTTCAATATTGCTCCCCGACATGTACTGGCAATCAGATGCACTGTATTTTCTCCAGAAGATCACTTTTATGTTGGTCTTCAGCTTCACATATTCTTAGTCTCATGCTCTAGGAAGTTACAAGAACTCATAACTAAAACATCCTTTTGTTCACAGCTTTGTTTCAGCCGCCAGTTCTGGAGTTCTATAAACCAAGCGGACTACAATGCTTTACGATTGGGGTTCATATCAGTAAGTGCTCTCTGTCCTTAACAAAAATGTTCTGAAGCTACCGTTTGCATTCAGGATAAAACAAATAATCAAAGAGTATATGTCCTTCCAAGATAATTAGTTTGAAGCTACTTTTACTTTTTGTGCTGGGATAGTTGATGGAGGAAAGACAATAGAAATAGTTTCTGAATGTAGTGGACACATAACAAAGATTAAGGTGAAAATGCTACAGCCTCCATACTTAAAATACATATACAAGTTTTAGGAGTTGTTGGTAGAACTTGTAATGTTTTTCAGTGTCCTTCAATTGGTCTATAGCAGACTCAGCAAGAACTATCTATACTTAATTATCTTAAGACTCGTATACTCCCTTTTTTATTTTCTTCACATTAATTTTGCAGACTCATGAACTTCCTCTAACATACGATTTTCACAAGTATATGCTCCGTAGCATGGAGGAAGAATTTCGTGACATTGTTGGAATCAGGTACCACTGATTAGTTTAAGTGGGAGTACATTGTCGTGCATCAATCATCACCAGCTGTAATTCATCTCTACATGTACAACCCCCGTTATTGTATCTGAAATTGTTAAATGGAACAAAACTATGCAGCAGCCTTGCCACTGATGTGTTCCCCCCTTGTCCAATTTGAAGGTTAAACGGCCTTTTCTGTTTTTGTCTTTTGTCTCACGATAGCTATTACTTGCCTTTTGCAGCATTCCTCTCTGGATTTTTGGCATATTATGCATACTTCTTAATTATCACGGTAATTTCCACTTATTTTATCACACTTCATTGGTAAGTTTCTTGTGAAACTGTCAGTTCGAAATCAAACACTCTTACGTCTAATTTGTTAACTTGGCTCCAAATAACGAGCTGTTAGGACTTAGGAGCTTGAAAATTCAAAGCTCAAAATCATCAAACTCATCTTGGATTTTTTGTTACTGAACTTATTCTACTTCTGTCTTGTGCCATAGCTCAAATTTAGCAAGTTTTCTTTTACCATTTTCAGGAACAAATATATACTTTTGGATATCCTTCGTTCCAGCAATTGTAAGTATTTAGTTTAAGATTCTGCCTTCCTCATTTTGCAGTGATGCTATGACCTGAATATTTTGTTCTCACTTATTGCATAGCTTAACCTCGTAATTGGCACAAAACTTCATCGCATAGTGGTGAAACTGGCAGTCGAAGTCATGGAGGCCAATTTGCAAACAGGGTTTAGTCGGTTTAATCTGAGAGATGAGCTTTTCTGGTTTGGGAAGCCAAGACTTCTTCTGCTTATAATTCAATTTATATCTTTTCAGGTGATTTAAATACATTGGTTCATATACCTTCGTTCTGTAGAAAAAGCTATCGCAATCTAGTTCTCACCATCATACCTTTTATCATTGCTTACTTTATAAGCAGTTCTGCTCATTTTGCAGAATGCATTTGAGATGGCAACATACCTATGGTTGCAGGTAATATATCCTCTAATGGATTCTAAGATTGTTTTTAGCAACTTCACTTTGGATTACTATAAGATTGTATGCTACATCTTGCAGTTCACTTTTTTTTTTGTCCATTGATTTGCAGTGGGAAAACAAGAAAACAATGTGCCTAACTCAAAACCATCTCCTCATAGTGATCCGCTTGACATTTGGGTAAACTATTACCTATGTCTTCATCTCCTAAGCACTTTCTGAATACTGCAGATACCATTCTATATTCACTGAGTAGTATGTTTTTTCAGGGTAGTGTCTCAGTTCTGGTGTAGCTTCATCACATTTCCCCTCTATGTTATTGTTACTCAGGTAATAGTCGTAATACATATCAATACTCCTACTTGATCCTACCAGACCTACCTACTCGCTCGTGTTGCTCACACTGTAATATGGAGTAATATTTTGCTATAGATGGGATCAAAGTTCAAGAAATCCATCATGTCTGAGAATGTAAGAAAATCACTCCATGGATGGCGAAATAAAGTCAAAACCAAACGAGGGGATATCCCGTATTCCAATATGCCAACCTCAATATCCACGACATCGTTGGACTCTATGGTAGATGAGACAGAAAATGTCAACTTCTCTGCCGCAGAAACAAGGGAAACATCTCTTGTAGTAACAACAGAAATCTCCCCGGCGAACGGAAATTTCATGACAGAACTGAATTGTCAATCAAATGAAATTACAGTGTCAAATGAGTCTTTTGTTAATCCACAATATGATACCTATCATGCAGGAGATGATTGTAAGGATAGTTCTTGCATGCTTCAACAAGCAAAAACATCTTCTGGGATCTAGTTTTAACAACTTTTTTGGGCAATTTGCAAAAGTCCTGGAAGAAAATCATAGTAAAATGTACTGCTCTAGATGGTAATGATTTATGTAGGATCTATTTATTGTGATAGTATCACCCTTACATGCAAAACAAGTTGTTATTTTTCCTTCAAACAATCACCAATTAATGTAGACACATGCTTATTCTTGCATGGTTGGTTGAATGATAGGCATGAGCTAGAAATATTTAGGACAAAATGTATTAGCGCCATCGTGTAATGGGTTCAAGCATTACTACACTCCACTATAACGCTTTTTCCAATATCCATTAAACATTCAAAAGCATGTCATAATAGTCATTCCGTTAGTTTGACTGTGAAATCAATTTAAAAGGGGTCATTTCGGTATAAGACTTTAATTAAGCATCTTAACCAAAGTAAAATTTGTGTAAAGGGGTTAATAGTATAATAAGTTATTCTATAAGCCATTTTCAACAAATTAATAACATTCTAAATCATCCTAACCATCATTTGGTAATTCATTTGGTCATTCACTAATTTCACCCAAATCGATTTCACTCAATTCACCCTAAACCAGCCTTCAGATTTCACTCAATTCACCCCAAATCAATCGAATTTCGAAACCCTAATCCTAAACTCTCAAACATATAATACCGAAATCGATTTTCTATACCCTAATATTAAACCCCTAAATAATTCCCAAATTGATTGATGAAAACCCTAATTTGATGGCAGGTCAGGTTCGCGAAAATCACCCAAACCATAATGATGAAGCTTTTAATGTTGCCTATAGTGACTCTCCTAATATGTTCAGTGTTAGGTTACATTATAATGGTCGATTTGTGGGTAACCCTAATATGTCGTATAAAGGGGTAACATTAATTTTTTTATTATTAGGATGCTGGAGACAGCTAATTGTGGTTAGTAAAGTCTTCGGGCCTTTAGAGTGTGTCTTCTAAAAAGGTGATTTTGCTTTGCGCGTTTATCAAGATCTTCAATGAGGTTCAATGGGTTGAGACTCTTAAGTCACCTAAAAAATGTTTTGTAGTTTGTTACTATGAGTAATAATCAGTTTATGGGGATGTCTACTTTGTTCGTAATGTACACCAATGGTTTAGATTTAATTTCGAGAACAAGAATGGAAATTCTGGAGGATTAGCGCGGAAATCGCTGAGAGTGCTTAAGGCCTCGGTATTACGAGGGCTACTGTTGAGTGCTATTGAGTTCCATTTGGACGATGACAACCGTGGTGTTGCAGATGAGGTTATCAGCGGCACAAGGATTTGTGCCGCAAACGATATCATTGGGTCAAGACGGGTAGAAAACGTAGGAGCTATTTTAGACGAGGATTAGTATAATGAGTCATCCGAGGATGACTCGCTTCCAAGATGCACTCATCCGAGGATGTATATTGATGATGCCCTATATGGACGTGATCACGATGCTCACGATTTGAGACCTAGCGCAACCTATGTTGTCACTTTCATTCTTAGAGTAACACGCGAAGGAGGCGCAAGCGCCCACTCATGTGAGATAATCACGAGGATGACATCACGGTCGAATATGAAAGCTGGCAGTGATGTGTAAAAGAGAAAGAAACAAATTGCTTTAAACAAGGCTCAGGAGAAGACATTGATGCGATGTTGAACCCGAACACAAGGGCGTAAAAGGAGGTACAAAGTATTGTTCATGCTAGGATACGAGTGTCATGAAAGAGAGTATGGAGAGGGTTGGCCAGGTAGCACCAAGAGTCTCACGGGGTGTATTGTGAGACAACATATTATTCAGACTTTGATACGGTAACTCAACCTTGACAAAGGATGGATTAATGTTCTAAGGATGACCGAATATGAAAGAAGAGGAGGATTGTCCATTTCAATTAGAAGGACATACAAAATCCTAAATTATTCCTGTGGTTAAGAAGCTTAAGTTCTTCTCAATTTAAGGTGCTTATGACATGGTATGATACAACTACAAGGAAGGATGTATGGTTCATTTGTAACGTAGAAGCACATGCTTGGGGCTAAGTGCGATACCCTTGTGGATGGAGTGTGTGGTCACAAAAGACAAGAAACTGGAATGACACAAACTTGCGATCAAAACCTGTATCAAGAAAACATAAGAATCAGATTCTTCAAAGTCAAGGAGATTAAGGAAGAGTATCTAGCACAAAGTTTTACAAGACCCGTTCAAAGTTACTAATCGATATTTCAATTGGTGTCTTGAAAATTGCAGCTGACAAGAAATTTGGTATAATGACATGTACAACCAAGTCGTGAGAATCCAGAGAAAGCTTTTGAATATAAAGTGGTGATCACACTGAGCAAAGATAAGCTAATATATATTGAGGAGTTGAAGAAACGTCATCCTGGATCAATCAGATTTGGCAGAGTATGAAGATATACCAGAAGATCCTAATCTTGGTCTTTCAAGAGTATGCATGCCTGAGGCCATCAAGTTGAGGAGTTTGAAGTTGGATGCGTAAAACTTATTGACTCACATGGATGCTACACTAAAAGTGATCCATAAACAAATAAATATTGAGAGTATGGTCCTTGATCCAAATAATGGATGGCCAATTTGTTAATAGGCTGAAAAAACAAAGAAGCCTGGTTATTTTATACAAGCTCTTTGGAGAGGATCTCTCAATTTTGAAACGGGAAGAGCAAATATGTGACGCGAGCGACAAACAAAAGGTAAATTGTTTTTGCTTTTTCTTTTACTTTATTTGACTATCTAGTATTCCATTCTAACACTAACTAATATGCAGGGCTTAGAGAGTGCACTCCATGAATTGTTGCCAAGAATTGAACATAGAAACTGTGTTCAACACATATACAGGAACTTCAAGAGACATCATGGATCACAACTATTGAGAGACAAGCCATGGACTTGTGCAAGAGCTTCTACAGAATTGAGATACAATGCTGCCATGTTTGATCTCAAGGAAAATGCATCCCGCCGCCCAAACTTGATGGAAACTAACGCCGGTACGCCTAACACCGCGCAGAAGCTTTATTTCCTCTACATGTAACTGGAGATGCCAGGTAATAACTTAAGTGAATCATTCAATTCATTTATATTGTCTGCTAGAGATAAACCAATCATTACAATGTTAGAGAGGATTAGGAGGCTTTGTATGGAAAGGATTAAGGACTGAGATTAGCCATAGGTACTAAACCAGGTCCATTATGCCCTAGAATTAGCAAATTACTAGATAAGAGAATTTGTTTTGCTGATGGAATGTCATATGCCTGGAATGGACTTGATGGTTATGAGGTGTTCTGTGTTAGTGGAGAACCAGCTTTAATGATGATTTAAGGAAGAGGAATGTAGTCAGAGGTTGCGACTAACCGAATCATGGCTACATGTTATCTCTCCTATTTACTCTAGGAAACAACTTCTAGCTGACTGGGTAGATAATTGCTACAAAGTTGACACATTTGGTTGGCTCTATGAAAATGTGTTGGAACCAATGACTAGTCCCTCTGAATGGCCAGAGACCAACAACATCACTATACTACCCCCTAAGTATCTTAGGCAAGCTGGGAGGCCTAAGTTGAGCAGGAAAAAGATAACCGAATCCACAAGATAAAAGAAAGGATAAGCTCACTAGATGAAGAAGGTCAAACATGTAAATACTGTGGAGTTCAAGGTCACAATGTGAGAACATGTCCCAAGAAGGCGCCGGTAGAGAAGCTATGGAGCCGGGCCATTCAAAGAAATGGACAACAACAAACAAAGAACAAGCTTTTCAAGAAATAATTAGAGAATCGAGAAGAATGTGCCGAGTACGAAGATATGTAAGTTACATTGGCCTATTTTGGTACGCTTTTATTCCCTTCTATTTTACGCTTTTATTCCTTTCAAATGCCTTTCATTTTGCACAATTATATGAACATGATCTTTGAATATATTTTATTGTAGTTGATTAACCTGCATAATCGATGAACGAGACGAGAATATCACCTAATGTTCCACATAAAGCCACCAATAATAATGTCATACCACAGCCTTCCAACAACCCAACTTGCCAAGTTACAGCCAACTCTATCCTACAACAAAGGAACCTACTGAAGGATGACAAGAGCTAAAAGAGCTAAAGGAGTTAACATGTCTCAGATGCTCGACCGTCTGCACTCCAATCCTTATGTTTGAGACATCTTTTGTGCTATCTTTTGACAGTTTTCATATCTTTAAACTATGTTTAAGACATCAGAATTTGACAGTGTTTGTTTAGTGTGCTTGGTTTTGAAACTATGAGCCTGGTGGTTTTATGCATTCCATCTAAACATGAAGACATTTGCTTGATAGTGTTATCTTTTGGTCATTTGATTTTGCTTATATTTTGTGTTATCTCATATCAACTCAACCTTGTGACTCAAAACACAACCGATCTCAAAAACTTGTGCATTCAAACACCATTCATCAAAATAGAAAAAAATGAAACAGAAAAATGAAACACCATTTATCAAAATCGAATTCAAACACCATACATTCTTGTAGCAAACACCATACATCAAGCACCATACATTCTCAGAGAAAAATACAAAATCAAAACACAAAAAACGTAAAAAATAGAAATCTAACGGGCAATACAAGATTTGACTCCATTTCCTTATACATCCAATTCAAAATACAACAAATCAAAAGAGGCAGAGCGTATTTGAGGTATTTTTCTCAAACATTTGTGCGCAATTTTCCCGAACGAGTTCTCCAAAATATTAGCATTGTCCGGGGCCTAAATTGTGCACCGCTTCATTTTCTCCTTCATAACCATCTCAAAACATTCAAATCGGCTCCCATGCGATCAGGCCGACGAAGTACCATCTTCTATTGATACTTTATCCACTCCAATCCATCCAACCACGACCTCCAAATACTATAAACAAAATTTTAGTTCGCATCCAGCTTTAATCATCAAAACGTGCTTCCAAAATTAATAACAACTTACTGAGGAATCTGGACATGCGAAGAACAAATTCCCGTGATTTTCTTTTTGTTTTGATACCCTCTTAACGTGACACTTACCACAAAACTTGCAATAAACGGTTTTCTTCAATGACACTTTCAAATTTCCATTACAAATAGGGTAACTAATTGGGAAGTGGATTTTGAATTAAGGGTTTTTGAATTTAGGTTTTTGAATTGGGAATTGCTTAATTGGGGGCAAGACTTATTTAGTGGTAATCACCGGGAAAGTGCTTATTTAAACTGAAATACTACATTTGCCCCTATTTAAATAATTCTATAACTTATTTAAAAACTAATTACACAATTTCCCAATCAAAAAAAGCTTAACAGATGACTAATGGACTAATTCAATGGATCAATCGTTTAGTATATGTTTAATTGTTTAATGTAGAATTTTAAAATAAGATACACAATGAATAAGCACCCAGAACAGAGAGAGAATAATCCATGACGCTAATGTCGTTTGCCCAAATATTTAACAAATTTCCTCACTATTTCATGCACCTACTGCTTCTCTACAATATTTGAGCTTATCTTTGAATGGAATTGAAAAATGATTTTAAAGATTTTGACTGATATTTATTTTCGATTTTTTTTTATTTAGATCAAATATTTTTTATGATTGTAATTTATCCATCGATACAGCCAAAAAAAGTTACAAAATTACTCTAAAGCAAAGATGTTTTACGATCAAAGATCTTTGATAATTGTAGATAGGAGTTTAAATTGATGAAGTCACTACATTGGGAGTGTTTGTATGTATTATATTTTACAAATCAATTAGAAATATTTATCATTTTTTTGAAACGACTGATATTCCAATTCATATCTCTTAATACAATTATAATTTACAAATAAATATCGATCGTAAATTTAAATTCGAAAAACGTACACAAATTTAGGGACTAATTTGATTTAGTTAAATATGAGGGAGGTAATCCTACGAAACCCAACTTAGGAGTCCAAAAATTGCAAATTATCTCTAAATATAAACTCCTAATCTTTAAATTCCCAATCAAAAATACTTTGCTGCTTCAACAAGTTGTCCACCTAGCTTCATTTGTAGTACCTTCGTAAATTCCTCAATCAACCATGGTGCTCGAGGTCTGCGTTTTCTCATATACCTAATATTATCATTTACAATTTTGTTTATATTTATATATTTATTTATTTATTTTATTGATCTACTTTAATTAGTACCTATATATAAAAAAATCTTCTAATTTTGCAAATTAATATTACAAAATTTGTTAATTTTTACTGTTAGAAAAATAAATTGGAAGATTTTTTAGATGCAATTAGTATTTTTTGATAAATTTAAAAAATATAGTCGGATTTTGAATTTTAACGAATTTTGTTAATTTGAGTATTGGAAAAATAAATTGGACGATGTTTTTGCGATAGATGTAGTATTATTTGATAAGTGCTGATTTTATTATTTGATTTGTAGGCGACTATGATCTGTATTGATAATTCGGAGTGGATGCGAAATGGCGATTATTCTCCCAGTAGGTTTCAAGCTCAAGCCGACACGGTCAACCTCATTTGTGGTGCCAAAACTCAAGTAGTGTTCTTTTTTGTTTAGGGTTTTCAATATATTGTACTCGCTCCGTTTCATAAAGATTGTCTAGTTTGAATTGGATTAGCAAAATTAACGAATCATGTAGTTTTAGATGACACATATACTAACTTTGATTTGATTTGAAGTCATATACCGCATCCACTTCAATTTAATTGAGAGATTCGACTTACCAATAAAAATTACTCAACGTAGAGCATAGATTAATCTTACTTAACTAATTTATTGTTGAAGTGACAATGTTGTGACATACAAGCTTGTAGAGTGTGTAGTGTCTAGTTGTTCACATCTTTTGATAGAAATAAGTTAATTGATTGATTTTTTTGCTTTAAAATTGGTTTCATAGTTTGTTGAAGAAAAACCTCGAAGTTAAATTGGAATGGATGGTAGTAAATTAGGTTGATATATTTTCACCAATTGTTATGCTACCTCCGTCCCAAAAAGATTGCCGAGTTTGATTTTCTATTGTCAGAATTAACAAACTAAACTTTGTAGTGTTAATTGACATACTTGATTTGAACTAAAAAGTACCACTTTAATAGTAAAGTAGGTTGAAAAATACTATCTTTTGATATATTTTTCACCAAATATTATATAACATTGATCAAATCTTAAAAAGTCAACAATCATAATTTCCAAGATGGGGGTAGTATATGTGTTTATGACAAATTTCTGGAAATAATAATGCGAGTTGTTGAATACAAATTGTAGTATGTTTATGATTTTGATTGTAATTAGTTTATTTTTGTTTATGTGTTTGTGCTATGTGATTGGGATTATGTATCATAGTCGAATCCGGAGAATACGGTTGGAGTGTTGACAATGGCTGGAAAAGGGGTTCGAGTTTTGGTTACACCAACCAGTGATCTTGGGAAGATCTTAGCTTGCATGCACGGTCAGTTTTACTTTGTTTTGTGCCCTTTTTTCAGATAGTTTTGGTCTTTGCAATGACAAGTCAAGCTGCTTCGAACTCAATTTAAAGCAGAGTAGTAATAACCAATGTTGTTTTCTATATTTAAATACTAACTCATTCATAATGCTCCACGCTTTGTTGATCTAGGTCTAGAAATAGGCGGTGAGATGAACCTAGCTGCTGGAATCCAGGTGGCTCAGTTGGCTCTTAAGCATCGTCAGAACAAGAAGCAACAACAGAGAATTATTGTATTTGTTGGAAGGTGGACATATGTTACTTGTTTCTCCCTTTTTCTAATTATTCTAGTATAGTGCTCTTGAACTTATTCTAGTCATGCTTTCAGTCCTGTTAAATATGAAAAGAAGGTGTTGGAGCTGATTGGAAGGAAGCTGAAGAAGAACAATGTAGCCCTTGATGTTGTTAGTTTTGGTGAAGAAGATGAAGGGAAGACGGAGAAGCTTGAGGCTTTGGTAGCTGCTGTTAACAGTAATGACAGCAGTCACATTGTTCATGTCCCTTCTGGTCCTAATGCTCTTTCTGATGTGCTAATAAGGTTGGTTGAGAAACTGTCTTTCCCTGCGATGCAGTTGCTATAGTATGAAGTAACCTCTTTTTTCTGTTTGGTGCAGTACACCTATCTTTACCGGTGATGGAGAGGGTGGAAGTGGTTTTGCTGCCGCAGCTGCAGCTGCTTCAGCTAGTGGGGTATCTGGTTTTGACTTTGGAGTGGATCCTAACATGGATCCTGAACTTGCTCTCGCACTCCGTGTTTCAATGGAAGAGGAGAGAGCAAGGCAAGAAGCAGCTGCAAAAAAGGCTGCCGAAGAATCTGGAAAACAAGAAACAGCAGGGGATCAATCAGCTTCTCAAGATGTGACGATGACTGAAAATTCTGGAACTTCTGCAACAGAAACTAAGAAAACGGATCTGACGGTTGGTTTTGATCTGCTCTTTGGACTCCCTCATCCTCCCCACCCAAAACACATTCACAACAATGATAATAGTACAGCTAATAGGCTACTCGATGTGAAGATGATTGACTTTTACAATATGTCTACTGTATGCAGGATGATGAGAATGCCTTGTTACAGCAGGCCCTTGCAATGTCAATGCATGATTCTTCCTCTGCTCCTGCTGCTGTACAGGACATTGACATGTCTGAAGCTGCTGGAGATGATCAAGACCTGGCACGAGGTGGGTTTCACATATCGATTTTAGTGCATCAGAATTTCCCTTTTGTTTGAGTCCTGAATCTTCACTGAAATGGAGACTAATGGTACCACATAAGATAACCTGTGTGAAGTCTTGTTGCATATGTCTATGCCATCATTTTTGACATGTTTGGTTGCTTTAGATGATGAACAAATTTTATAACTTAATGCTGCACAGATGATATATTCTTATAGGTTTAAAAGGTGTTGTAACACTGTGTAACAAAGGATACAAATTGCGTAGCCTAGTGAAGCAATTGAGTGCTGTTGTTTGATAGTGTACATACACTTTGTCTATATTAGTACACTTGGTCCATTGAACTTCATATTTACCTTCTTAGCATTATGCTAACTTTTAATACTTCTATCTTGGCAGCCCTTCAATTGTCTGTCCAGGACGGCTCAGACGATCAAGCAAACCAAGCTGATATGAGTAAATTGTTGGCTGACCAATCATTTGTTTCATCTATTCTAGCTTCAGTAAGTGTCCTATCTTAATGTCCTTGAACTATTAGGCTGCCTCTGAATTAATGGATTTGGGTAAAGGATTTCATGTACCCGATGCAAATTTAGATTTTAAATTTACTCACTCAAACATAAAAATGGAAGAATTACAAATGACCCCTAGTTAGAAGCATTTCTAATTCATGTAGTCCCTGTAAATCATCTTTAAATCCAAACCTAACAATCCAAAGGCAGCATACAATTTCATCAATAGCACTTCCTCATAAGTATAGCTACAAAAAATCTTGTTTCCGAGATCATAACACTTGGTTCTTATTTGAAACAGCTTCCAGGCGTTGATCCAAATGATCCTTCAGTCAAAGACCTGCTTGCATCTATGCAAAGTCAGGCCTCGGTAAGTGCCTGTCAAGCAAATTTCATGCAAGAGAACTTGATTTTACACATGCTATGTGTGATTTTTGCCATCTCTGTGAAACTTTCTTTGTGAATTGTTTAGCTTTTGGTTTGCTCAGCTGGTCTCTTTGGTTAATGTTTACTGCGATTATGATTGTTTGCTCTTTCTTTCTACTCATCTACTTAGTTGCTTGTTAGCTCTGCTTTCCAATTGATTGATTATTGGTACAGTGATTTCAAAAGTGAAAAGACTAAAAATTTGTTATCTAAGGCTCTAATGCTCATCTCTGTTTATGATTTGTAAGTTACTGATGATCGCTCGTCATGTTTCAGACACAGCAGAAGGACGAGGACAAGGAAACAAAAGAAGAGAAAAAGTGATGATCGGGGCGGAGCTGCTGGACACTGAATTTCCAAGAAATGATGATCATGTGTTAAATTTCTGTAAACCCATTCTAATTCTACTCCAGTGTGGCTTGATGAAGGAACTGAGTGGTGCTGTAACTGATTATTAACTTGCTTCTCTCCTAGCACTGATGCACTCCGTGAATGCTTAATATCTTTGTTGCCTAATCAATGGCAAACAGTTCTCATGGAATAATTGCAAGGATGGTGTTTTACATTTTGTGCATTTTCTATTTTGGATTTTTTATTTATTTGTTATATACGTATATTGACACTCCTTAATAATATTAAGGTAAATTCAAATCTAACAATGGAGGTTTGACATTGGTTGTATACGATATTTAACATGAAAAATCGATAAAATGGAGTTACTAGACTATTAAATCATCAATTGAATACTCCGTAAATTTAATTCATGATCAATATTTTTTTTTCTTTTTATTACTATATCAACCTACCTCGTTAATTTCAATAAAAAAATTCAACCATGTCATGTTTCGGTTTCGGTGTTATATATTTCAATGTCATTAATGTTTGAACCCGAAAAATTGACAATATTGAATTGCAATAATGTGGATTGAATAAATCTGTTTGAAGCACACGCTTATTGGTAAGACAGAGCTTGCAGTGGGGCACCACTCTTTAACGAGTCAACCTCGCCGACATATAGGAAGTTCCAAGGCATCAACTTCTCACAATCATGTCTTACTGGTTAAGAATCATCAACTAATAGTATCTTACTGTTTAAAATGTTAAATTCAAATGGACTATAAAAAAATCATTTATACGGACCACAATAATTTTATAACTATAAAATCTATCAACTAAATTCTCATAATTCTATTACTCTCTTCATCCCTAAATCATAATCACATTTTTATTTTTCTAGTCAAACTTTAACCATAAACTCTCATTAGCCGATACTCCCTCCAATCCAAACAATTTGACATTTTTTCAATTAAACTGACAATTAATCACTGCTAAAATACGCTCATAATATTTTTTTAAAATTTTCAAATAATATAATTAAAGAAGAATCAAGAAAGAAAGATTTACTCGGAGCATGTGAGAAGTCAATTGTTTTTTATTAGAGGGAGTAATAAATAATATAGTCATGTGTGATCGTACATCTGCTTTTCAATATATTTTGAAATATCAACTTTTATAATTTTTACAAGCGTTTAGAATTAAATATATTTACGCTTTTAAATCGCTATTCAATACCGTGAAAAGCTAAATACGACTACGACGGTGAATTGCATACTAAAAGTCTAAAGCTGTTTTTTTTTTTCTATAACTGTATCTTTCGTTCATTCATTTCATTAATATCTAAATTCATTACTTCATATTAAACATATCTTAAGATTTAAATTTTATCAAACTCCAAAAATTTAAAAGAGATGACATGTCTCATTTGTGTAACAATTTTTTTATCCCACTTAATATATCAATTCATCTATCCCATTAAATATATCAATTCTTGATATATCAATAAAATTTGATATACCAACAACTGACATATCAATAAAAATTTAGTACACCTATTCCTGATACATCATAACTTCATATCCCTTATCTCACTTGGTAGATTATACCAACATTTCATAACGCATTATTAAGTATAATTCTATCAATAATTTAATTGATTTATGAGGTTAAATACTTCCTCCGCTAACATTTACTTGTCATTCTTATTTGAAAAAATTAGATATGTTTAATGGTTATTCTAACAAAAAATTAATGTTTTACATTTTCAATATTACTTTTTATTATTGAATTATCAACCAATCAATATATGGGCTTCAATTAATCATTATCGTTCAACGCACTTTTAAGATTTTCATTTTTCTTAATTTCACAGATATTACTTAAGATTCTTTTAACTATTCTACAATCAAGAATACATTATCTCTCAATTCACTATCATCCTTCTAAACTCGAGACATATCAATAAAAATTGAGTACCAATTCATGATACTTCATTACTTCACATCAATTATCCGATGACCCACTGCATCAACATTATATAACATTTTGATATGTTTAATTGTTATTCTAGCATAAAAAATTAATGTTTACATTTTTAATACTTTTATTATTGAAGTATCAACCAATCAATATATAATTTCAATTAATCATATCAGACATTAACGTATTTTTTGAAAAGATTTTTCTCATTATTTTAATTCAGATATATTACTCACTTTCTTTTAATCATTATTCTTAAAAATCGCACGCTACTATCTCAATTCACTATCACCTCCCCAAACTCGAGAGAGACATATCAATAAAATTTCGGTATACCAATTCATGACACTTGATTACTTCACATCAATTATCTGATCAACATTATAAAACAATTTGACACGAAGAATTATACAAAGCTCATCTTTTTACGCGCAATCAAACCCCACCCCTTGTTTCCCTCCATTTATCGAAATCCCACTATATTTACCCACTTCTTCTTGCTCTTCTTCAAACCTTCTTTTTCTCTCTCTAACATTCTTCAGACAACTTGGGAGAAACCAAACATCCTTAATAATGGCTTGTCCTAATGACAATAATAATAATAATTTCCCAAATTACCCCGAAATCCCCAACCCTAACTACGACCCTACTCTCCCCCCCTCCTCCTCCTCCCGACCCAATATGTACCCCACCATCGACACCACCGATCTCACTCAAAACATCTTCCTCCATAATTTCGAATATTATCAATCCACCCCCCAAACTTCACATTATTCTCAAACTTCCCAATATTCCAATTCAGCCCCTGAAACTTCACATTATCCTCAATTAGCCCCAGAAGATTCCCAATACTCTCCATCTGCGCCCGTTGAGGATGCGTTATTGACGATTCCTGGTGCGATTTTGCATTTGATCGATAAGGAATACTCGGTTGAACTCGCGACGGGGGATTTGGTGGTGAATGTTCTTCGTAATGGAGGTGATACGGTGGCGGTTATCGCTTCGGTTGCGGATCAGGTTCAGTGGCCGTTGACTAAGGATGTTGCTGCGGTCAAACTCGACGATTCGCATTATTTCTTCTCGTTTACTACTCCTGATGAAATTAATTCCAAGTCAAGTGACGAAGAAGTCGAAATCGAATCGAAGAAGAAGGATAAAAAATCGAAGAAAAAGGACAAAAAATCGGACAAATTGGAGAATGAGATGTTGTCTTATGGATTAACGTTTGTTTCGAAAGGGCAAGAGGAATTGGTGAAGAAATTGGAGGGAGTATTGGAAAGTTATAGTGCATTTTCGGTGCAGAAATTGGCGGCGAAGAATGAGGAGGCGGAGGTGTTGGAAGGGGCAGTAGCGGTGGCGAAGGAGTTATCGCCTTCCGATTTGCGATCGGGGACGAAGAAGGAGGTGGCGGAGGAGAGGTGTGCGGCGTATTGGACGACGTTGGCGCCGAATGTGGAGGAGTACGGAGGGGCAGCGGCGAAGTTGATTGCGGCCGGGTCGGGGCAGCTGGTGAAGGGGATATTGTGGTGTGGGGATGTGACTTCTGATAGGTTGAAATGGGGGGATGAGGTTTTGAGGAAGAGGATGGAGCCTGGTGAGAAGAAGGCTCATGTTAGTCCTCAGACTTTGAGGAGGATTAAGAGGTGTGTGCTTTTCGAATTTAGTCATTTCATTTCCAAAAGATCGTCTGGTTTTGAATTTCGATATTTACTCGTTTTGTGTAGAAAAGATCTTCTAGTTTTGAATTTTGATGAGTTGGGTATGTAGTAAAAATAGGATTAGAAGGTATGTGCTTTTCGAATTTAGTAATTTTGTTTCTAAAAGATGGTCTCGTTTTGAATTTTGATATTTACTCGTTTTGTTTCCAAAAGATCGTCTATTTTTGAATTTTGATCTTTACTCGTTTTGTGTAGAAAAGATCCTCTAGTTTTCAATTTTGATGAGTTGGGTTAGTAATAAAAATAGGATTGTGTGGTTATTGAAATTTACTACCTAAACTGGAAAAGATTGTCTACTTTTGAATTTTAATGAGTTGGGCTTTTGTCTTAAAACGTTGGAATGGAAATGTAATTTTATTTGTTGTGTATATATTTGGTTGAAAGTGTATCAAAAGATGGTATTTTTTACATTTTTGCTTATTAACATGATAATGTTGAAGATGATGAGAAGGGTTGTGGATTTAAATATGACTCATTTAGTCATTTAGTTTTGAAATGATCCTCTAGTTGTGAATTGTGATTTTAAATTTTGATGGGGTTGATTTTTTAGGAATGGAGGTAGACAATCTTTTAGGAAAGGAGGTAGTATATGATAATTTTGAAGTACATGATATTGACGAGTTGATTCTTTTAGGAATGGAGGTAGACAATCTTTTAGGAACGGAGGTAGTATATGATAATTTTGAAGTACATGATATACCGAACTCAATATGGAGATAGATTCATGGGCTTATATACAGTATTTGTCCGTTGTAATCACGTCTCATTGATTTTCACTATTGTGGGAATATGAGTGTTTTTATGTTCATGCTATGGTGCAGGGTTAAGAAAATGTCTAAGATGACTAACAAAGTGGCGGCAGTAGTACTTTCAGGAGCTTTGAAGGTCTCTGGGTTTTTTGCCGGTTCACTTGTGAATTCTAAACTGGGGAGGAAGTTCTTCAGCCACTTGCCAGGGGAGGTGCTTCTTGCTTCTCTGGATGGATTCAGTATGTTTCTCTTTCCTTCTATATATTGTTTCAAATTGAATGATTTATCACTTCTTTTTAAATTGTTGCAACACTGACGGATACAACTTATTGTATACTCATTGTATACAGTTACTGAAATAGTCTTGTTAGTTTGCGGGAGGTTTAGATTTGGATATGGATGTATTGTTGGAAATGTTGCACATAGTAATCTATGGCAGATTCTATACAGTATTTTTTCTACTATGCTTATACAATATGCTTGCTTCGCTATGTGTACATTAGATCAAATAAGGAAGCATGCTAGTTGCTTAGCTATTATGCTTATATATCTACAGACTATGATGTTTGAGAATTACCTGTAATATTGATGCCGACATACTCATCTCTCTTTAATCCTCAATATTTCTTTGACTTCAATGCTATGCAGTTGGAGATCTAACTTGCCCGTCTTTCAGGCAAAATATGTGATGCTGCGGAAGTAGCTGGAAAGAATGTTATGTCAACGTCATCTACTGTGACCACTGGACTTGTTCATCACAAGTATGCACATGATACCTTCTCCATTGTCATATTATATTTAGAGAACTTATCGCATCATTCATATTAGTTTCTATAAAGTCATCACATACGGAGTAATTTTTAACTGATGGCTAGATTCCATTTATTTATATTTGGTTGGAACCTGAGTTTCTTTGGCCAATCAAATCAAGATTCCATGGAGACAATATTGATTCTGTTGTAATAGAGATCTAATTCAGAAATTTGCATTAATTTGTGTAGGTATGGCGAAGATGCTGCAAAGGCTACTAATGAGGGGCTTGACGCCGCAGGCCATACTATAGGAACTGCTTGGACAGTTTTTAAGCTCAGGCAGGCTCTCAACCCCAAAAGTGCCCTGAAACCCGCAACATTTGCGAAAGCTGCTGCTGAGAAGAAAGTTGCTGCTGCGAAGAAAGATAAGGCTAAGAAGAAAGCGAAAGATACCAAGTAATTGTTGTTATTAGTCCATATGATGTTTATATCTTTAGTGTTGATATCGAGTTTGTGCAGATGTTAATGGTGTTATCAATTTGTTAACTATTGAAACTCTATCTATTCCCTATATGCAGTAAGGTAATAACGAAAGTTGAACTGCTAATCTGTTATATATATTCACTGCATAATGGGGGTGATGAACGATGGTCTTTGTGAAATGCCACTTCCAATTCATTTTATTTGACGGTTTTTTTTTAGCCAAAACTTTTAAAACATATTATTTTAATTCCTTATTCTAATCAAAATTTCGTTTATGGTCAAAGTTTTACCTCGATATTTGAAAATGTCCAAAATTGAAATCATCAATTGAAAAGAAGAATTGGAGGGAGTATTTTGTTTTCTCAATTTTTGAAGAAACTTGAGGTGATTTGGTTTATTGTTTCTTTATGGCTTCATACAATTTGTTTATTTATTTATTTATAGTTAAGAGTATAATAATTTCCAACCCCTCTTTTCTTACATGAGATTCAAACCCTTGACCTCATATAATTTGTTAAATTATTGTTTATGGAGTATTTTGTTTTTGGGCAGTTTGAAATATTTATATCGTATAAGTTTCAAGCTGACAGTTCAGTTTTTCAACACATCCTGGGATAAGGAGAAGTAATAGAACTAGGAAAATAATAAAATCACAGAGCTCTCAAGAAAGACGACCTAACGACCTATAAGGAATGCTATCTTGAACTTTTTATATGGGTTCAATGATTAGAAGTGTGGATATTCTGTGGGATTAGAGGCAACGACAAAGAAAGTTTAAAGTTTTCTATAGTACCATCAAGATAGTTGTGATTGAACCAAAATTAAAGTTTTCTTATATATACATCTATTTCAGATAATGGTGACGGAATCAAAAATTTATAGATGGAGAGTGGATGACTTGAACATTGGGATACATAACATACTTCACTTAATGGGACAACTGTTTTGAACTTATCATCATCAATACTCTGAACTGCATGAAATCAAGTTTATTTCTTCAAGTGAAGTATGTTATTATGAATGCTCTACAAGGAAAAATTGCAAGAATATATTGCTTGTTCAGATGTCATATTTGGTTGGAATCTGATAATCTTTGACCAAATAAATAAAGTTTTCCATAGAGAAACTATAGCTTCTGTTTTAATAGAGATCTGCATCAATTATGTGTAGGAATGGCAAAGACACCGCAAAGGATGCCGATGAGGGGCTTGAGGCCTCAAAGGCTATAGGAACTGCTTGGACAGTTTTCAAGTTCGGGAAGGCTCTGAAAGCGAAGGATTTCAAGTAATTATTGTTATTAGTCCTCATAAATCATAATGTTTATATCTTTAGGGTTGGTATTAATATTGTTTCAAGTTGTGCATAGGATCGTGTGATTTAGGGTATATGTTGTAATCAAATTGTTAGCTGATGTAATTTTTTGTATTAGCTATATCCAAAGTTGAACTACTAATTCACTGCATAATAGGGGAGATGAACACTGGTTTTTATGAAATACCTCATCCAACTCATATTAATTCACATTTTTTATTTTTGAACCGAAACTTTGACAATAAATGCCATAACAATAATTTTTCTATGAAAATTTAGAAGGATGGTGCTCCAATTCAAAGATTGGAAATGTCATATCAATAGTTACCTTGGTATATTTGATCATAGCAACTCAAATCTTCAACTTTTGCCTGAATCTTCTCTAAATTCTAAATTTTGTTCATTGATTGTGACAAGTGTCAAAGTTGAAGATATGTTATTTTTTGTTAATTTTGACGTACTGAATGTTGGGTAGATGGGACACACGGAAGTGGTCATTATTATTATTATAATCCACAAAGATGTTGAAGATAAACCAGAAATAATCACTGCAATAGTGGATGTCTTCTTGAAGCCACACATGTAAATTTGTAAAGTGGCTTCAAGAAATAAGTTGAATAAAGACAGTTAATTTTGTTTAGTTAAGGATTAAGACACTCTTAAGTCGATAAGCATGTAGTGGAGGTACGGTTCATTCTTTGTGCTTATTTGTTTATAGCCGTCTCTGCATTTTAATTAAAGCTGATTATTGTAATGAAGAGTGTATTAGCTTTAATCAACTTTACCCAACTTCACATTTTGATTTGACCTCTTCATGCTGATATATTTCTCAATGGGAATTGCGTTTCGATAACTACTAATGCTACTAGTAAATAATACAAGTTGATCGGTGCATCATCTTATGACCATGAAACATGTGTGGCTACTAGTAAACTACATTGACAAAATATTAGTAACATATATTGTCATACGGGAATAAAAAGTAAAAATATTAGATACAAAAGTATAATTCATAGTTTTTTGTTGAAATTTATTTATGTAAATATTACATCATAATACGCATTTCAAATGTATAATTTGTGTTTTACTGAAATAAGTTGCTCCTATATGTATTTTATAAAGATTATATTTTTATATTCAGATTTTATTCACATGATCTTATTCTTATTATATTAAGTTTAATTTGAATCGTATACCTTTATAAGAAATTATTTACATGTTCTTATTATGTTGAGCAGGAGTCCAACTTATGATACTAAATAATTGTTTGGGTATTCTATTAAAAGGTACTACGCACTTGCCATAATTATACCCATGTGGTAAATAGTTATAAACCATTATGATATATCATGCATAGTCAGTACTATAAACCTAAGTTGTGATATATCAGAAGAAATAAATACAAATCATACGTATTCTATATTACGACATAAAAACGTAATGACATTACAATATTATGTGACTACATCATGGAAGAGTACCGCATTACTGAAAACAAACTAACACTGCACATCGTAAAATCACAACATTATATTATACATATTGTGGTATATCACAGAATTTCTCATGTATACAACATCAAACACCTCGTATAAGATTTAATTACCAATTTCAAAATCAACTAAAATTAAAACTTTAACCATAATTCATCACAAAACACAAAAAAATCACCGGTTCTTATTGTTACAATCTATTAATCTCACCAATTACCAACTTCAAATTCAACAAAAAATCAAAACTTTAACCAAAATGTACCACAAAACCCCCCCAAAAGTTCACCTGAAATTAAGATACAAATTATTAACACTCATCTTATGTAACAAATTGAATCGTTGGACTAATCTATGGCGTAGACGGAGAGCACGAGACGGTAAGCATATAGATTTAAGATTTTTAAACCCTATTATTATTTTGAAATCAGTTAATTGCATAATAAATACGTAGATATTTTCGTCAGAAACATACGATTCAAACCGACGAAATCGCCTCAGATAATATTAACCATTAGATGGTCAAAAGATTAAGAATTGGATTCAAGGATCGAGATTTGTTTAAGAATACGATATTCAAGAAAGTGCTTAATACCCACAATACTCGTAATTAAGCCTAATAAAAAAGATTAAATATCAAGATTTGAACCTTCAAAATCTATCTTTAAATGACTAATCACTATAAACCAAACCCTATCCTAGAAATATAGCCTTGAAAATTAAATTTGATAAGTATTTTGAGATGAACAAAATATTAATCAAGAACGTAGGACACAAATGACGGAGTACAAGAAAATATTTTATTATTGCAGCAAAATATTTTAATCGATGACCTACCATGGCATGGAGAAGCCTTTAGCAAAATTGTACACCACCACTGTAACTTTATTATACGATTAAAACATTGTTTAAAACAAGGCTTAAAGATGTGTATGTGATCACGTCTCTCTTTCCGCCATTGCTTATGTTTTTTATTACGTCGATACGCCGAACGAAAAGCGGCCTCGCACTAAGCAATTCATCATCAACGGGGGAGTGTTATTCGAGATGCCCGCATGCCTGTGAGTCATCTATACACAAGATAAATGAACTCCGGCGAACACCGGAAAAGATTTAATTTCATTCAAAGAACAATTACTTACGCCGTGATCGAATCTCCACGCCGATGCCAAGTAGTACGCACCGACAAAGCAAGCCGACCGGACAGTCCACCGAGACGCGCCTTCGACTCGCTTATGTTTTATTGTAGATGTGTCATGAAATTACCGGAATCGAATTATAAATGAATATAATCGACTTTTATATTGGCAAATTTTGTATTTCTATAAAATCGAGTTCGATACTATTTTATTAAATTTAATCCGGTCTTTGTCATGTATTTATATAAATTTTTAATTTGATTCAATTACAAGAATGATAAATCATTCAAACCTTTTAAATCTAATTATTTAATATTCATATTTGATTATTTGATATCAGACTAGAAATATGTAATTATTATATATATGTAACAATTAGACTTGAATGATTTCAATGAAGTCCTAGTAGGCTACTACTTCTTCATAAATGATCTAAAATTGTAAAGGAATAAACAATACGGAGTAATAACCAATCCGTGTAACAAAATCTATCTTTAATTCTTTATTATCAATAGTTATCATAACAACCTATTTGAATTACATTAGTTATAACGTTTATCCATATGCAATTTAATTTCAACATTTAGCATCTGAAACACTAACTCAAGCTTTTCATAATGTCAACAATACCCCTTGGGTGCATATTTCTCTTATCATGTATTATTATAAGAAGCTAAGTGGCCCTAAACTTTATATATATATAGTTTTTTCATGTATTATTATAAGAAGCTAAGTGGCCCTTAGCTTTTGTGTGATGTTTTACTAACAAAGTCTTTTATGTCCTACATATACTCTTGCCAAAGAACAAAAATGTTTATGGGTTTCACTAGCAAAGTCTTTCATGTCCTACACTACACATACTCTTGCCAAAGAACAAAAATTGCTCCTAATATGCCCATCATTTTCCCCCCTGCTTTTTTTTGAACTGTACGGAATGGGCCAAGTTGGTTGGATATATATATATAATGGACGACTTTATATTAGTAACAAAATCAATATTTTTATATAAGGAGAACGGCACATAATAAAAATATTTAAATAGTAAAATGAGATTGATTATATAATTTTTGAGAAAATAAATAAGAAAAATATGTACTCCTCCATCCCAAAATATTATCCTATTTCGACTTTTACTGCCTCAAAGATGCGCTTCAAACGTAGAATACTTAATTATACATGCGAAAATTATAAAAAGCTTAATATTTCAAAATATATATCAAAAGCGAATCTAACAAATATTCCACATGCCTATATTATTTATTATCGACAATTTAATTTATAATAAAATTTATAAATTCACCCAAATAATTATAAAATTGATTCAAAAAATATTAAAATTTAAACAATTTTTTTTGGGAATTCGAGGAAGTAATATATTTCAGGAGCGACCACTATGCAGTATCCCACCCCCCATAATACTGGTTTGTGGATGAGGAATAAGTGACCAATACCTTTGTTTTCCACCCCCACCTTTTTCTATAAATAAATTGTATACAAAGAACATGTCATGTTAGCATCTAGTTATACTCCTTAGTCTCTCTCATTGTTTCTCACTCATATGGAGAAGTTTCCTTGTTGAACTGCAATTTTCTTGATTGATCAAGTAGAGATTTATTGATAAAGAAAAAGGAACATGGCATGCAAAATGAACAAAGTTACTTCTTTCAGTGTTAATTCTGAAACACCATCTTCTCCAAACACACCAAGAGGATCATTCTTGAGGAGGGGTGTGAGAAGAATGTTTAGTTTTGTGGATCATTGCAGAAGGGAACACTCAGTTTGTAACAGAAGAAGCTTTAGGAGAGATGTTGAAGAAGAGTTGCAGTCTGCAAGTAATCCTCCTTGTTTGACATCTTATTACAGTGTTTTTGTGGTTCGTCTTGCCATCATGGTATGCAATATTTCAACTTCTTGCATTTATTTTTATGAAGTTTATAAATAAATTACATTATTTATAGTTAGAATTTTTTGTGGAGTTTATGCAGATTATGTTGGCAATCTTGATAGGAATGTTGACTTTATTGACATGGCATTTTACTAGAGTTTATACTAAAAGATCATTGAACACATTAGCTTATGGACTTAGACATGAACTTCTTCAAAGACCATTGTTGAGGATGTGGAACATAGTGAATTCAACTGTGGAAATAGCAACTGCCCAGGTTAAATTGTCAGAATATATAATTAGGAAGTATAGCAATCCTGTTAATCAAGCTCAGCAAGTTGAGGTTGGTGCCTGTGAAATTATTTAATTTTTGTTAAATAAGTTTTGGTTAGTAATGACCTCTATTGTTTATTTGTTAATCCATTCGTTCGAATTTGTTGTTTCTTTTTGCTTTAGCAGCTTTATGAGGTAATGAGGGATATGACATGGGCGTTATTTGCAAGTCGAAAAGCTCTTAATTCGATAACTATAAGTTATAAGAATGGTTTTGTCCAGGCATTTCATAGAGATCACAGGAGTGATAACACCTACTATATATACTCTGATTTGACCAATTATTCAATAAGTGCAACTTATGGTGTTGATTTGCTAGCTGCACGTCAAGGTTGGAACGACCAATCGATTAGGAGCAATATTTCTGCCATATGGTATCGAGCCCCTCTAGACCCTTCTACGGGTGATAAGATTGGAAAATCAACGCCAATCCCACCGGATGAATTGATAAATATTGCCGGTCTATCACAGGTTCCTGATGGTACTGCAACATGGCATGTTGCTGTTAGTAAGTATTCAAATTCGCCTCTTCTATCAGCTGCATTGCCTGTGAATGATCCCACCAATAAAAGCATAGTTGCTGTTGTTGGTGTTACTACTGCACTTTATAGTGTGGGGCAGTTTATGAAAGAACTCGTCGAAGTTCATAGCGGGCACATATATTTAACATCTCAAGAGGGTTGGTTGCTTGCTACTTCCTCAAATACTCCCCTGTTAGTCAATACTTCATCAGGAGTGAATCTTATTATGGCGGTTGATTCTAAAGATCCTGTGATACGATCTGGAGCCGAGTGCTTGCAGAAAGAGTATGGAAACAAGTTTCCCCCGAATAATGAAGTCCACTTAGAGAATACAGAGATTGGACAACAGCTATACTACATTGACTCCTTTTTCCTCAACTTGAAAAGACTACCAATGGTAAGTTTAATTCTTGAGTTCAAGATGTTTTCTCGGATACAATTGGAGTGAAAATTTAAAGTGACAAATTAAGATGTGTTGTTGAATGGGGTTTGGTTGTTTTAAGGCCACTTATTTTGTTTCTTGACTTTAAGTTTTTATAATTCTGTTTGAACTTCTTATAGGTTGGGGTTATCATCATTCCAAGGAAGTATATAATGGGAAAAGTCGATGAAAAGGCCCTCAAAACGCTTGTAGTTTTGATTTCTGCAGCTGTCTGTATATTGATTATTGGATGTATTTGCATCTTTTTACTAACAAATGGAGTATCAAAGGAAATGAAACTACGAGCAGAACTTATTAGCCATCTAGATGCAAGAAGGAAAGCTGAGGCTTCAAGCAACTATAAAAGTCAGTTTTTAGCAAACATGAGGTGAGCACGATAAACAAACTTGTATAAATCTGCTTCCCCACTGTTTCACTGTTTGAGTCCTTAATTTCTATTTCAATGCTCAAATCTGCAACTATATGATTTTAGTGTGTCTGCTTCCTTCTTTGCATAGTTTAACAACCTCCTCAAGGAGAAGCAAAAATGAATACTTAAGCTCTTGGTGTTCCGATAATTCCCACAGATTTTTCTTTGGGGAGGGGGAGGTGCTTCATCTATGAAATTAATTTTTAGGTTGAATGTTTAGTAGTCTTGTTATATGAGTTATTATGTGATACGTAGTATTACATCAAAATATATATTATGATGAAATGATTATTAATGGAGTCATCATGTATCTTTCTACCGCTCTATGAAAATTGAAGCTTTGTTAAAGATACTAATTACAGAACGACTTTAATACTTCTTGTTACATGCTTCTTTTGTTTTGTTACAGTCATGAGTTACGGACACCTATGGCTGCAGTTATTGGATTACTCGATATTCTTATTAGTGATGATTGTCTCACTAATGAGCAATACGGCATGGTCACTCAAATTAGGAGATGCTCAAATGCTTTACTACGGCTTCTCAACAATATCTTGGATCTCAGTAAGGTGAGATATAGATGGAAGTAGAGGTCTATAGCCTAGGAAGGATTCACTTTTTTACTTCTTGTAATGGATATAAACAGGGAAACTTTCCTGGATAGTGGGCATATGGTAAACCACCTCACCTCAAGCTTCCTGTTTCTTGAGATCAACCACGCTAAACTTTCCTATCAAATATTCTGCAGGTAGAATCTGGAAAGCTGGTGCTTGAAGAAACTGAATTTGACTTGAGTCGAGAGCTTGAAGGGCTTGTTGATATGTTTTCTGTTCAGTGCATTAATCACAATTTGGAGATCATTCTTGATCTCTCAGGTATGTTGTTGCCTTGTCGGTAACTGCTTATGGTAGTTATGTCAAAAGGAAATGTTTGTTTCAAGGTTTATTATTGTCAATCAGATTACAAAAATCATTACTGATTCTGATTTTACCTCCTCATTTGTAGATGATATGCCAAGACTTGTCCATGGGGACTCTGCTAGAGTTGTTCAAGTTTTTGCCAATCTAATTAGCAACTCGATCAAATTTACAAATTGTAAGTGTAACTCTTTGGATTATGTTCGTTAAGTATTCACTGTTGGGGTTCGGATACCAGATCTAGTAAGAGCTTATATTCAATTTAGTACAAATTAACATGTCAATTAATGGCAGCTGGTTACATTATACTGAGAGGATGGTGTGAGAATCTGGACACTTCAGTCGGTCACAACCATATTACAACAAAGCTGATGGAATCGTTACACGCCACCAAAATTAAACCAAAGCAACGTGGAAGCCAGGAGAAAACATCCATAAAGAAGGATAACAAGTTAATTCTCTGTTTTGAGGTCGATGACACTGGTTGTGGTATGAACTACCAACTTTGGATACCACATGACTGTCCTTTAGTATCTAAAGTTCCACATATTCGATAAATGCCTTTTTGACAATGTATTCGTTTTATTCTAGGTATTGATCCAAGCAAATGGGAACATGTTTTTGAAAGCTTTGAGCAAGCTGACCCTTCGACAACACGATTGTAAGTATTTGTTAATTTCTCCTAGAGTAATGCTGGTTACTATGAAAAATTAACCATGCAATTTATATGTAAATTCTTCCCTAATGGTATTTATTCAATTTTCTGTAAAGGCATGGAGGCACTGGTCTTGGCCTGTGTATTGTACGTAACTTGGTGAGTTTGAATCCCCTGCACCAATGTTTACTTTAAATGATATTTTGGATTTCCATTCGATAGAAATGATTTGAACATGCTCCCAAGGAACCTAGTCCTAGTTGCCTGAACATTAATTTGATCAGTCCATACGCAGATGCATATATTTTGCTCCATCTAATCATTGATATTACATGTATTTGAAGTTGACCATACCTGTGTCTGATTGCAATTGGGTTCTTTCAGGTAAAAAAGATGGGTGGAGAAATCAAAGTTATGAAGAAGAATGGTCCAGGGACTTTGATGAGATTATATTTGCTTCTTGGTGCCCAAGCAGATGGCGCTGGACAGCATTGTGAATTTAACTTTAAAGAACATAATCTATCTGTGAGTAAGCCTACCTTGTTATCACAATAATAACAAGTCATCGAAATCGAGATTTTTCATTAATCATTATAACCATCATCCATAATCTGACCCTTCCTTTTCCTACGCTTATATAAATTCATCTCTCACCAATGGAATTTCATCTTGTTTATTTGGTATGCTTAAGGAAATTCATTTCTTGCCAATTGCATGCACTAATTGCATCTCCTTGTTGATTGTTTATCTGCATGCTAAAGAACATGTTAAAATAATTCGAGGATATTAATTAAGGTAATGAATGCAGGTCTTACTTGCCCTTAATGGTGGCATGGGCAGATTTACTACTTCCGAGTGGTTACAGAAAAACGGAGCATATGCATGGCTGGCATCTGATTGGAATGAATTAACCCAAACTCTACAGGAACTTTTTAACACCAGAGGCTTACATCGAGTGTGTTCGGGTTCTGAGGTGTCTGATGTTGACAGTACATCAATCTTTGTCATAGTAATTGATATTGGCTTCCTTGACTGGAGCACAAATATTTGGAAGGAACAGCTAAAGTTTCTGGAGATGTATCACAAGAAGGCAAAGTTTGCATGGATTTTAAACCATGATACCTCCAACAATATAAAGATGGAACTCCGACAACGAGGATATGAGGTCATGGTGAATAAACCTTTATACAAGGCAAAGATGATTCAAATTTTGGAAGCTGTCTCAAAGGACAAAAATCTTGAGATTGATGTGAGCAGAAACGCTAATGTGGCAACAGTTACGGGAGATTTGCATGAATCTCTTGAGATTGATGCTCTTGACTCTGATACAGCCAGCTCCGGAGATTCTGACAGGTCTGAAAGTGACAAGATTAATTCAGGAAGTTTATCTTCCAGTCAAGCAAAGAGAGGTGATCATAAAACATGTTCTTCTCAAAACGGCCAAATTTGCAAGCGCTTCTTAGAGACAAATCAAATGAGTTCGGAAGACAATGCTTCATCAACCGCCTCATTAGGCAGAGCGAGATTGAAATGGTCTATGAGTAGCACTTCAAGTAACAAAGAAACTGCCAGTATTGGCTCAAACAAGTCGGTTAGTAACCAAAAAACTTTAGAAGGTGTACGCATACTTCTTGCAGAGGATACACCAGTACTCCAGAGGGTTGCTACAATAATGCTTGAGAAACTAGGAGCTGTAGTTGCGGTTGTAGGAGATGGATTGCAGGCAGTGGAAGCTCTCAAAGAATTTTCACATTCAGACAAATGCATTAGGGATTCTCTTCCGGAAGAGAAAAGTACACGAAGCATCGAGGAGGAAGGATGCTGTTGCTTGCCATATGATTTGGTCCTCATGGATTGTCAAGTAAGCTATTCCACGATGATCAATTTCCATGCGTTTCAATTAAGCTCGTCTATCTTATCGCCTAACAGTGTGTCTAACCTTTTGCCATTTTATTTGAATTTCTTTGTAAAATATGCAGATGCCAAAGATGGATGGATATGAAGCAACAAAGGCGATTCGAGAAGCAGAGGAGGGAACCGGTATCCATGTTCCAATCGTCGCGCTAACGGCTCATGCCATGTCTTCAGATGAAGCAAAATGCTTGAAAGTTGGCATGGATGCTTACCTAACAAAGCCAATTGACTGCAAGCTAATGGTTTCAACAATCCTGTCTCTAACAAAGAAAACTGCCTGACCTTTTCAACACTTCAAATTCCACAATGATTCTTTTCTCACTTCTAGATGATAGAAAAGTGTATTAAACTAAGTTTTGTAGCCATGTACAGTAAGTAACAAAGCAGATTAATCACCTTTAGCAACTTGGGTGATTTATCTATTTGACTGTGTAAGTAGTTTCTTAGTTCTTACTGTCTCTACCTTGGATAATTTCTACCCTAACAGAAAATGGACACACAATTTCAGGCCAATAAACTAGTTTTTCTGTAACAAGAACACTTTTGTTGAGGTCACATGAGTATGCTAATACTATCTAACTCTAAGTAGTGACTCGTTCCAAGTTCGAAGTACCATTTGTACAAATAAGAATCCCCTTCGTTACATAATTTCTTCTTCGTGTCCCTCTTTCTTTAGGGTAAGAAGGATAGAGAAAATGTCTCGAACCAATATTAATGAGTAGAAATGATTTAAACTGGATTCGATACTAAACATCTAAACGATGAATTCGGGTTCTAAACTCATTGAATGCTTGAAGAAGTTGCATGGAAAATAAACTAAATAAGCTTGAAAATGCTTGGTATCTTATTCAAACAACGGCGATGGCTAGCGAAAAATGAAACCCAAGAAAAAAATGGCCCATGCAGGTCTCGAACCTGCGACCTTCGCGTTATTAGCACGACGCTCTAACCAACTGAGCTAATGGGCCATGTTGAGAGATGAAGCTACAAATCATTTTATTTCCATAGATTTATCCACAGTACAATGTAACTATGTAAGTAGAGAGAGACGCTCTTCATATCATTGATAATGATTATTCATACAATAGTAACAAAGTATCATGTAAACTTTGTGATAATAACTGTTTATTTAATAACTGGAAATTATTTTAACCATCATCTGATACAAGTACTACTGATGATCAAAATGTTGGTGGACAGCAACATTTTGGTTATTCACTTATTTTTTTCAAACACCATAATTTGGAGAGGCAAGTAACAATATGTATGTTACTGCATGCTCTTTAATGGCAACAACACTTCTTAGTAGTAAATCCAAGTTCTGACATTTTCTTGTGTGATTCTGCATACTCCTTGAAGAAAGTCTCCTCACACTTGTAAAACAGAATAAGAAATAAAGTCAGTATCATTATTTAAGTCCAATTTACTTATGTTCTACATATTTATATTCTGTAATTGATAAAGATAAGTTACAGGGCAAGAAGATGTGAAAAGAATGTAATGAGTCACCTTTGCATAACGTTGAACGTATTTCTTGAATTCATGATCCTCCACTAGAGCTTTATCAGAAGGAAGTTTCAATAAGCCCTCTGTCTCTCCTTTCAAGAGCTCACTAGTGTTGTCATCACATACAAGGGGATGTAAATTAGTGATCAACTTAGATTATACTTCTATTTTTAATTATATTCTCATTTACTATTTTATTATAAATATAATACCAAGTACAAAAAAATTTAAATGTATTACCGAAAATACGAGTTGTCAAATTTTAAAGGTTCCCTAGTAAAAGGGCCTTCAAATCCCGATCTTTCTTTGTGAGCCCTTCCCTAATTAATCAAAGATAAAATAAAATTAATATAATCAAGTAATATATCGTAGAATACATTGTTATAATATATCAAAATCTACTAAAGATGTTTAACAAGTTTTCCATAAAGTACATGAAATAACAAATTTAATTTAACTTTTTGCTCAATATTTATTTATTATAAACTTCAATTTTATAAATAAATAAAAAAAGAAGTCAAAATGTAAAGAAAGAGAAATGGAAAAATAAATATACCAATGTATGGGATCCTGATAGAGCAACAATATCTTTGTCGGACAAACCCATCCTGTAGAAATTTTCCCTTAAATGTTCCGATCCTGAAAAAAGTCCTCGATTAATAAAATTGTTATAGGTCTTTAATTAAAACATTCAACATCTGGTTAATATATAATTGATATTTGTACATATAAATAATAAAGTCGTACCTCCGTTGGGATTAGGAAGACGCACTGCATCTGGGATTGTTGAGTCCTGGTTAAGTATTATTTCAAATGTATAAAATATTTAGACTTTATAATATAATACTCCGTTATACTTTGGTCTATTATACTTGGAATATGATTTATAATCATATAGTTACCGTTCTCCCAGGAACAAAATCTATATTGGGACCTCCAGTGACTTCAACTGCAACCACTCCAGCTAGCTAAAATTCACAAATGTCAAATTCATAACATGATTACTGGAGTAAAATTATTAATATACTTTACCTGGTACAAATCAGCAAATGTAACTGTTGGATGCTTGTTTTTAACTTCATCTGCATAACAATAGAGCAAGTAGTAACATAATTGTTACATTATGATGCTTGATTTGATATAGAGTATAGACATTAAGGAATGTTAATATCACTCACCACAAAAGTCTAGTGCAACTTTGATACCATTGTTGGCTGGATTGGCTAGCTCCACTGGAAACCTGATTGAACCATTAGCACCCCCTGTCTTCGTTTTAGCATCAAAATTTCCTGCGTCATGAAATCTGCAAGAAATCGTAAAATATCAAATAAAACAAACTTAGTGTCGTCTAGTTTTGAATCTTGATAATTGACTTTTTAAAATTTGACGTCAAATTATATTAGAAATGCATACATACGCTAGCCGAAGCATGATAGGGGCGCAATTTTTGCGATTGATGAGATCTCTAAGATCACATCTGGCACCTTCAATCTCCTTCAAGTACTCCTTATTAACTGCTGCCATTTTGTTAATCAATCTACACTCTATTTATCTTTTTTTTTCTTTGTTTCAAATGTGTTGCTCAATATTAAAATATGAGAAGCTATATATATATGGTTTGTTCAATAATGCTTAGGGGATTTATTCGAATAAGTGTTTGCTTACAATCTAAGCTATTATAGTAAGATTCTGATGTAGGCATATGTGGATAGTAATAGGATGCTACAATAGATAGATTCTTGATTGCGAAATTAAAGAAGAATATGCATTTTTAGTGGCCTCTAAGGAATAACTAGATGGAGACTCCGGGAGAATCCATTGTATTTCTCAGTTGGGATCTTGTGAAAAGCCAAAATACCAATACTTCATTTCTATCTTGTGGTTAATGAAATTAAAAGAAAATATGGAGTTTTCATTTTGCCATACTGACTTGAAGTTGGGACTCAAATATTCATTTTTTTCAGTCTATGACAGGAAATGTGTTGAGAACATACAAAAACATATGAGCTTACAAAATATTGAACGGTATAATTGTTAATATGTATAATTTTGTTTCGGTGAAATAATTTTAATAATCTCGCATTATCGCTAGCCTTTCATTTAATGGGAAAAATTTATGAAGTCATCTTGAGTTCTTGACTAACCATAATGTTTAATGGTGATCAGTTGCATGTTGCTTGTCTAACAGAATTATTTCTGGAAGATTTTTGTTCACAATATAGATTTTGGCTATCTAAAGATAAATTTGTTGGTAGAGCAATATTGCTATGTAGTATGTACATTATAGATGGTAACTTATCGAAATATCGACATTAAAGGGACGCAATATAAAATTACAAAAGATTATAAGAGGAATAGATAAGAGGTCTTTCACAATTAACAAATTGGTAGAATGCATATATGATATATATATTGAAGTTTATTAAATTGTAAGTTGCAAATTATCCATGTAACATATGTGACCATGACGGAGTTAACAAGAACTTAAGGTACTACAACTACCACTACTTGGAACGAGTATAAATTAGAGAGGGCAAAAGGTGATCAATTGTGTGACTTTGCATCACATGTTTGGATCCATTGAGATTTCCGTCATTCATTCTTAATTATTTCCCTTAATGTGATGCATGTAATAGTGGCTACCATGATCATACTTTCCTTTGTATAAACATTTGATCTGGATTGCACCTATGCCTTAAATTAATTAGTTATATAGATCATTGACAAAAAATAACATTTATGAAAATTATCATATTATATATTTAAAATAAAAAAAATATTATCTTTTGATATATTTTGGATCGAATAGATAATTCATATGCAGACATGTAGTGTACATTTTTAGTGTCTTACTCATCTTTTAATGTCCTTTCTCCCCCTTTTAGCAACAGACTCCTTAATTCACATAATTAACCCTCATGCAAATTAATTTTTAAATTTTATTTTCAGACTCAATCAAGTCGATTCAAACATATCGTTAGTATTGATCCACGAGGCCTTGTCGGCGGACGTGGGTGGCTGCTACGGTGCGCCTGCGCATCTGCGTGGGTTCGATCCACTTTGGCGGCGGCAAGTAATTGTTGGTGATCCGAGGTGCGTGCGCCGATGTTCTTGAGTTACTGGCATGCTCGGCATTGTGTATGGAATTAGTACGGACCGTTTGAGAGACACGTCTCGGATCTATAGAAAATTGGTGATGGGCCCAATTAAATGCAGAGGCATACTTATTTTAAATTAAGCGTATCAAGCATTATATCGTTAGTATTCATTTGACAATGTTACTTTTATTCCATTATAAATTGCAAGTAATATTCTTGGTGGACCCATTTTTTGCATTTAATGACCATAAACCAAATTTCCGATGCAATTTTACGTTTCGGTAAATATAATTGATGAGCCTCAAGACCTCAACATTGGTCAAATTTAAATCTTTTTACCATTTTAAGAGAGTCAACCGTTGAGGTTTACATTACCCAAACTAACCTTTTGTCTCAATGCACCTTTTCACTTTTCCTTCTGCCAACTACACAAAACATCGCAAGCTAATTGCTTGGCATCATTCTGCATGTGAGAAAAAATAATGTGACAAACTTTTTGGGCATTTTAGTATTTTCATAAACATTATAAAAACTTGACCGAATAAATTTAAACATCACTTGCGATAAATAAATAATTCACTTCGATCATCTCGTCCAATACCATAATTCGCGATTTGCTTCTCCAAAACTTAAAATTAAAATCAAAATTGTTTTGTTGAAAGAGAAGATTAACACAGATTTGTTTAGTTTTAGACAAGAAGAGGTTAGTTTTGGGAGTAAAATTTGTTGTACAACTATAAAGAAGGCTAAGTACATCCCCAAGAGATTCTGATATTCTAGTGAGTCACTTTAGTTAGTACACTATCATTTTGCTCTGACTGGACCACTTCTCTTGATGTGATCCTAAATGCTTTAATTTTTTAATATCAAAGTTGAAAATCATTAACTTACTCCTTCGAATTCAATTTAATTACTTTTTATTTAGTTGCTTCTTTTTGCTTTGTTAATTCTTGCAGAAGGGTTGTTGCATTTCCTTTAAATTTCACATTTTTCATGAAATTGTTGGTGTGGAAAAAGATGGGTTGTTGGTATTCAAGAATTGAGAAAGAGGAAATGGTAGCTAGATGCAAAGCTAGAAGAAGATACATGAAGCATTTTGTTGAAGCTAGACAAGCTTTATCTGCAGCACATAGTATGTATTTGAGGTCATTAAGGAACACTGGCTCAGCTTTGCTTCAATTTGCTACTGCTGAGACTAATCTCCACCACCACCTCAAATTACCCCCACCCCCACCCCACCTCCCCCTCCCCTCCACCACCACCAATGAGCCCTTCTTCTGCCACGTGGACAACTTCCACCACCACTTCCTCAGCCTTGCAGCCACCTCTCCCACCCCCTCCTCCTCCACCAGTTTCATCATCTTCTGCATGGGATTTTTGGGACCCTTTTGTGCCAACTTCACAAAAGTCTGTGTCTGAGGAGGAATGGGAGGAAAATACTGTTACTACCACCACTATTGAGGCAGCTAGTGTGGTGGCGCCGCCGTCTGTGGCGGTTACCACCACCAGTATCACCACAAGTGAGCTAGCTGTGGTGGTGTCAACTAAGGGGAAAGATCTTGTGGAGATTGTGAAAGAACTTGATGAGTATTTTCTCAAGGCTGCTGATGCTGGCAGACCACTTTCTTTAATCCTAGAGGTCCCCACTTGTACCTTCTCAGACCAAAGATCCTCAGGTAAATTGATTTCAAAAATATACATTTGAATCAAGAATTTACATTAAAATTTCAGTTTTTACCATTTCCATTATCTTAAGTTTAATGTTACTTGATGTAATGTTTAAGGTAATGTCTAGAATTTGATACATTTGAGTTGCAAATTAACATAAAGATTGCTTTTTTTACTACCCATTGTTTTGATTTTAATGTTAAACCAAAAAACAAACCAAACCAAGCATTAGTATTATCCCACTAGATGTTAGTCGGCCATATGATTACGACGTTTCCAATAAGTCTTGTGTTTTGATTTAATGTTGAACAATAAAATTCAATCTTTCCATTAATGTGATTTTGCAGGTAGGATTAATGGTTCTAGCAAGAGTTTTGCTCCATTGTTATGGACATGGGGTTCATCTAGTTCGAAATGGAATGCATTTGCGGATCAATCAATGATGGGGGATACTGCTATTGTTGGTGGTCCAGGATTTACCAGCCATTGTTCAACAGTTGAGAGGCTCTATGCTTGGGAGAAGAAGCTCTACCTGGAAGTCAAGGTAATTTTTAAAGTTTTACAATTTCAATGTTGAGGTAATTTAATTATTTACAATTCCAGTGGTGAGTTCACTTTCTAGTAGAAATGTACAATCTTTATCATACTCATCATAGTTTAATGCTAGACAGTTTCTGTGAATAAACACTTTTCTTGGAAGTATGGCCATGTGGGGTCTGCAACTAGGTTCTGTACACATCTCTATGAAATTACAGAACAAAACAAAAATAATGTCTGTATATACACCAGTGATTCAATAAACTATATTGGCCTTGTGCTTCTTGCTCTGCTTTTAGTACATTAACTTTTTAAAAAATTATTTACAGAATCTAAGTATTATCTAATCCTTGTGTTTAGGAACTTGTAGAAGATTTTGGTAGTTAATCTTTTCATGTGAGCATGCATATCCTGACAAGAAAGGCTTATGTGCATGACTTGTTGATTTCAAATTTGACTGTAAAATATTAATCTTGCACGAAAACATAATTTGAGAGTAAAAAAAAGATTACTCTTTAGTGAATACAGATTACAGAGTTCGACAGTAAATATTTTAATCTTGAATTTGTCCAGAATGCTGAGACATTAAAATTAGAACATGACAAAAAGTCTGATCACTTGAGGAAGCTGGAAATGAAGAGGGCAGATTATATGAAGACCGAGACAACGAGAAAGGAGGTAGAGAAGTTAGAATCAAGAATGATGGTTGCCTCTCAGGCAATTGAATCTACTTCTGCTGAAATAATAAAATTGAGGGAGACGGAGCTTTATCCACAACTTGTTGAGCTTGTGAAAGGGTCAGTCTCATACTCCATTAAACTTGAGACATAATTTCAAATCCTCATTGCAAATGTGGCATGAATTTCTACTTTGATTCTTTTGGTCCATCATGTTATTGCAGTAACTCCCAAGTATTTCGTCTTTCTCATGTTGGGTAATACGCCTTTTTCACTTCCAACTTACCGATGCTTGTTTCTGTTTCTGCGGTTTAAGTTCCCTCACCATAAGTCAAGTTGATTGCAGCTTTTTGCAAAATGTACTCTAGTAATTATATGTATTGCTTTGCCATGCTTGTGGTATGATGAGATGAACAATTTGTGATTGCTGGCACTTTTCTCCATTACAGATTGATATGTATGTGGAGAAGCATGTATGAGTACCATCACGTACAGTCGCACATAGTACAGCAGCTCAAATATCTCAACACCGTTCCATCTACTGAACCCACATCCGAAATTCACCGTCAGTCAACTCTCCAACTTGAGCTTGAAGTTCAACAATGGCACCTCTCCTTCTGCAGTCTTGTGAAGGCTCAAAGAGAATATGTTCAGTCCCTCACTGGCTGGCTCCGCCTTAGCTTGTTTCAGGTTGGGAATAACCCAATAGCAAAATCTGGTCCAGACTCAGCAATATATTCCCTATGCGAACAATGGCAACTTGCAGTTAACAATGCTCCAGATAAGGTGGCTTCTGAGGCAATCAAAAGTCTCTTAACAGTGATCCATGCTGTTGTATTACAACAGGCTGAAGAGCAGAAGCAAAAGAGAAGATCAGAGGTGGCATTTAAAGATCTTGAAAAGAAAGCTGGTGAGCTTAGAGGATTGGAGAATAAGTATGGACCATACTCGATGTCTGAATCTACAGGCAAGAACCCAGTCGGAAAGAAAAGAACAAAGGTCAACACTGTAAGGGTGAAAGCCGAAGATGAGAAGGCGAGATATGATAAACTGGTAAGTGTCACAAGGTCCATGACGTTAAACAATCTGCAGATGGGACTTCCGCTTGTTTTCGAGGCGGTGACCCGCTTTGCCAATGTGTGCACAAATGGATTTGAGACGGTATACAATCAAGCCAAATGTGTAAGGGTCCAGGATTTGAAAAGAATCTTACCTTGATTGTCCCAGGGTTGAAGATACCGGGCGTTTTTTCAGTCTTCTGCTTTTATCTCCCCAACTGATGTTCGTCTCCAGTCTTTCGGGCACATATGACATAACTGCCTAAAAGAATATGTCACCGAAGACGATTAGGTCAGAAAGCAGCATTTAGGAACCATGTAAGTAGAGTTGGATGGCAAGTTCACTAAAAACTGTGTTTTTGTAGAGCCCTAGAAAATCATTTAGAGGTTGCAGGAAGTTATTTTAATCCATGTTTATTATGCTTAAGTTTGTTTTGTGGGGAGGATATGCTTCAGAGTTTTTTATGTGTACCATAAAGTCTAGAAGAATTTCTTTAATGTTATCAATTTATGAACTTAACTTCAGCTACTTAGAGTTGGCAGTAACCCATTTCAAATTTAGAATTAAGTATTGAAGATAACTTCAGGAATCTACAATATTGTAAGATGACTACCAGTCTACCACATGGAGCATGGATGCTATAAAATAGTACCCAAATAAGTTGCGAAATTACTATTTTAGTCTTTCTATTTATAAGTGTAGTGTTAACGAAGTTTTATTTAAGGACAAAATAATCATTTCATAGTCTTTTTATACTATTTGGGTGTGATTTTAGTCCCACATGGAGTGTGACTCATGCACAAAAAACACAAATCTACATCAAATATCGGTTGATCTAAAGATCGTCGAACTCTTTATTTTGATGATAACAAATTACGAATACTAATGAGTTTATTTGAGTTTACTTATTTCAATGCGATCGAGGCATATTTCAAGTCATTCCTTGAAGATCGGGCTCTCGAAGATTTAGTCTTAGCGAGTTAGGATCTTTGTAAGAAATTCTATCTAATCTACTTTCAGGAATAATTAAGAGTGTTTGTCTTTAAAATTTTTTTAATACTACACGTTCTTTTAAAGATAAATTAATTGTTGAATTGGTAGAGAGTTCGTTTTTAAGTTTGATTCGAAATTAAAACCATTTTAAGTTCGAGTGATATGACTTTGTGTCATAAAAAGATTGAACTTAAAATAGGGTTAATTGAAAATCAAACCCTAAAACGAAATCTTCTTATTTTAGCTGAAAACCCGCTATCGGGACATGTTTAGGGACTTGGAGCAAGTCCCGAACAGGTCCCTAAGTTTTGTCCTGTTTGGTCAAGACTTTTCGGGACATGTTTAGGGACTTGGGCAGAGTCGACAAGTCCTTAAGCCTAAATCTTTTGGACGTGGCTTTTCGAGACTTAGTCGGGACTTTACCAAGTCCCGAAACAAGTCCATACTACGGGTTTGGACTAGCTGTTAGGGTTAGTCGGGACATGTGTCATGACATGGTAAAGTCCCTAAACAAGTCCCGATTATGCCTCTTTCATAACCTATAAAATCCAATTCAAAACAACTTTTAACCTACATCTTTCAATACTTTTTTACTTACGTTTTTAGATTTTTAAGGCATTTCAAAAGCAAAAAGGCACTCGAAAGTATTCCACGAATTAGATTGATAGAGTTTCATAGCGTTAAATTAAAATCTTTTATTTGATTATTTGTGTTAGTGAAATCGTGGTAGTTGCTTGGGTACTTAATCGGGGAGATTACGAGGTTGCAATCCTAAAAGCGGGGCTTTCGGTTTCCTAGGATTGCTAGGAGTTGTTGTATTACCATATTTTGGAGTTGCTTGCTTGTACGAACTCAAAGTTTTTTCCATATTCATAGTGGTGATCGTTATCGAAATCCACGAGGTTAGGCTTGACAGTCGAAACATAGGAAGCTGAAGCTCGCTAAAATCGATGAGTCGTTTCTTTCCCTTGTCACTTCATTTCATTTACTTCATATTAATTATATTGTTGTTTTTCATTTTCCGCTATTTACAATATAATTGTTTGTTATTTTTATTATTTTTCTTGTGTGGGATAGTTTGTTAGTTATCGGAATTTAACTTTGATAAAATTTATAATTCTATATTAAAAAAAATACAAAAAAATAATTTAATCCTTATTCACCCCCCTGTAAAGATAGTATTTCGTACAACAAAGTTTGGGTGTGATTTTAGTCCTACATGGAGTGTGACTCATGCACAAAAAACACAAATATGCATCAAATATCAACTTCTTCTCAAGTTCTGAAACAAGGAAACTAGTATAAACTTGATATGTTAGTCAAATTTTCGATTTTTAATTTAAATACAAAAGGGTAAAATTGTAAGAGAGTTGAATATATTCGGCTGAGTTCATAGTCGAACTTTAATAGCAGGGACATTTCTAATTATTATTGAACAATATTCGGATCCTAATTTTTTGTTCAAGTTACCGACTATCTTCGGGTAACATGCATTGTTTAACATTACGTGTGATGAGTGTCTTTTTTCCGAGGGCTTTTGGGGCGAGGGGATTCATGTGCTTGTCCCGTGGACTCATCAAACTTTTCCTTTTCTTTATTTGGTTGATTCGATTGAGGGGATGAGGTCCTGACTTCCTTCATCCTTCCGGTTTCCTTGTCTCGAGGCCTGGGTAGGTCTTGTAGAAGAGCACCTCGGGACGTTGGACGGATTGCCCCGCTCCTACCTCGAGTTGTAACCCAGAGGTGAGTGTTGGTGGTTTGCTCCATGTGCTCTTCCTTGTTTTGAGAGGATACCCGCGGGTATATGTACCTAGAACACGATCGAAGTCGATCGCGACCATTCCGATGACAAAGTGAGTTCGGGTGTTTTGTGAAGCTCTTGAACATTAATAGTATTTCAGATTAGCATTACCTCCCAATGATGGTTGTGAATGAGTATTTATAGAGGATGTTCAAGGATTCTTAGGCGTTGAGATGTGGACAAGTGTCATCATTTCAAGGTTTGATGTGATAGCTCTTTCTTTGGGATTTGAGTTGGACTATGGTACACGAGCTGATCCAAAGTGGCACCTTATGGACTAGCCTATCATGACTCTATTTCTAGTCCATATCAACGAGATCATTCGATATCCCCTACTTATAAAAGTGTGAGTCGTGTTTCTTCCATTTTCACATTACTAATTATTATATTATCTTTACTATAATATTTTCTATATATTGGTAGAAAAATATGTAATAATTAATAAGTTAAAAATTTTAGCCTAAAATTCTGTGGAAATAAATATGGTTTAGGATTATTTACTCTCTTATAATATGTGAAATAATTTTACCACTTTCATACATATGCTAATTATCATATGTTCATTAACATCTTTTTCCAATTATATAAAAAATATTCAACATCTTTACCAACCGGTAAATGTGATTGATATAATACTCCCTTTGATTTTTTTTTTTAATTTTATCATAACAATAAGTAAATCCATTTTAATGCAATAAATTAGTCCGCTCATACTAAAAAAAATTGTATGATAATTATTCAAGTAATCCAAAAATTACTATTAAATAATATATATCCTAAATTATTATGGGATACTTTTGTATTACATTTTAACAATTGAAATAAAAAATTAATGAGTTACATATCTACTACTCCCTCGTCCCTAATAGTTGTCAAGGTTTAAGTTGAGATTTTTCACAGATTAAATGTTAAATTCAAATATTTTTATTTATGTTGTATAATATTTGGTGAAAATTATCAAATAATAATATTTTCATGGTTCTTTAGTATTGACATTGAATTTTATTAAAATCTAAATTATGTTTATCGATGATGAAGCCATAAAAGTTTGTCAATTTGGAGCACCTAAATCAACCATGACAATAATTTATGGAGAGGGAGTAAAAAGATTTGGATATTTTATTTGGAAATTTAATTTTTTATTATAATATATATAACATATTAGTTTTTATGCTTAAATAAAAATATCTTTATCTATAAACTATAAATGCAATAATTAATTAGAGTTGAATTCAATATATGAAAGGAAATTAAAAAAACTCTAGTCTTCAGTATTTAATACTCCGTATTGATTAGTAATTAGTAAACGAAATAAGAGTATATTGTCATAATAATACTTATATTAACTAAATAAGAGTATATTGTCATAATAATACTTATATTAGTTTTCACTCTATATGAAATATAAGTCATCGATATTATGGTCTAAAAATACATGCATGAATATGTATATTATAGATATATAATCCACTTTATTGATGAACATTCGATGTACAAATCGGTATCTTCATCATCTATTTGAATGACTTCTTGTGAATTTTTATATTTAAATGGTTATTTATGTCAAAATTTTAAAACTTTCCATATCAAGTAATATCAATCACATATAATGTGTGGCCTCTTTTAATTTGTTTGCATAAATTTAAGAATTGAGAAAATTTAAGTAAAAGTCTTCATATTAAATAGTTTTTTATGTAAAATATTATTTAGTCAATCATCAATTAATAATATTTAAAATGAATACATAAAATAAAATTGAATAGTAGAAATATGAATATATACTACTAACCAATTGAAGTGATGTTTTCTAACAATAAATAAAATAACATAGGGTGTATGTTTTTAAAAAAGGTGATATTTTTCATACAATAAATATAATTCACGTAGTAATGAATTCTTTATTAAACCTTAAAAATGAAGAGTAGTATGGTAACAAAATTTTTAAATCTACTATTAAAATTATATTATCAAAAAATTATAAGGGATCATATAACTATGAATAAAATGAATTATAATATAAATCAAAAGAATAATTTATAAATTTACATAAATAGTTATCTCAGTTTAAATGTTTGAGCATAAATAATTACATGCAATGTAGGTACATTTTACTAGTAAATACAAAATCAAAAAAAAGATTTTTACTTCAAATTATAGTTAATTCAATTTTTATATCACCGGACTAATTTTTCATCCATATATTTAAATTAAAAAGTAATCAATTTTAAAATTAACGAAAAAGTTAGGAATGAATATCCATTTTAAATTTATTAGTCAAACCCAAATGAATTCGAAAAAATGGAATAAATTGCCTCCCAAATCCACCCCATCCATCCAAAAATGTTGGAAAAAAGCACCACAAAAAAGCATTCAAAGTCCTAAAAAATAGCAGAGAAGTAACACAAAAGAGAATAATCCAATCCCATATTGTCTTTTGAGAGAGAAAAAAAAAAAAGCAGAATTGATTGAGGATCCTCTCTCTCCGCTGTGCCAAAATAATTGTCACCTAACAAGAACGCATCAAAGGCATTATTTCTCGCAAGGTACATTGTCCTCAATTCTCTAACTAACCAATATCCATATTTTGTATTGTGCATTTACTCTTTTTTGTAAAAAAATATTACATTTTGTTGGTTTTTTTGTGTTTGTTTGATCATATTAGGAGTTGGCTTTCAGGGGTTTTGTGTGTTGTTGTTTATGAGTTGTATAGTTTGTGTGAATGTGGAGGAATTTGGAAGAAATGGGGGGTTGAAGAGATGATTAATTTGACAATTTCTTGAATTATAACTTTTGAATTATTTCCCTGCTAGAACAAGGTACATTATTGTATTCATCCTCCTCAATTGTCTAACTACTCAATACCCGTTTTTATATACTGCATTTCCTCATTCTTGATATTAATTCTTGCAAAAAAAGATTACATTTTTATCTCATTTTGTTGGTTTTTTGTGTTAGTTTGATCAAATTAGGATTTGGGTTAGGGTGTTTTTGTTTGCTATTGTTAATGAGCTAGACATATTCTGCAAATTTGGGGAAATGGGTTGTCGAGAATGGCTTAATTTGACAAGTTCTTGAATTTGACTTTTGATTTTGTGTGTGAAGTATTTGTCACCTACCAAGAAAGCTTCAATTGTATTGTTTTCAGGCTAAACCAGGTACATTCATTGTCTTCATCGTCCTCAATTGTCTAACCACCCAATAACCATATTTCGTTTCTGCATTTCCTCTTTCTTGTACTTGATTCTTGCAAAGATTATTTATATATCGTTTTGTTGGTTTTTGTGTTTGTTTGATCATATTAGGATTTTTATCTCATTTGTCTATTCATCTTTCGTCAAGTAGAGAATGACTAAATTTGACAATTTCTTGAATTATACTGTCTGAATTTTTGTTTTCTTTTTCAAACTTGTTTGTTGATGGTAAATAATTTGTAAATTTGGGGAAATGGAAGAAATGTAGGGGGGTCGAAGAATGACTTAATTTGATAATTTCTTGAATTATGTTTTTTGAATATTTATTTTCTTGTTCAAATTTGTTTGTGGAGGGTAGAAAATTGGAGTGATCAGCTTTGTTTGAGGTGGAGGAAGGAGATCTGGGAAGAAGAAGATGAGCGCCTCGAGGTTCATCAAGTGTGTTACGGTTGGCGATGGTGCAGTGGGAAAGACATGTCTCTTGATTTCTTATACCAGCAACACCTTCCCCACGGTATTATTTCCACAAATTTTATGAATTTTGTTCCATTTTTATGTATGATTTGATGAGTTGTTTCTATTTGTAGCTGCATTGAGGTATATTTTAATCATTTAGACTCGTTTATTCGAAAATGTGGTTGGGTTAATTGATATTTCTGCTCAAATTTTTGGATTGAGCGGTGTACATTATGCTGATCAGGTGGTTGTTTTTGCTTCATTTATTTTGATTTATGATTCCCTATTTCCTAAGTCGATGGTTGGTCATTGGTGTGAAAAAATCGTGTTTCTTTTCATTTATTTTGACTTATTTGCTAGTCAAAATTGGATTTGTAGAAACATGCAGGGTGATATATATACTTTTAATCAATTATTGTTGCCAGTTACCTATGCATTCTGGTAGTACCAAACTAATCTAAGCACCTGAGTTTGTTATATGATTGGCTACCCCACTTATGTGATGATCATTGTCATCATTATTCTACCCTGTGTTTAGTTCAGACGATCTCCCAAATATTTCTATCTGATTTAGGATATTTGCCTTCTTATTTCTCCGGAGTTCCAGTTGTCCTGATGTTTATTATGAGACTCTTTTGGTCAGATAAAAGATTAAAAGTTCATAGATATATAGTATTTGATATTGGAACTTCTATTGATCCCCTTTTTTAAGGGAGATTTTTCACATGTCAAATCTTTTCATTAGTTATTCTCTTTTGGTTTGATTCACATATTAGCTGATATTGTGCTATCTTTTGTCTTACCTCTTTATTTTTTATTTCTTGTAGGACTATGTGCCAACTGTATTTGACAATTTCAGTGCAAACGTCGTTGTCAATGGGAGCACTGTTAATCTAGGATTGTGGGATACTGCTGGTATTCATTTGATGCACCTCCTATTGAATATGATTTGTCTTGATCTCTTTGTTAGTTACATACTTACTCATGTGCAATGTGTTTCTAACAGGTCAGGAGGACTATAACAGATTAAGACCCCTGAGTTACCGTGGAGCTGATGTTTTCATTCTTGCATTTTCCCTTATCAGTAAGGCCAGCTATGAAAATGTTTCTAAGAAGGTAAACAGCCAATTGGCGATTCCTTTATTTTATTTTTTCATTTTTCACCCTTTGTCTGTGTAATATATGTCGTAGTACTCATTCTTATTGTTTCTCATATTAATTAATATCGCATCTTCTGTGTAAATTTTCAGTGGATTCCTGAACTGAAACATTATGCTCCTGGTGTACCAATAGTTCTTGTTGGAACAAAGCTCGGTGTGTTCCCTCTATCCTTTATCTTTTCAACAAGTCGTTTCAATTACCATGGAAATACATATATAACCTCAATGACCTCATTGTTCTGGTCATTTCTGTTTATGGAAAATTTCATGTAGAAATACATCTCTAAAATGCGCTGAAATCAAAGTCGACTTAGAAAGAATGATTCTTTTCATCTCCTATTGATCCTTTGACTGCTAATGTTGAAGATGTCAAATTTTCGTTTTGTTCAATTCCAGTCAACTTCTTTTTTGTTATTTGCCAGATACTTAGACTACTTAAGCAATTGCTATGGTGGTTTTCCATCATGTTTGAGCCTTATTTTGAGTTAGTCCCAGTTCTGTGTGACCTCAAAGTTATAATCTTGCTTTTCCTAGGGATGAAAAAATTGTTTCCTGGGCTACTAAAACTATACATTTAGATGTCCTCTTTCTTTGGTAATTACAAATACGATTCAGTTAAGCAAGCTGAACTCCATTCTTTTTCGTAATAACGGATGCTGATATACTAGTTCCCATCATTAATTGTCTGAAGCAAGATGCATCATTAAATAATGAAAACACTTGATCTTCTTGAAGATGTTTTGATTCTCTGTTTAATTTCTCATGTATGTCTATTAAAGTGCACGTGTTCTCACTCCTTTGTGGTGTGTTTATTTCGGGCAAGTAATATACAACTTGTATGTATGTCTATTAAAGTGCACGTGTTCTCACTCCTTTGTGGTGTATTTATTTCGGGCAAGTAATATACAACTTGTTACGGAATATTCCTTTATTTGTGTTTGCTAATTCCCCCAACTTTTTTATATGTTCTTGTGTTTTTACGTTGTTTCATTTTTTGAGGTATCTTTTAAGACACAAAATTTGTAACATCAGTGCATTCAGTTTAAGATTCTCTCGCTGGTAGAATTATTGAGTGCTGCTCTATTACCAATATTCTGACGTTACTCTTCATATAATGGATCCCAGATTTAAGGGAAGATAAGCAATTCTTTCAAGATCATCCTGGATCTGTGCCGATCTCTACAGCACAGGTACAGCTACTCTCCAATTACCTACTCTTTGTGTTGGAACTTTGATTTTGTTTCTCTACTCGTCATTTTCTTATTAAATCATATCTCGTGCAGGGAGAGGAGTTGAAAAAAATGATTGGAGCACCCGCTTACATTGAATGTAGTTCAAAAACACAGCTGGTACACCCTTTGTTCTTATCTAAATCTGGATGGATCTTTGCTTCTCTAGGTCTAACCGTGTATAATGTAATTGCTGCAGAATGTGAAATCTGTCTTCGATGCTGCCATTAAGGTTGTGCTCCAACCACCAAAAACAAAGAAGAAAAAGAGCAAAGCTCAAAAGGCCTGTTCAATAATGTGATCAACTTTAGGTCTTTCTTATTCACAATGTTCAACCCAGTCTGTGTTCCACCTTGTATTCTTTTATCATTCTTTTGTCTCGGAAGAAGATAAGGGATCCTTTCCAGCAATTGAAGAAGTACTAGCAACTTCGGGAAGTGGCAGGCCCTTGTTTCCATTCTACTATCTAGTTGTCGAATTACAATGTCATATAGGCCACTATTATGTGCTTAATTTGTTCTCATTTGCTTTGTGTATAGACAGACTGAGAAGATCACATTTTGGATTCAGAATGTCCTTAACATCTTGTTGTATCCCTTTTAATATTACTCCGTATTATAGTAACTCTTAATACAAATTGACTTGTAGTACTTTCATTCTTGAGTCCAAACAGTAAAGCATGAATGCTTAATGTTGTCCTGATAAATGAGTAATGATTCCTTAAATTGTTGTGCCTCGATTACATGTAAACATCATTGCGCTTTTCTTTTCTTTTTATACCAAACGCATGAATTCAGAAATAATATCTATGTTATGACAAGGTAATATTAAATATAAGTCAATATTTTCAACTCATGCGAGAGCCTCTTTATAGTTATTGGGTCATGTTGTTGACTTATTGTATTGTCTATGCGGATTGTATGAGTGGAAGACAATTGTTCTCTTCACCACCTTTTACATGTCCACAAACTAGGTGTTGACATATTAGCTTGGCAACTACTCAACCGTGTAGAATCTTGGTGATTTGATTAAACAAAAACTCGTTGTATGAGGATTCGAATCTGCTTTAATTGGAATATTTTAATTGGTTTGTGATGATTATGCCGAATTACTCCATCTTGGACATTCATTTGTTGTCCTTGACCTTCAATTTGAGACTATCTACATATCAAGTAGTACAATGCTTAAGTGGTATGGTATTTACTATTGGCCACAAAACACTTTCATTACTTGACAACTGTATGGAATTAAATTGAAATGAAATTAGTTGAATTTCTACATAAATTTCTCAATATTTATATTTATTTTCCTTTAATTCCATAAAAAACACAGAGATGTTACAATAAATTATGTTTGTATTAATACGTGAAGTCCTAATCACGTAAAGAAGCCTGGATCATTATTATTATATATATATATATATATATATATATATATATATATATATATATATATATATATATATATATATATATATATATATATATATATCTGATCCAGAATCATGGCTTTAAAACTCTACGTAAATATGAGATCAAGAAGGAGCGGTGAACCTTTCACGAATCAATGCACTTGTACTTTTTTATATTTTGAAAAATTAAGTTTGAAAAGAATATTATGGGCATTTTCAAATTGAAATATGAGGTCCAATAACTTAGATAAGTTTTGTGCTTGAGAATTTATACCATCTCCACTGGAGGAAATTAATAATGGAATCTTGATGTTCTTAATATTCTCTATTTTATATATATATATATACTTGAATATGTAGGGAACACCTATTCAATTGATTGAAGTGGTTTTATTGTACTCAGAAAAGCTTGAATTCATATTGCTGAAGATCAAGACTGTTTGTCCACAGTTGTTCAATGGCATCAAGGAGAATTCTTAAGGAGCTCAGGGAATTGCAGAGAGATCCTCCAACTTCATGTAGCGCCGGTATTTATATGCTCTTCAAAAATCTCAATGAATTTTCTCGTAATGAATAAGGATCGAAAGAGTACTAATAAAAAAGTTTCAGTTCTTGGAGCTCGAACAACTTTGGTAGAAGTGAAATACATACTATGGTTTCAATCTTTAGTTCAACACAACATGCATAACTAAGTGTACTTAAATTGATGACAATTTCAGGGCCTGTGGCTCAGGATATGCACCATTGGCAAGCAACTATAATAGGACCAAATGATAGCCCTTATGCAGGAGGTGTCTTCCAAGTTACAATTCACTTTCCCCCAGATTATCCTTTCAAACCTCCCAAGGTGAGATCAATGTAACTTTTAATTTTTATTTGAATTAGCTAAAACTATGGTTGCTTTTGGAAACTGAATAACGCAGGTTGCTTTTAGAACTAAAGTTTTTCATCCAAACATAAACAACAACGGAAATATTTGCTTGGATATTCTCAAGGATCAATGGAGTCCTGCTCTCACAATATCTAAGGTCATTCTTCTCATCATTTTTCTCTAGAACTCATAATTTACTTATAATAGTAATGTAATGTCAATTAATGGATGAACACTAAGATCCCTTGTGCCATTATCCTGATGTATTGTATAGTATTATTTATGTTTGAATTGTTGTGGGAAAAATGAAGTACCTATTTAATACTGTCACCTCTATGTGTTCTAAATGTAATCTTCATATGATTGCAGGTATTACTTTCAATATGCTCATTGCTGACGGATCCAAACCCAGATGATCCACTAGTTCCAGAAATTGCTCATATGTATAAAGCTGATAGACTCAAGTATGAATCAATGGCTAGGAGTTGGACTCAGAAATATGCAACGTTTTAACATGTTACATGTCTGGAACAACTATGATTTGTCTTTTATTTACTTTGAGTTAACTTTGTTCGGTGTGTTGTAATAAATGGTTGATTTTTTATGGGCTATTCTCCCAGTTTACATTACGGAGTATTACTTTTGTTGCTCGGAATTAATCATCCGAAATTTTGATGAAAAAATATATGGAGTATAAGTGTATAACTTATAACTAATTTTAACATGTTTTAAAACTTAATTGTTAAGTTGCTCTCATTAACTATGATCGAATTATGCTTTACAAGACCACCAAATTTAGTGCTACGTACTAATATAATTACTTTTATTACTTTTGTTGAATGGAATTATTAGTTAATGATGAGATATACAAATAACGTATGAGAGCTTTTAAAGCTAATAAAAATGTTATTTGATGATGCATTAATGTTCTTTCTATATTTGGTTGACAAAAATAAAGGCTAAAAGTAAGCGTCTGATATAGTGATATCTAATGCTTGTTTGCATGATCCAAAGAGTTGGTAATATATTTTGTGTCCATCAAGACTTTTAAGGATCGATTTAACTACTCTTTGTATGTCAGTGTGTGTCTATTTTTTTAGTTAATAATCAGGGTCAATATATTAGATTAAACATGCATGTAGTTTTAACTTTGTTAGGCATATTAAAAAATATTGGGATTACACTCTATGTTCATGGCAAGAAGAAGGGATCCTATGACAAACAAGAATAAAACAACTATCACTAACAAAAATTTATGCAATTTGATCAAAATCAATAAATTAAACTTTATTGTAGCTTCCATTTTTTTAATTCGATTTTGTTATTTTAGGACTCTAATTATGAATTTCGTTATTACCGAGTAATATAAATGACTATAAACAAATCCTAGAATTTAATTTATAGCTTTAATTGTTACATAATTTTGATAGATACATTTGAGTTTAAAATTTGAGATGGGGTTGAGTATTAAAATGTGCAGTACATTTCATTGGATCCTTACATGAGTTACAGAAGTATTGGTTGTTTTCTTATGAATGACATGAAGAAAGTAGATCAGAATAATGGTGAGCAATTCAGTTATTTCATACGGCATTTGTGAAATTCTGTGCATTTAAATTTGCAACATTTTCATATGACTACATTTTCTACGGCAGCCTCTCATATTAGTTTGAATTTGAATTTTCGTATGATATAAATCTTCGATAAATGATATTGACAATTTGATTTGTTTTTTTCTAAACTTAATAAGTAAAACAATATTCTCAATTGTTTATTTGTTAAGGCACGTGATGGCCTAGATTTTGGCTGATAAAATGAAATAGATCTTGAATTAGCTTTACTGATTATTAGATATAGTCCTCATTAATTTAAAATGGTTATTCAATATATAAACACATTTAGATATGTGTGTTCATCCATTAGTACTCACTGGATGGCTTTAAAACTTCTTCTATGATATATTAACGATACTTTTTCCTTATCTTAGTACATACAAAGTAATTGAGTTATTTATAAATGTGTGTTTACACATTCTACCATTTTAAGATTTTTTTTTTATAATTAATTTATTCATTAGATACTAAAAATCATCAGTAGGTTTAGGTTTGAGGGCATGATTACAAAAGTTGCCAGCAGGTTGGACACTCCCAATGTGTTCAATTCTGCCTTCATAAGAAGTGTGGGACATTATCCACTTCGTTGATTTTTTCGGAGTGATGCCGATACAAAGCTGGGCATTTGTAATGCAATTGGGATTTGTGCAATTTTTCCTTTGAATGAATAATTCTTTGAAGAAAACATCCTTGCGAGTAGGATGATGGTCAGGAAGAGTATGCTGATTAGTCAGGAGATTCTTTCGAGCACGAAAGGCCTGCTTCCATTCTTGATGCTCCGGCAAGTGTGGTGTTTTGGTTGAACGATCCGTTATTTATAAACGATATCATTTTTTGTGTAGCCAAATATTTCAAAAAATACAATTAATATTAAAGTCATCCTCAAAAGTTTTGTTTGACCTTTGCTTTACAAATAAGATTTGATAAAAAAGTGAAAAAGTTGCAGGTAGGGTTTAAAAAGTGGAATCATTTAAGAGTGCAACAAATTTTGTTTTGATAAAAGGGCAAAGAGAAAGAGAAAAATATGCATAGAAGATTCCAGACAACAATTACAAAACGGGCAATTAGGATCAATTGAAGTGTTTGCTTTACTAATAACATTATTTTGGTAGGCAACATTGGGAGTCTCCAAATTAACAATTTGCATTTTTTGAGAGTAGTAAAAATTTCAAAGAAACTTTCAAGTTTTGGTGTGAATCAGTCAAAGTTAACCCAGGAATTGATGACAAAATAAATTGAATGGATGAGACTAATACTTTAGGGATAAAATTAAAATGTTAGATAGTTTAATGCTACAGTCACAGAAAAGTTCAACAGAGGGATAATTTGGAAATATTGATGATAGTTCATGGGTTAAATAAAAAAAGTCACATCCTTAATAATCATGTTAATAATAAAATAATCGTATTAATAATAAAAAAACATTAAAAAATATTGACATTTGATACGAACTCTAACCAAATATAAATGCTTTCTCCGTCGAATTTTAATTTAGTTTTGAGCTTTTTAGAAATTGAGCTTTTTGTGTCAATTCTTAATTATTTGCTTATTCTAAAAAATATAAAATTTATATATTTGGATTTGTCTTTTTAAAATCTTTCATAATATTAAATTTCTAATTTTTTAAATAATATAATTAAGAGTAATAAGATCAAAGATTTATTTAGATATGTGAAAGTCGATTAAAATGGATACATAAAACCAAACTAAGTCCTTTTTTATGTAAATTAGCGATAAAGAGTACGATTATATAGTATTACAAATTACGAGTCATCCAAAAGAATATTTAGCATTCATTTGACAAACCAATGATGGTGCTAGTATAAGACATTGTAATTCATAATGAATGGCTAGGCATAAGAAAAAAAAAATTACAAAGTTAGATTAAGCTTTGTTGCAAATAAATTAGAATAATCTTTTATAAATAAGCGAGAGAATATCTATCCAAGGAAAGAGTAGAATCCAAAGCATAAAGCATGAAGAGCAGGTCGGATCTTACTTGAGGATATTGACATCGGCCAGGCAAACCAAATCTTGAAAGGTTTTATGAATATAATGTTTTTAATTAGTCATATATTGGGTTATCCCTTATGTTAAGTCACGAACTCTAGGATCTTTGATAGACTCTCTCTCCAATTCTTTTTCGATCAAGATATGCTTTAATATTCATTTTTTGATTATCATGGCTTTTAAATGCGTTAATTAATATATTGTTTGTCTTAACTTTACAATTTATTATCATCTCAAACCATTTTCTCTCAATTTGTGCAATCGTTATTTTCTCACGAATTACTTCATTTCTAGTTATAAGACTCAACATATATAAAAAGATTTGAGTAACATTTTTTTAATTGTGAAAGTGTATATTAAAGCATTTTCATATTTGGTGCACCCAGACGCCATCATTCTCCAGCGCATTCCTGTAAAATCGTTTTTATTCTCTTCCTTGAATCAAACTCCAATCTTTTTCCAATCCTACCCTCCAAAATCAATGCATCAACCCAACGAAACGACGCCGTTTTACCAACCCCCCACCGCCCCTCCCCCCGATTACCCCCCCTCCCCTCATAACCCTAACCCTCCCCCAAATTACAATCAATATAATCAAACCCATTCCATGCCTCAATTGAATCCGGATTATTCGTATCCACCGGGTCAAAACCCGGCTCCGTATAGCTATACTCCAACGGTATCAATTTATCAGAGTAATGGGGGTAATAATAATTCAGCTCCGAAAACCGGTCCAGGAGTATCTAATTATGGGGGTTATAGTGATCAGGGGGGAATTTATACTTCAACTGTATTATCAGCTCCAAATAGCGGTCCAGAAGTGTCGAATTATGACAATTCGAGTAAGAGTAATGGGGGTTATGGTCATCAAGGTGGAAATTACAGTTCAATTGTATCGACAACGGGTTCATATGGACCGGATCATAGTTTAGCTCCGAATAGCGGTCCATGGGTATCTGATTATGGGGGTTATAGTGATCAGGGGGGGAATTATAGTTCAACTGTATCGGGGGGATCATATGCACCTCCAAAAGTGTCCAATTATGACAGTTTGAATGAGAGTAATGGGGGTTATGGAGGGTATGATCATCATGGGGGAAATTACAGTTCATCTGTATCGTCGGGGTCATATAAACCTGTGAATAATGCAGCTTCCTATAGTGCTCCACCTGTACCGGGTTATGATAGTAATGGGGGTTATGGTGGGTATGGTGATCAGGGGGGAAATTTTAGTTCATCTGTCTCGGGTTCGCATTCGTCTGGATCGTATGCTCCACCGGGTCATAATTCAGCTCCTTTTAGCGCTCCAGCCGTGTCGAGTTATGATAATGGGAGTGATGGTAATGGGGGTTATGGTGGATATGGGGATCAGGGGGTTTATAAGTATAGTGGTGGGAAGAAGGCGGTGGATGTGGGATATGGAGGTGGAAAGGGGCGGGAGGAGTCAGCTGGGTCGGTTTTGTTTGATGATTATGGGAGGCCGATTAGTGGATTTAACGGGCGGGAGCAAAGTGGGGGGAGAATTGCACCGAAAATAGTTAAAGCTGTGCCTAAGGTGGATGAACATTCAGATGTGAAAAGTGGGGTGCAGAAGTATCGGGTTAAGATTTTGTCGGAAGGATATGGACAGCCCGATATGGATGTGCTTTGCCAGGTGTCTAGTATACTTTGAATTTCATTTGTACATGATCATATGCTATTATGCTACATAAATTATTGAATATGAATGATTGCGTATAATATTTGATCGTGAATGATTTAGAATTTGCTTGTTAGTGCCAAGAAGGCGAAACATTCAGTATCTGTTGATTAGTGTACTATGAGAGTGTAACATTGTTTGAAACAAGTTGAAGTGTGTTAAGTTCACAATACATGAGTTTACTGGGTGCTTTTTGTAACTTTTGTTGTGTGATCTTTGTTGATGATTGGTTGGATGTTGTTAGTGTAGAATGAGAGTGGTCACTAAGTTTATAAGACTAACTTTTTAGTTGAAACAAGTTGAAGTGTGTTCATAATGCTTGAGTATTCTACTATTCTGGGTGCTTTTTGTAACTTTTGTTATGTGATCTCGTTGAAGATTGGTTGAATGTTTTTAGTGTAGTATGAGTGGTCATTAATTTATAAGAGTGTAACTTTGGTTGAAACAAGTTGAAGTTTGTTAAGTTCATAATGCATGAGTATACTGGGTGCTTTTTGTAACTTTTGTTATCTGTTCTCGTTGAAGATTGGTTTGGATGGGATTCGGATACTGGAGCCATCAACTGGCAGGATGCTAAAGATATATTCCCTTGAGACGGTTACAAGATGGGAAGTAAGTTTATTTGCTGCATTTGTTTATTTATAGTTGGATGTACATTTACAGAATTTAGTTTTGTTTGAACTTCTTCCACTCAGGTTCTCGATACTTATATATTTGCATTCTGGGCAAAAACATCTGTTGATGCTGAGCCAAGACGCATCAGGCTGAAGTCAAATTCTCATACTACGAATAACATTTTGGACACAGTGACTGCTGCAAGTATTCAGGTTCATGGACTTCCTTTTAGGATTAACTATTTGTTACACCAATGTTGTTTGAGTCAATCACCATGTGTTATTCTTCACATTCAGAAGTGCACACTCTTGTTTGTTTTTTCATTCAATTTCTGCTGCCTTTTTAAATATTCACACCTTCCTATGTTGACTGGCTTATTAGACTTGGCACAGGTTTACTCTACCTCCATCCCTAATATCAATTTGACATGCTTGCCGGCCTGAATTATCTTAGCTTTTAGTTTGATCACGTGAAGTCTTTTTTATTTTTGTAAATAGGTCAAGGAGATAGGTGCTATCAAACCTTCTGAGTCAGCTAAGGAGACTGAGCAACCTTCAGAGAAAAAGAAAGGACTAACTGATTGGGTGAACTTTATAAAGCCTGGAAATGAGGAGAAAGATCACTGGGTTAGATTTCATTCTGTTATTTCTGTTCACATGGATTTTCCGGTTACATATTCTATATTTCTACTAATTAGTGATGCATTTCCTCATCTTTTTAGTTTATTATCATGACTATACCTTCAGGTTCCTGATGAAGCAGTTGCAAAATGCACAGCCTGTGGAGGTGCTTTTAGTGCATTTAATCGAAGGGTATGTATCCATCTCTATTTTTTGTGGTTTAGAAATAGTTCTGTTGGTACCGACTTCTTTGTTGTAAGCTGAATTGTTTTTATACATTATTAGACGAGTGTTTGATCTATGGAATTTGTCTTTTCTATATGCTTTCAGCATCACTGTAGAAATTGTGGAGACTTATTCTGTGATAAATGTACTCAAGGCAGAATTGCTCTTACAGCAGATGAAAATGCGCAAGCAGTGCGCGTTTGTGACCAGTGCATGGTATATTTTCCTGTCTGCTCTCACTATCTACATTAAAATATCATTTATGCTTAGAGCTATTGTTTGTGTTTTCTTTTCACTCGAAGAACATCCTTCCTATTTCTTCTTCTTTTGTTCTATTGTCTTCCCCTATCCCTTTCTGGATCCCGTCTCCTCTTATATTAGCACTCCTTATCTGCCTAACCTGGGGTAAAAAGTTTTTGGGGTTTTATGTTGTTTGAGGACCTCATGCTGTACTTCTCATTTTGACATGTTATATGCAGGCTGAAGTTACTCAGAGATTGAGTAACACAAAAGAGGCAGCTGTTAGAGTCACTGGCTTGCAGTCTCATGAGGATCTTGCTAAAAAACTTCAGGTAATATTTTTATTATTATATAAGTTTGATATTTACTAAAGAGCTTCCTCTTTCACTTTTACCATAAGAATATACTACACTCCGAGCTATAAGGTTTCATGAAGTTGTCTAGTCTACTATCCTGGTATGAGACCTATTCATGGAGATGTAGCTCTCGAAATGTGAATATTGGTCTACTTCTAAGAATCTTGATACCTGGGATGTTAATCAATTTAATAGCTATCATATCTTAGTCTAGTGCATTGATCTTTCGGTGTTCATTTTCTTGTTACAGGAAGTAATGAATATGAACCGCAAGACATCATCAGGTGAATTGTTTCATCTTTTTTCCAGCAGCTCAATTGTGAATGACGATTGTTGCATTATTGCATGTGATCGAGGAATTTAAAGCATGTTGACTAAAGCATTATAATTTGGCAGGTTCAGTTTCTGGTGGATCTAGAACCCAAATGAGAGAGGTGGCTTGCCCAACGTGTACAGTACACTTGCAGGTAAGCCAAACCCCATCTTCACATTGATTCCTTTGTATGATATTAAGTGCGTTTGATAAAATTCTCGTGTAAATATTGCTGGTTTCAGGTCCAGGTTCCAGCCACTGGGTCGGAGACTATCGAGTGCAGTGTCTGCCAGCAACCATTTCTTGTTAGTGCTCATTGATGAGCCCTCACTACCCAATGTTCTGAAAGGTTTATATAAATACAAAATACACGTGTGCATTGTAATTATCATTGTTGATGGATTCAGTTTCTTGAGGAGTGCTTGATTTAAATATAATGCCGATTTCTGAACAATGTAAATTTGTTGTGAATGTGATATACATTTCAAGTGTCATAATCTCTCTTTGCTACATTGTTTGTTTGTTTTCTTGGTGTCCATATTTACATATTCTCGAAATATGTATCATTTCATTTGGGATTGTACTAAATCATTCCCATGTTTGGTTGACATAAACTAGGAGAAGAAACCACCATTTCGATATTCATTTTAATTTACTCTTTCAAGTTGAAAATGAAACAAGCGTATAGAAAATTGAATTATTATAAATGAAGTAGCTCAACAAGGTGTCAACCTCAAGTTCAAGCTAAACCAGGCTCGCTTTTGTAGTTGAGCCAGAGTCATAGCTCGGCTCAGCTCGTTAACAGATTAGCAATGAACTTAGCTGAGAGAGTTGTATAACATAGAGAGTTGTATAACATAGAAGAGAACAGGACTAGATAGATTATATTACATGGAAAGGGAAGGGACCCTTTCTGATCTTATTAAAAGTACACTTTTTTTGAGCGTTTTGAAGAGAAAAACAGACTTATACTGAGCTAGTACAACATCAAGCAATGAAAGGAGATTCAAACTCCTATGTACAGAAGAGGAGAAACCATAATAATCATCGCAATCAACGAAGTTTATTCTGGGCAACGGCCTGGCATAGTTCATCTTCATAGAACAACACTCTATTTGGACACCAAGGTGCATAAACTTTTTGATGAAATAGATGGCACAAGGCATCTTGATGGGATTGCAGGCTGTTGGAAGAGAACAGCTGCAATTTGCTGCTTTCGGACAACTTAAAACGGGAAGTGGGGCGAGGACCATGTCTAGGTGCCTTTGGAGTACTTGGGCTGGGAATGCGCATTACTTCTTCATCCCCCGTGCTGTAGAAGTTAACAAGGAAGATGTTATAAGAAACGTTAATAAAGATGAACTCAAGGAGACAACGTGAATTATATACAACACATACCCGACAAAAGGCCAACGATCTGTAGGCAGAGGAGTCATAGTTCTCAACATCTCTTGTCGAGTTCTATCAGGCGTTGTGTAATTGAAGTACCACTGTCTTGCATGTATAACCTATTCCAATAAATGCAAACTAATTAATATCAGATACTTGGCAACTTGAAAAGTGATTATACAAGATAGAAAGGGAGACAAATACTTACTGCCTTCCTTATCTTTTGAGATACATGGAAAACAGCTCGAAGTTGGTCGTGATGCAGGTTACAAAGTATTTTGACCTGCAGATCATAAAATAAAATTAAAAAAAAGCATGACCAAGCAACTCTGTGGCTGTGGCAATGGTATATAGGGAATGCAAGTGAAGTTAAACTGTAATAAATATAATGGGAGTCAATTATGTTCTATATTGTATGCAATGTATGGTCATATGAGACAGATTGATTATATAATGATATAGATCATTATATAAATCAAGACTATTCTTTAAACGAATGCGATGCTCCAGAATTCACACCAATACGAATTTAGGAGATATGGTTTTCAACTACCAAATAACTCTGTCTAATCTTACCTGTCTAATGTACTCAAACAAACTAAATACGAAGATCAAGCAGTAAAACAGATTTAAAAAAATGACTTCATCCAATTACGAATCCAAGATTAGCACTAACAAAACTGTAATGACTCGAGTTCAGAACGTGCGCGATAAAAATAGAACAGGGATCGGGATATTCATACCAGTAAATCCATTGGAAGAGATTCCAATCGCGACTCTGAATCAAAGTCTTGAAAACGCGGAGTCTTTGGAGTCTTCTGCAAACTATTCTGCTTAATAGTATCAACTGGTCCATTGCCAGGACCAAACTCAAACCTCACAGGGGATAACATCATAGGGCTCTTATCAATACTATTAGTTTCAGCTTCCAAATCAACATCCGAATTACCTACATCTGCAACAGCCACCCTTTTCTTCCCAAGATCAGTACATGCTTTGGCAACTATTGCCTTATTATGTCTAATCCGAGCACGAGCACCCAGTTTCGAATTATTATTTGATTTCTTAGAACCTTTCTTTTGATTAACACTCTTTGGTTTTATGTCCTTTGAAGAAGCTTTCCCTCTTTTCACCATATTCTGTTCTATTATATTTTCCTTTTTTCAATTCTTAGCTGCTACTTTCTTTTCACCTTCAAAAGAAGCCTCAAAATTTATCATACACTCAACACTCTCAATCTGTATATCAAAATGTTGTCTTCATTTCATCCCTCACAAAAAAAATCAACCTCATCAAAACAAAAATAAAATGTTTCATACTGTAATCAACTATAACTTATCCCAACAACAAAAAGGAAAATCAAATTCAAATGATAGGAAAAAAGTTTCTACACTGTCAAAATAGCACTGAACAGAAACACAAGCAATACAGATTGTAGCTGACAAAGTAAAGTGACAACTAAAATGAAACGCATTGAAAAACAGTACTTCAAACAGAGAAACATACATGAACAAAATCAACCCAACAAAAACCAAAACCACATTCATACTTATAAGCAATAAAAACACTAATAATTCTTATTTTTAACCAATTAGCCTACACAGATCATGAAAGAAAATATCTTTACACTGTCGAATACTGATCAACACATTAATACAAGGAACACGTATTGCAGCTGATACAGTAATGTGGCAACTAAAATGAAATCCATGAAAAACAGTATTTTCGGCAAAAAAAATACATACCAGCACAAAATCAACACAACAAAAACCAAAACCCCTAACTAATTCATACATATAAATCAATAAATACCCAAATAATCCTTATTTTCAACCAATTAACCTACACAAATCACAAAGACAAAATCTTTTTACATGAACACAAACAATTCACATTGTAATCGACGGAGTAAAGTGACAACTAAACTGAAACACATAATCAACACAACAGCAAAAAACTAAAACTCCTAGTTAATTCATACATATAAGCAATAAATACACTAATAATCCAATTAACCTACAAAAATCATAAAAATAAAATATTTTTCCATAAACAAAAACAATTCAGATCGTAGCTGACACAGTAAAGCGACAACTAAACTGAAACACATCAAAAAACAGAACTTTATGCAAAAAAAAAAAAAACATACCTAATCTAAATCAACAAAACAAAAACCAAAACCACTAATTAATTCACACACCCAAGCAATAAATACCCTAATAATTTTTATTTTCAACCAATACGTACAAAAATTGAACCTTGCAATTCAGATTGTAGCAGACACAGTAAAGCGACAACTAAACTGAAACACATAAAAAAGGATAACTTTATGCAAAAAAAATAAAAATACAAGTACAAAATCATCACAACAAAAAACCAAAATCCCTAATTAATCCATACGTATAAGCAATAATTACAATAATAAATCACGAAAATAAATTATTTTACAGAAACACAAACAATACAAATTGCAGCTAACACAGTTAGGTGACAACTAAAATAAAACATAAAAAAAAACAATACTTTATACAAAAAAAAACATCCCTCACAAAAAAATCAACTCATCAAAAAACCAAAACACCTAAATAGATTAAAAAAAAAGGAAAAATAAAAATGTTGGCAAATGAATTAATGAGGAATAAAATATAGGGGGGGTGAGCTAGGGTTTATTTAAAAGCTTAGAAAAGCCCGCCAAAATATTCATCAACTGTTACGAAAATTAGTACAAAAAACGTATGATTTTGAGGATTTATTGGAATTAGATTCGGTAATAAGTAAGAGTTGCTGACGTGGAGGGAGGTGATTGGTTGAGGTGAGTTTCAGATGTGCATGTGGGGCCCAAAGGAGAATCCTATGTAAGTGGGTTGTTTTGGTGTCTCTGTGGGGCTTATTATACGGCGGAGACAGTGGAAAGGATATTTATGGGCTTAATTATAAATTTAGTAATCATTAATGGGAATATAAATACTGGACCTAATTTAAATTACAAAAATGTTTTGTATAGGGAGTAATTTTTATGGAATATTCATTTGCTCACCTAGTTTTATTTTTCAAAATCGACGTTTATTATTATCATTTTAAGAACTCAATATGGTACATCGTCATTCCGAATGAACGATAGTATTTTATAGTGCTAGGCTAACTTTTCTGGTTTGTCACACTCAGTTTATTAGCTTAGATATATGTATTTATTAGCGAAAGCGCCCTCGTTATATTTGAATGAATTAACTTCGTTTTGTATATTTTGAAACGGTATTCCTCATTAACTATGATCGAATTATGCTTGAAAAGATGCTTTCTGAAATCTGCAATATGATGTAAAAAACTAAATGGCTGGCTTTCATGAAATATCGGCCGGTTGATAAATTCGAGTTGATCGGATTAATCGGGGTTGTGTGTTCATCGATGGAGATCGTCAGCATGAAAATTCATATAATGTTCTTTTATATTTGGTTGACAAAATTAAAGGATCGATTTAACTACTCTTTTGGCAGCAATAAGTGTGTGTCTATTTTTTTAGTTAGCCAAGCAAGCTCCAATATTAGAGATTAAGCTTGGCCAAAGTGTAGTTTTAACTTTGTTTGTAGTATTTAAGAAGGGGATCACAGGCAAATAGAATAAAACAACTACAGTATCACTAACTGTGTCCCAAAAAATTATGCAATTTAATCAAAATTAATAAACTAAACATTAATTTGTAGCTTCCCTTTCTTTAATTTTATTTTTGTTTATTCAAAGTTCAAACTACGGATACCGTTATTGTAGGTAATATATGTGTAGCGGTAATGTTTGATACTCATAAATAGAATGAAATGAATAAGAATTGGATTCACGTCTGCCAATTTGATAGTTAAATTTTTATTTGATTTCGTTTCTAAAATGTTTTCCATTACCCCATATAGAGTCTTAAATCGCCCTCCAACTTCATTAGTATTAGCCATTACCTTGTCTGAGGTAATGAAATATAAATAATTTATTAACATTATAAAATACAATACGCATAACACTTAATTGTTATATATTTATTATATAAATCATATAATTGTAAATATATTTGTTATACTAAATATATTAATATTATATATATATATTTTTTAAATTTATTTATAGAATCTACTTATATATGGTAGATATATTAAATTAATATTATTTATAATATTATTTTAAAATTAAGTATATCATATTTTAAAATTAACACACATTATAATTATTTCTTTTTAAAACTTAATTAATATATTATAATATTACATAAAATTAATATATATTATTGCCATATAACTTTGAAATTAATACTAAGTACTTTAAAATATATATATTTGCAATGAATATAATAATATTTATTAATAATAAATAAATAAATAAAATTCATAATTTATATATTTATACTACTTTATCATATATTGATAATGGTTATAATTAAATATGTAAAATTACTTACTTCCTTTAAACATACCCAAATAAATGTAATGGAATTATTCCAGGCAAGTTAACTTTTGATATTAGAATTTCATTCACGTTTATTAATTCATACAAATTCGTTCGAAACAATATTCCAAATTGAACCTAATAATTTAATTTATAGCTTTAATTGTTACATAACTTTGCTAGATATATTTGAGTTTAAAATTTGAGATGGGGTGAGTATTAAAATGAGTAGAAGTTAAGAATTCTTGGCCAGATTTTGTTACAATAAGATTCTTAAAAGACTTTTTTGCACTTTTCTAATTGTTATAGAGGCTTTTTAGTTATTTTAAGTTCTTATAGTCCATTTTACAAAAGTATATATATTATTATCTTCGTAGTGCTTATCATTATTCATTTATAAAGTTTGGCGTTTGTGAATAGTTAATCACGATATCTTCAGTGGCGTAATACCGATTATTATTTATCGCGTATTTTAAGAATCTTCGGTGAGCTATTTCGTGAATATTTTATATTTTAAAAACAGAGTCTATTAAGATTTTTAATAGAGAGATAAGTAATCGGACCATTAAAATGTGCAGTACATTTCATTGGATCCTTACATGAGTAGTTGCAGAAATATTGGAGTAGATCAGAATAATGGTGAACTACTCTGTTATTGTAAGATATTCTGACCATTCGTAAGGCATTTGTGAAATCTGTGCATTTAAATTTGCATCATTTTCATATGACTAAATTTTCTACGGGAGCCTCTCATATTAGTTTGAATTTGAATTTTCGTATGATATATATCTTCGATAAATGATAATGACAATTTGATTTGTTTTTTTCTAAACTTAATAATTAAAACAATATTCTCAATTGTTTATTTGTTATTTTAGAGATCATTTATGGTCTTAGATTTTGGCTGATAAAATGAGATAGATCAGTAATTAGTTTTACTGATTATATATAGTCTTTATCAACTTAAAATGGTTATTCATCAATAGATAAATAAATCTAGCTATTTATGTGTTTTCATCCATTAGTACTCATTGGATGGATTTAAAACTTCTTCAATGATATATCAACGATACTCTTTCCTTATCTATTAGCACAAAGTAATTAAGTTGATTCTAAATATAAATATTATCACACGTTCTATCATTTTACGAATTTAAATCATAACAATTATGATTTAGAAATTTTTAGAAGTAATTTAGAATTGGCTAAATTTCATACAAGCATCTAAACTACGGAGAAGTATTTTAAATAAGCGTTTAGTAATTTTGGCAACTTGAATTTTTTTGAAAAAAATATTGTACGCAGGCTCTCTTTTTAATAAGTTAAAAACTTAAGGGTAAAAGCGAGAAAAATTATATATATTACGGCTTTGTAGGTAGATTTTAAAATAATAGATATTTAATTAAATCAATTTTAATTAATTAATTCAATCAAAAAAATATATCATTTTCAACCTTATCCCCACCCCAACAAAGTAAAACTCCTCAGGTGCTCCTGCTGTACATGTCTTCTTAGGAATAGCATGTATGGGTGATTTTTGTGGTGTCAGTGCTCAGTAGTATAGCTACCAACGCACCTATTGTGTTAATTAGTTTTTTAAATCAATCAGTTAAATGATACTAATAAGAAAGGAATAATAGCAAAAGACCAAAACAGACTATCATATTTTCTTTGACTACCTAAGAATTTGTTTCAAATCGCATGTTATTAAGCAAATGGCTAGGAAATAGCATATTTTCTTATTTTAAGTTGTTTCATTTAAGATAATGCTTTGTATAAATAATGAAATCAGATAAGACAAGTGATGATTGACCTCAGGAGCAGTAGAGCACTAACTCATAACTAATTATTCAATGGTAAGATGCTAAGTTACAATATTTTGAGCATTGGTTTGATGGGGTTGAAGATGATGTATTTTTTTAATTGAATTAATTAAAATTGATTCGATTAAGTATTTATTATTTTAAAAGCGATTAAGCAAAATTATAATATATATAATTTTAACTTTGTTTTCTTAGATTTCACACTTATTAAAGTAGCGTTTAGATACAAATTTTTTTCTTCAAAATTCGGTACCAAAAATAAGCTTTCAATTAATAAAATAACGCCAGTCACTATTTGAAATATTGAAAGAAAGTTTTTGTCTTATTTGAAATATTTTCACTGAATTGACTCTTTGTGTGAGATTTGGCACTTTAGAATTCAATTTTGAGTACAACATAAGTAGTTAAATTAAACACACCATATGGAGGCTGGAGCATTGCCAACCTTGCTTGCTTTTTATGAAGTTTGGCTTACTGGAGCTTGGAACTGTCTCAAGACTCAAGTCCTCCAATTCTTTGTTCGGTGTATGTATATGTTGAAAAGATTGGGCTTTGGACACCAATGGCTTGTGTAGACTTGCGTCTGTTAGCTTTGGGTGTGGGACATCGAAGTATATAAAAGAGGCTTCTGGCATTGATGCCTCACGCACTCTGCATTGTTTGGTTGTACGTTGTGTATAATGGCTTGTATACACTCCAGCGTTGATGCTTCATTGTAGTGTACTGTGGTTCAAGATTTGTACATTTGATATTATTGTCTCTTGATATTTAGTCTCTTTTCTCTGGATCATGAAATGCCAATTCATGTGTCACATGATGCTTTTCGTTACTCTATACAGATTCGTACATTTTAATAAAATGCCCGGCTTAAGAGCCAATAATAGTTACTGTGATTTTTAGAGCTATGATGAATTATTTTTCTTGAGTTTTGATGGGTATGCTTGATCAAATATCTTAATGACGGAACTGAATGCATTTGCTTTTGCTAGCGTGCAACTTGGTTTCTGACCATGGGCCGGAATCGCTTTGCATAATAATTGCCATAACAAATCCGACCTAAACGAGAGATTTTTTGTTCAAGAGTTTAGGGTTTAAAGTTTGTTCAAATTTGGTTTCAACATTTATTGAATTGGGTATTTTTTTTATATTTTAGGATCTATAAATGAGTTTTCTTTTTAGTTTAATTAATTAATTGATTAAAAGATTTTACTATATCAAATATTTTTCAGGGTTTAAATTTAGCCGATTTGATTATTAAAATATAATTATATAAATTGAAATCTGTATTATACATCTCATTAGGGGCTCAAATATTGTATTTTCATGTTCGATGTGCTTTACATAACTTGAATTGATGTAGTTTGAAACTTAGGAATAAATTGATGTGAATGTGAAGTGTTTGATAAAATGCTCAAATGAATTAAGAGATATTCTAAATCATCTTTAACTTGATCTTGCAGTGAGTTTGAAAATTAAATACAATCGGCATAATTAATGGTAGTTTTAGAATTCAGCGTTACAATTGATACAAAGATGGTCAAAAGTCGCGATGAAATTAAAATAGATCATCCCATTTTGCAGGATCTATATTTGAATTACTATATATGGCATTCGATTTTTTTTTGTATGCTTGGAGACAGAGTAGTAGTGTTTAGTAATGTATTTGATATATTTGTCACTTGATTTAGTAAAACTACATGTTTAGTCTATGTTTTAATCTGGTAGTAGTCTCACATATGTGGAAACATTTAGGAAAACTATTATTCTTTGAATGTAAAGATCTATTTTACTAGCATGTGAAACGACAAGCGGTTAGGGGTAAAAATAGTTGAATAATGATTAATTTTTTGGAGCTTCTCCGATATGGACCACTAATCATTAATCAAAATTGGACAGTGATTTTAAGACGGAGGGAGTATTAAATAGCGTAAAAGTCACATTGTCACACGTGTCATTTGTATTGTGAGGTAGTGAAATATTTTGTTTAATTGATTGCATGATAGGCAATGGGAAGCTGTTGACGAAGATTGGATGGATTGTTTATGAAACGAGAATGTTGAAAATATTAAGTTCATGCAATTGTTGTTAAATTATATTTGTTTCCTCAATAATTGAAGTTGGGTGAGGACTAACCAACTAACATAACAAAGATATAGGGTTTTTATAGTGGCAATGAATTTTGTAGGCTAAAAAGTCTCGCGTGGTTCTACAATATATAGCCATAACTGCGGCTTGTGAATGAACATATCGGTGTGAATTGTTTGTGATTCATGTTTACCTAGCATTGCTTTCATGGTGATGATTTTGTTGAAATCCCAGTGAAATTGATTCACTTTTTATTGTGCCGAATTCATGATTGTGTATCAATTCATTGCCGGGTTAGTTAAATGTGATTACTAGAACTTAGTGTTCACCTTAGTAATGGTATATTACTAGTGTGGGTTCTGGCTGATAATTTAAGGGGGTTATGACGATTGCTAGATCTTACTCATTAATCGTTATAACTAATAGTAATTGGTCAATTATTATTGTTATACAACTTACTATTATATGAGCTGAAAGGTCCTTGTGGCATCTGATGATATTGAATAATATTTCGTAGATGAAATTAAAAGCGAGACTTGTATATTGAAATGTATTTTACTCAATATTTATATATTTGTTAAATATATATGTTGATGAGCGTCAATTAGTTAAACTTGAGTTTAATCAATTAAGCAATTGAGATCGATGAATAACTTGATAAGCTGATACGATAGTGACTCGTTAGTATTTTTAATTGACTTATTGAGTTAATTAAAATAAAGAACAACCTATTTCGTAACTCATTATTTAATTAGAAGTTCATAACGGTCTAATTAAGTTAACGAGTTAAACTGATTTCTTAACGAGTGGAATTTTGGGACTTGGTATTTAAAGAGGGGATTAGGTTTTCATGACATAAGAATCACAAAACCTCCACCCCCTCAAAAGAAATAGCCGCCCCCCTCCTCTCTAGAGAATTGGAAGATTTCATCTTCCAATTCACATTTCATCACAAAACTCACAACAGAGATTCGAGCTACCAGTTCGATTCCCTCTTGGTATGTGCAATCCTAGAGGACATACAAATCGGTGTTGAACAAGTATTGGAAGGATCTTGAGGGGCTTTCACTGCTTGAGGCACTCATTAGGAATTAGGTTCAATCGGCTTAGTTGAAATGTAAAAATTATTGTATTCGTACATTTGTCATTTTATGTTTGCAGATTAATTTACATTATTTTGAGAATCCGGGATGCTTATGAATTGAGTGTGTTTATCACGATTAAATTCATACTAGATTCCCTAACTTGATTTGTTAGTCGAATGTACAACTTTTTGGTGATTGGTTTTATATTTGTTTAGATCTTAATATCTTTGTTGTTTGGTGATGTTTATATATGATTACATTTTCTTTATTTCTCTTAATTCCACTCTTATATTTGGCCGCCCGTATACAATATTCGTAAGCATGTACCAATAACCAACTAATTATGTGTGAAGTTATTTAGAGTTTTAAACTCTAACTAATGTTATTTTCATGAATTCCTTTGTCTTATAAGAAGATTTTATTCTTAATTGGTTAGTAATTCATTTGATCACAATATTATTTGTAGGCTTTTACAGTTATCGTGATATTATTAGACACGCTCCATTTTAGCTCTTCACTTGATTTTAAATTGGAATCATTAAACAAAGGTTCATATAATCAATATTAATTATTCATCGAATACGATTTTAATTTAATTTAATTAAAATTATTATTTTTGTTATTTTTTAGTTACATTGATTTTATAGTTAGTGAAGTCAATATAGATGATAAAGTTATTTCGCGGCCTCATTAGATATTAGAGGTCCCCGAGTAAAAATGATATACATTGGATTTTATTATTTTAGGAATGATTTTTTTTATATATTTGTACTCTTTTATACCAAAAAGATTGTCGGTGGGAGCTCTAATGGCTTCTAACCCATTTAATTTATTTGGATTGATGTATGCACTTTCAATTGATCTTAATCTTGATAATTGATGTGTTTTTATTTATTTATTTTGTTGATTTGTACGAAGCGATTTATATGTATGCATTAACAAAACCATTATGTTTGACAATGGCTTCACTTCGAAGTTAATTCTTAAATTTATCATCGGTTTTAATCTTATAATTGGAAATAGCTTGATCACTTATCGGTAAGAGGCTTGGCATCTTGAATGATTGACACTTATGTCAGTAACATCAACATTATTTTGTTCAATTCTTATGTCCTCGATCTGAAACTTTAATTGTTAATATATTTCATTTTTCATTTATTGTACTTCGTTGTCATTTCATCAGGTACGGTGCCAAACTAAGGTTGCCACACAATCTGATCACTTCAATAACCTTTCGATAGTTAAGCGCAATATTATGTCGTTATGTACATTTGTCAGATTGTTGTGACGTCCATTAATTACATGATAAAAGTATAAAACATGTAAAATTGCAATCATAAGAGAGAAATAGAGTCATGTTTGATCGGATGATAATGAATGAAATATGTGTGACAAAAAATATCATTAACTAAAGTTCTACATTAAAAAAAGTAGTTGAATAAGATTAATAACCAAATTAAAATAAATTACTTAATGATTTGTAAAAAGAATCAACCTAAATGAGATGAAGTTTTAAGTGGATCACTTGTATCAATATTTATTTCGTTGCATGTGAGCATATCAATATCACTTTGGGTTGAAACAAACCCTATTCGACTAACCATTCAACTTCGATCATTTCGTCAATGTCAACTATTAAGTTCACTTTTGAATGATCAGATATATCCTATTTTAAAAATGAATGATCGAATATAAAATTTTAGATAATATTAGTGAAGATTATTGCCATTAATCAAATATAATAATAATAAGAAGATTATTGCCATTAATCCAAATTACAATGCATAAGTTATTTCCTTGCCCAAAGGTTTCGCGAATAAAGTTGAGCTTGATTGTAAAAATTTCATACGCATGGCCGCAGGCCAACACACACAAGAAACAAAATGGTGACCAAGGGCTTTCTAGTAAATTCCCTATTAGCACTAAAAACAGACTCCATGTTCGTTGGCAAATGAGTGAGTGAATTAGAGATAAAAGGCAAAACCTCCACAGCTCCACTCACTGCAAAATGCAATAACATAGTAAAAAATCAAAGAAGCATTTACTAAACAGAGAACATACTTATTTACACTGTACCCATGACCTCTCCTCCCCATCCGTATTCGTCGGTACAAGATCACCTTTACCCAATTCTAACATAATACTAAAACGAATACACATTATTTTAGTATTAAAAGTTTATATGGCATGTTTGCTTATAATCATGTGTCACATATTAATATAAAAATTATACATTGATGCCAAAACTTGTGTCAAATATATCAGTGACAGATTTCGAATAACTAAATAGAAATTAGACAAAAGTATAAACTCTATTCAAATGATTTTTTTTCATTATTAAAGGGAACCATTTATTATATTATGTAAGATAAATATCTTCTAAACTCCGTCACTAAATCAACTTATATGCTCTTATCTTCGTCCCCTTGTGCATTTATTTCAATTGAGTAGAAAAATGTATTGATATCTTTTATCAATTGATTAATGTTTTCTACAAAATTGAGAAAGGGCCTTTTGGTAAATTTATTAGCATCACTAAAAACAGACTACATGTTCGTTGGTTGGCAAATGAATGAGTAATAATATGGGTGAATGAATGGAAGATAAAGCAAAAGATCCACTCAACTTGAATATGCAATAAAAAAATTAGTAAAAAAACAAAGAAAAGACAAATTACACCCAACCCATGGCCTCTCCTCTCCATTCATCTTCATACTCTTCTGCATTTACTTAAATTCATGTACATAAACCACCCTCAACTAAGTACAACACTTTGAAGCTTTCAAACTCATCTGTTTTACGCAAAGCTATGCATGTAATTCACACTTTTCCATTTACCATTTTGCTTCCTACCCTTTTTTCACTAGTCATAGTTAACCAACTTTGATAATTATCAATAAAAATTATTATGTTAATAGTGAAATATGTCGAAAATAATACGTTTATGTAAAATTGTTATGTAATATATACACACATATTATTAAGGTAACAATTAAAAAAGTCAACCACCATGTTTTGAGATGGTGTAGGTAGTATTACCATATATTTTTCTTCTAAATCTTTACTGAATTTAATACTCATCAGAAGTGGATAACCTCTCGAGTTAACAATTATCTTTCTTGAAATGCTCATTTGGAAGTTGAACATTATTTATATAAATTAAAAAAATTGACCTGATGAGTGATGAACAAGTTGAGCATCCCCCTTCTTTTTTATGATCTGTATATATATATATATATATATGTTATGTACTCATGATTTGTTGATTACTTCCATTTCAGTATTAATAGTTCTTGGAATTAAGTTGTTTTTTGTTAATTCTGATGAAGTTTACTTCTTTTTTCTTCATCAATTCTTTATTTATCGAAATGTATTTTGTTTCTTGTTGATTTATACTATTTTGGTATAATATGATGGAGGAACTAATAGATTGTGCTGACTCATTTGTTGGATTCATTCTCTTGCATATGAGAGGTTGAAGACCTTTTTGATTTGCTAAGCTAGATTCTGCATTGCATGCAGATGGCCATTTCACATTGAATCTTTGTAAAGTTGGTGAGAATATTTAGTAGTGTTGTTACTTGTTAGATCTGGATAAAAAGTATGGATTTTGTGAAGTAAAAAAGTAACAAAAAAGTGTGGGTAAAAAATTGTTGGGTGGTTTAGAATTTTCAAACAAATGGCGACTTGGGAGCATTTTGGGGAGATTGCAAATGTGGCTCAATTAGCAGGGTTTGATGCAGTTAGGCTAATTGGGATGATAGCTAAAGCTGCGACTACAGCTCGAATGCACAAGAAAAATTGCAGGCAATTTGCTCAGCATTTGAAGTTGATTGGGAATTTGCTAGAGAGTTTGAAGATCTCTGAGCTGAAGAAGTATCGCGAAACCCGGGAGCCATTAGAGCAGTTAGAGGATTCACTGAGGAGGGCTTACATTTTGGTTAATAGTTGTCAAGATAGGAGTTACTTTTATCTGTTGGCGATGGGGTGGAACATTGTTTACCAGTTCAGAAGAGCCCAGACTGAAATTGACCAATATTTGAAGATCATTCCTTTGATCACTCTAGTGGATAATGCAAGGGTCCGGGTACAATCTCTTACCGTCTAATCGATTTAGTTATTTGGTTAGGTTGGCTCAGTAGTTTTATAATCGAGTGCTTAGAAGTTTCTTTGGTCTTGGTTTGGAATCTGTTTCTTGATTAGTAATAAGAGAGCAGAGTGAAAACATGGGAATGAAATGTCGCATGGGGAATTCTGTTTCATTGACATGCTGAAGGATTGTAGAATGTTTGTTTTCTTAAGTAAAATTGTTTGCGCTTTCAGGTGATAATTATCTGAACGCTCTGTGTTTGGCTTATTTAGCCGTCTGAAATCCACAACTGCTACTTCTGAATATGCTGAAATGCATGCGTGTATGTATTCTTCTGTTGTAGGAGAGACTAGAATATATTGAAAGGGATCAACGTGAATACACATTGGATGATGAGGACAGGAAAGTTCAAGATGTTATTATGAATCCCGAGCCTTCAAAAGAGGATACTGTAGTTTTGAAGAAATCACTCTCTTGTTCCTACCCAAACTTACCTTTCAAAGAAGCTATAAAGAAGGAAAACCAAAAGCTCCAGTTAGAACTGCAACGATCCCAAGCACACTTAGATGTTAGTCAATGTGAAGTTATTAAGAGACTAATTGAGGTTACAGAAACTGTGGCCCTCAACACTATTGCAGAAAAAGGTTCACCCGTGGAAGCATCTAAAAAGGCCAACCATAGTTGTCCTGATGAAACCAGTGATAATCATCATGATGACGACTTCACCAAGAGGAGTGAAAAACACATAGCTTCAAGGTGGGTTCATATGAACTAATAGTCATTTCCCCATTAAAATACTTCTTTAATATTCTGAATGAATCAGTCACACTGTTATACTAAGGATATTTATTTTGGTCTAGGAACCTACATTTAGTTATTAATTTCTGGCAGGAAAAATATAAATCTTCAAGATCCAAATGAGATATTCTTGTTTTAGTTCACCATAAATCCATTTTTTCATGCAGAAGTACCTCTTCCGTTACATCAAAACAAGAGCTGCGGTATTCCAAAAGCTCTCATCATAGGGAAGAATGGCATTCTGATCTCCTGGGATGTTGCTCAGAGCCACTCCTTTGTATGTTTGATCTTATCACTTGAACAGTTTTGTTATATTGGATCATTTTCATGCTAAAAAGGAAATGGATTTGAGCAGGAACACTTCCCTTATTTCCAGTAAAAGGTTGATACTGGTTTGAGGGAGGAAACACACTTCAAAGTTATTTAAGCGAGAATTCTTCACATTTGAACATTATGTAAAAAAATGCTAATACTCAGCTTCTAAATACTGTATGGCTTGTGTGACATCTTTTATCAATGATATCGTAAATGTGGTTCAAATTCAAAATGCATCTTCATTTGATTGGACTGATCTGCAGTTCACCCACATAAGTAAACTCTGTCACGACATCATGAGACTCTATTCTAACATGCCTCTCCAAAACATTGTAGGCCTCAAAACATGCTTCTTTCCCTGTGGAACATTGTCAAAGATTGCAAGTGTTGCAAAGAACCAGCAAATTTGTGAGTTAATCTCCTTTCTAGGAAGCAACTAATCCTCACCCTTTGCAATTTTTTGAAAAACTCGGAGAAAAGATTTTGTTTAATGTCATTTTCAGACTTATATCTGTTAGTATTAACGGCACTGGATGTCCTGTTCAGATAAGCGAAGATACTGACATATGTGAAGATTTTGAATATCTTTTTCAATTATATCGTTAGTTGGTTTGATTCTCCGTAATACTATTCTGATGTAACATGGTGATGCCTATTTAATCGTTTGTACTACAGCTCCAGTATTGTTTCTCTTTTCTTGTATGTTTAATCTAAGAATCAGTACTAACAGAAAATCCCTATCCCAATCTGCCAATTGTTCTTTGATGCAGCTTCTGCAGAAGCCTTCAATGATTTGGTGGCTTACTCCTTGATACTGTCTTGCTGTTGCTATACTTGTTGCATCAGAAGGAAGCTCCGGATGACCCTCAATATTACAGTAAATCCAAACCTGCAATATATGTTTTTTCCAAAATGTAAAGCTAGAATATGCATAGTAAATGTAAACCACACACTCTTGTTACTCTTTGAACAACCTAGTGGACTTTTTATTTGACAAATACTTGAAATGTGACCTTGAATATTCATAAAATTTCATTCTCTTTAGCGGAACTAGTATAACATGTCAAATGTATATGTAAGATACTATAATGTTGAACATTTTTCATACTGCATATGTTAGTTGGGTGACAAGCTCGGGGAAAATTGAGTTTATTGACAAATAGATTGTAGGTCAATACAAAAGGAACTTTCACTTGTAGTTAGTATTTCCCCGAGGCCAATGTGGTGGAGTGAGTCGGTTACCTTTTACCTAATATCAAGGTTATTTAAGAGGAACCTATCAAATGAATTGATTTTATGTTCTTTTGAACTGCATGGTTAGGAGACTTGCCTTTTCTATAGGGTCTACAGCTAACATCCACTTCATTCCTCAGTGAATATTTTCTTCGCTTACGCTATCAAATTTTCTCTGTTCCTGTCTCCAGGGAGGCTGGTTTGATGATTTCCTTTCACACTTCATGTGTTGTTGCTGTGCCCTTGTCCAAGAATGGCGGGAGGTGGAGATTCGTGGAATTCATGGTAATTGGTTGTTTGTCAGTATCTATTAGACTCAATATGGAGACGTCTTAGTCAGTATCGTTTAGCCTGTCAAAGTTCCAATGCTGACTTCTTTTAGTCACTCATGAGGCGAAAAGAGATTATATGATTATTATTCTTTACTTGCAGGAGCCGGGAAGACAAAGACAAGCCCTCCACCATCACAACACATGGAAGCCTAATTTTCTTGAATCCTACTGTGGTTGCGACTCGTCAACTAATATCATCATGTTGTAAAGATCTGGTAACCAGTATTCTGTAGCTAATGTCCTGACTCCTAAACTGCATTTGGCTATCTCTGTAAAGTTTCCCTTTTCGCCTTGAACTCAATATATCATAATCAATCTAGAGTGGATTGTACGTTGTTTTCTGCAATTCCAACCACCCCTTGAAACAATTCAGGAAATGGTGTTATGTTTGATTTTCAAATTTATTGATCCAAATGTGCAAGACCACAAATAAAAAACCAAAAGTTCCGTTGCCGGGAATCAAACCCGGGTCTCCTGGGTGAAAGCCAGATATCCTAACTTCAATTCAGCTAAATAGGATTGTTGGTCGAAAATGGAAGAAAAAATAAATAAACGAATAAACTGAATAAATGACATTGTCATTTAAGGTAATATTCATGAACTAGGTGTTAAAGTACGGATATAAACTGCAAGAATGGAGGATACAAGTTGTAGTTGTTATATGCATTTTGCATCTTTTCCATAGTTTGCAAATATTTGGCATCGAATTTAGGATGAATAGTGAGCTCTTCAGATGAATGCATTACCATCACAACACTTGGAAACAATAAAATAGCCAAAGGGGATAAAATGGGCAGAATGGTAAGCACAAACTAGCAAGAGACATGCCATCAAACAAAAGGAAATAAAACATCAGATAGAAAATATATCTCCCAACAAACTCATGCCTAATTGTCATGTTCGCATTATAATTTATTTCGTTATTTTTTCAGTTTAGTCAAAAGTTGTGCAAGTAGAATTTGCAATCCAAGACAATTAGCCATGACTTCCATCATTAACTCGTCCCCTTCCATCATCGGCTGCTGAACTCGTCCCCATAACTTCCATCATCGACTACTGAACTCGTTCCAATAACTTCCATCATCGGCTGCTGAGCTCTCCAGGTGAAGCTCTACTGGGGTGATTCTCATTGCCAACATTTCTGGCCCTTCTCTCCTCCAGTGCAACATTTTGTAGATGCATTGCTAGCATCTCTTGACCAGATTCCTGGATAGATCGGGGGCTCGACACACCAATCTGTTGGACCGGGGATGGAATTATCCACCTTTCCCAATCATCTCTGCGCCTCAGTTTTTCGCCCTGCATGCAAAATTAACTTCAGGTTTTGTTTTCCTTCGGAACCAACAGTCAACAAAAGAATATAAACATAGAAAAAGCCACGTAATACTAAAAAATAGCTTGTAGGAACTAGAGATTGTACGAGGTCCAAAAAATTGAAGATTTAAGACCAGAAACCCAGAAGAGTATCAAAGATGACATCAAATTATACCTCTATTTCCACAAGCCTTGAAGTTTGCAGTGCAGCCAGTATTAGTTGAATGTTATCTGTCAACTGGCTCACCTGCAAAGGACAAGAACTCCATAAAACATGTGTATTGGTAATAATAATGGAAAAAGAACTCCAAAATATTGCAAAAAGAGAATGTAAGGTGACTGCGTACATAGATATCATATGTATTGTAGGATATGAAAGTCAATTATTTAAGTCATGCTGAGCTCAAAAAAACAGAACGACAGCACTATGATTATCAAAGAAGTGTTGCACAAACTAGAGCACCAAAATACAATTTACAAATCTCTATTGATCTAATATAGAGATCTATAGGCAAGGAGCAAATGTATGTTAGCAACGTAAGTGATGAATGGGGGAAAATATTAATTTCTCATTTGAAAAGCTGCAAGCAGCAACCATAAGATTTCATTAACAAAAAAAAATAAAAAACATCCAAGTTGAGATGCAACAAGAGTTAGGATTTCATTAACAATGTACTTAACAAGGATAATACATTTATTAATAGTTGGGATTCAAGTTGTTTTAAAACGTGTATCTTATAACTAAAATGAAATATATCTTTTCTAACCAAAAAGGCCAAAGCCCAAATGACCAGATCGATCTAGACATCTAGTATATTATTATTCTAATTTTCACTTACCACAATATGAGTTTTCAATCATATTGATTAGCCTGCCCTCAAACACACAACACTTTCTTTTAGTACTTAAAGCATCTCACATATGACATGATGAGAAAAAGATAATAACAGCAAAATGGTTGCAAGTTAGAAATGAAGCATGGAATAAATTAATTCTAAATCCCAAAGGTAGAAAAAAAAATTACAGATGAAAACTATTAGAAGACGAATTTGAGGAAGTACATAATGCATATTGCTCAACCAACATACCTTCTTAAACCCTGCTATTAACTTAATAGAAACCCAGCCTTGCTCGTCCATGTTCTTCCTCAAGTATGTGTCGCCAACTAAATTATCAGTACTGTAGTGAAGAGATAAATAGCAGAGCAACTTTTAAACTCTAGGAGCGATAAAACATTAAAAATGACAATCAGCAAAAATGCAGTACCTAAAATAGTACTCAATCTGATTTACTATATTTGTTTGCAAAACAGGATCAACAAATGGATAAAACATTGGTCCCATTGGAGGAACCATTGGCCCAGTTCTATATGGGTCTTGATGTGGACCTGGAAAATAAAAAACTTCTGCAAACATGTGTGAACATCAATACAAGCAGAGAAGGTGAAATAAACAATCTAATACAAATCATCTAGTCTCACCAGGACCGGGGTAAACCATAGGTGTGCCAAAAGTGGGATGCATAAGAATAGGTGGAGGAGGTGCGTAAGATGCATTGGAGTGGGGTGGTCCTCTTATGAAGGGCCTAGAAGAGCCTCTTTGAGGCTGCATATGGGCACCTCTGCCTCCAAAATTTCGCTGAGGATTTCTGTAATTATTTCCACGTTCCTGATCACGCCGACCACCGTGATTATGATATTGGGAACCTTCCCCACCAGAATGTGGGCCACTATTGCCCCTTCTGTAAGAATTGCGTTGTTGATGCTCACCCCCGCTATTCGATTGAGGCCCAAATCCTCCTCTTTGTCCACCACTTTCTCTTTGAGGATTTTCTTCTGATAAAGACTCAGAATTGCCTGGTCTCCCAGTATTATTAGGAACTGATTCCACCCCAAATCCCTGAGGAGGTGGTGCCGAAGGAAAGCCTCCATTTGTTGTCGTGTTATTGCCAGGATTTCCACTGCTACCTCCATTCCCCCGCCGGAAGGATCTCTGTCGGGTAGGTGCAGGATGGTTCGTGTGCAAACTAGAGTTCGTGTTAGTATTATTTCCCTGCCTTTGAGAAGAAGATGGCATTCCAGTCCCCTGTATAGTATAGATACAACTAAAATTTAATGAGATTTTCTCCAATGATCAGAATATCTACATTTCTTATGCAAACAGCTGCAATCAGATATATAAGTTCATTCATCATTTAGGAATCCAGAACTATACTTGAACGATATATATGCAGAGAAACTATTTCCATGGTATGAGTGTATGACATCCTACCAAAAAACCCGCATACTCTTGGATCAAGTAACTCACACTCAAACTTTTCTCCATTTTCAACTATTTTTTCATCATTCATATTATTTGTTATATAAAATTAACAAAATAATGCAACCAGTTATATACTCCCTTCGTATCAATATAAGTGATCCTTTAGGATTAAACTCTTGTATCAAAATATTTGATTATCTACTTTATCAATGCAACTTATAAAAATTCTCTAACATTATTGCTTTGTCTCCTAATCTTCTTATTTTCATTGGTTGATATTATTCTCTCACCTAGTAAATAGTAAAATCAATGATTACCTTAATAAAATACTCTTAAGCTATATGATCACTTATATTGATACGGAGGGAGTATAATATATAAATATAAACCGATTTTTATTATTGGTTAAAGCATATTTCCTTAGCTAGTTCCAATAAAAAAAGAATTCTTGGAATCAACAACATAATAAGTTTCCCTTATTAGTAAAAGGTAACCTGTGGAACAGATGATGATCCTTGGGAAAGATTCTTCAGGGATTCAGACGAAGATGATTTCGAAGGGACCTTGGTGGATTCAGAAAGTGCAGGCCAAACAGCAACACCCAACAACGGAACAACTTCCGGAGCAGCAATATCAGCCGGGGAAGGCTTATCCCAAACCGTCTTCTTACCCCCATTATCCAAACCATCATATGAACCCTCATTAACACCAACAACATCCAAATTTGATAAAATATCAACCTCCCGTTCCCCAAGTACGGATTTTTCTTTTTCACCATGTTGATCAACCAAATTCTCCTGGATTTTCACCCGAATGTCACCAACAGGAGATTGAGGAGACACGGAAACAGTACTGTCACTATGTATATTCGACTCGGAGTCAATGCCACGAACAATCTGTGTCCAAGGAGACGAATCACCACCACGTGGAACCGGAGATCGACGTGGATGAGGACTTCTATGAGTCGCCGCCGTCGCAGAGGGACGAGGAGAATGATGAGGTGGCACAGGACTAGGGTTAGATGCAGTAGCCATTATATAAAATAAAGGTTAATTAAATCAACAAAAATATAACTAAACTCTGCAAAAAAAAAAATCGAAATTATAATCTTCCAATTAGGGTTCTCAAAAAAAGCTAAAATTAATTTCTACAAAAAATCGAAATCGGTAAACTTCGAATTAGGGTTCTAAAAAAAACTAATTTCTACCAATTCTGATAAACTTAATCTCTACAATATCAAAATCGGAAAATTTCGAATTAGGGTTAACTAATTTCTACAAAAAAAATGGGCAAATTCCAAATTAGGGTTCTGATAAACTAAATCTCTACAAAAAATCGAAATCGATAAACTTCGAATTAGGGTTTGAAAACACGCGATTGTATGTTAGAGAGACGAGTTGATTTTCTCTCTCTAGAATTGCCTCTCTTTCTCTCTCTAGCTCTCTGCGTGCTGTTTGTCTGTTGGTGTTTCCTTAACTATGGGGCTTCTCGCGCTTACTAGGAAAATTTTGGAACCACTTTTTATCCTGAGCTAAACGAGCCGAATTTTATTGAATCTGAACATGAGTTCAACTCAATTGAAGAATTCGAGGTTCGGTCCGACTAGAAGTTTGAATAAATTGATAAATTGAAGTTCGATTTGGTTCGAAAATTTTCAACGTTCGAGGTTTAATTTGAAGATGTGAAGTTCGAAGTGAAGATTAGAATTTTACTAATAAAATATAAATACTTAATTTTGATCATAAATATAAATGTAAGAATTAGGTATGTGATCAAATATCATGCAAATGTGGTACTAATTCTTTCTCAAACACATTTCATAAACATCGTTTAAAGGTGAATTAAGACAACCAATACGCTTTTACATAACTACAATGGAGCATGAAGTAAACAATTAAGCAGAAACTGAATGTGATTGTTAAGTTAACATTCCACAATAAAATAAAACATCAACCAAGTTTTTGCAAAAAAGAATGCTTCAATATAAGTGAACTGACATAAGAATTGTAGTTTGGGTACGAGTTACTAAGGTTTGTAGGCAACCGAATCCCCATCTTCATCTTGATAGTTGATGTTACATCTACCAGCCTGCACTTTTAGCAGAAAGTTTAACAGTACATCGTCTCCATATTTGTCAACTTGGAGTAATGTTTGATGCTGATCAATTTGAATGTCACGAGTAGGTTCGATGGATGTTCCATTAATCTCTCTCAGAATTCCCTAATGCGTCGTCGGGGGATTGTAAATCACAAGCAGCATCACCTGATTAACTTTGTTGCTTTCATGATATGAATACCATGCCTTCTGCATATCTGCTTAAGGGTTCATCTACTAACTGCATTGACCTCACAGCATAAGAAATATGGGATATAAACTCAATATTGTACATATTTTAAGCTCAAGTTTTAGCACATCTAGACCGACTTGAATTTGGTGATCAGATCTCTGTCTCTTTGATAATTTTCTGCTGCAATTGTTCTCTCCTTCGGCAATTGGTCTTGTTCCACCCGCAACAGGCATCATAGTAATGTTCTCTCCTTCTTGAACAAGATCAGTTGTCGCTGTTCCATCAGCGACAAGAGGAGTTTCTTCTGTCTCATCAGCAATATGCATCTCAGAAATGTTCTCTTCATGAATAGCAAAAGTTGCTTCTATTCCGTCGGCAACATGCATCTCTAAAATGTTCTCTCCTTGAATAACAACAGGAACTGCTTCTGTTGCATCAATGACATCAATAACAAATGTGTTATCCTCTTGAGTAATTTGGATGATCTGTGATTTGCATACCATAAATGTTCTCTTGAGCATCTGCTAGATGTTCACCAGAATCGTTCTCTTGAGGAACAAGAAAATTAGTTTCTCCTCCATCAGCAACATGTACCCCATTATTTGTGACTTTGCTTCCTGGAAATATTACAAGTATGCATAATGTAAGTTAGTTCTTTGAAGTTTTTTGTCTCACTTTCCAATAAGCCATTTTATTTTTCTTCGTTGAATTTGAGAAGGTGGTTAGCAAGGTTGAACCATTCTTACCATTCTCTAAAAAAATTCCAATCTCAATAAATAATGGTTCTACAGAATCTTGAAATTATTATTAAGATGTTGCTTTACGCTCATCAACAAAGAATCCGACAAGCCTCCAGTATACTCAGAACTGTAATCACCGGGTAACAAAAACAATTCCAGGACACAGATTTTGTCCACGAATTGAGTATTCTGCACACAATTAGCAACACAAAAAGAGAATCCACAACGTTTTGCATAGTGAGTGAGAGGATAATCATAGATGCCCAGATTACATATGTTCATGCAGAAGCATGTTCTACGAGATGCCAATGCTTTTCCAGCCACTCCATATTTTTCTTGTAAATGATGCAAACAACTGGCTATCAAAAAATTATTTACTTGGTACCAGTACCATCCTTCTGCCTGAGACAATAGGCTTCTTGTTTAAAACATCGTAGACCTGAGTTGCTGAGACAATAATCTCCTTGGGAGGGTATCAATGCTCTAGCAAAATGTAGGGAAAAGGAAAATATTTAGCAGAAAAGTGTTGTTATCTTGGCATCTCACATGTATACTTCATGTTCCAACTCAAGTCATTGCTAACATCCAGAAGTTAGATTTGATCCTGCTGTAGGAATGAAATAGAAATCAGTCACATATAAACACAAGTCAAGTGAAGCTCATAACTTAATGTCAGATATAATTTGTGTTCCAATTTTTGTAATACTTGAAAGAAGATCATGTTGCAATTTTTGTAGTACTTAAAGCAAGGAAATGAGAATGGTAGTTTAGATGCAAACAGATTTGGCTAGCAAAATTTTACTGCCTATAGCCTATTAGAGATCTATCAATAAGATATGACAAACCTTCTATGATACTAAGTTACACCTTGTGCTCATCGACGCGTATCCATTTGGTTGATGACCATTTGTTCCCCTTAATAACAGGGCAGCCCCCTACAAAAGCCATGAGCAGATCAACGATTTGACAGAGTAAAAGCGGATTGGGGTAATAACTAAATTTGTGTTAGCAAGGTGTGGGACTTCTACGTCCCTAAGGACATCATGGTGGATTGGCACATGCGAATATATTATTTGACAGAAAGCTAAAAAGAAATCCAGTTTTTTTTTAATCTATTGTCTAGCAGTTAAATTGGCACCACAAAAGTTCTATTATCTTGGGACAGTAACTGACGATGCAAACTTGAAGTGTCTACAGATGCATCAGGCTTCATATTCCAGAAAAGCAATGCATCACCCATATTCGGTTTTACAGAAAGACCCCCTTCTCCACACGCAGAAAGCTCGTTCCAGTAGGGCAGAGAACTAAAATTTCCTTTGGCAGCAGGAAATACTGTTTCACCACCTTCTTCAACATCTGATCTGTCAGCACAAATTTGTAGACTAAGTTGTTATAGTAATTCTAACCAATTAAGAACGGAAACATATCAACCAGCGATATTGAAAATTAAAGGATGACCCACAGATACATAAGGATTGTGGCAATGCGTTGACCGCCTCTCCTTAGGTTCAACTCATCTTGAAAAAAGTCAAAGTGGGGGTCATACTTTTGGCCCACTTCATAGTGGAGAACTTGGAGACCTTCTCCATTCTCTGCATATTCAATCAGGAATCGTGGACACATGGTAAGATTGCACAACATTTTTAAAAAAGGACTACAGATAGTAGGTGATATATGGATATGCAAGATATCCTTATGTAGTTCTAGTCTAAAAGAATTGAGGTCAGTCAAAACTTCAGAAAATGAATATAAGTGACAGGACAGGAGCATTAATTAAAACTATGATCGAGTTTAGCAATAAACATACCAACAGGTATAAAGGTAAAATCTGCAATTCGTTTCTCAATATTCCTTACGATCTCATCACGTCCCCTACCAAGAAATGTTCCAGAACTTGTACGCACTCTGAATTACAAGTCCACGGACCACCAAGAAAGGCGATCGAGGCATTAGATCAAGATACATATGAATATCATAAGAAGATGAGGTAAGAAAGTCCTACTTGCTATCCGTAACCCTTCCGGTAGCACTAGCTACAACAGCAGACCTAAACATGTGAGGCTTAGAAATATTTATCAGGTGTACGCATTCTTCCTTTGACTGCACCGAGGAATAAGACAAATTAGAGATCAATTGTCCACCTACATACATTTGTTCAAGATCAACTTTATATGGTACAGATTATTCTAGATATCAGAACTCAAAGATTTCCATAACCCTTCTAACACCACAATTTGTTTTGGTCTTTTGGCTAGAGCGCTGCAGGGCATGATGGTTTCAAATCTGATGGATGCATATGTACAGTTCTTATCATCGTTCCCTGATCACTATTTGAGCAGCTGTACACATTCACTCACAAAGACGTCTAACATGCTTGTGCGTTCTATTCTCTTTAACCAAACAATAAAGAGAACACATGAATAATCAATAATTCTGTGTTCTATTCTCTTTGTCGAGGGTGAGGGTTACATATCCATAAATCAATTATGTCTAAGATACTCATAACCAAATGAGCAGAACATTCAAATATGTCAAATGCAATTCATTCACTTCATAAAAATTTATAAAGTAAATCCTCCATTAAAAAGGCTACACTAACTATCAAATGTTCATAAACATACCAAGAAATTATGATAAACAGAAGCTCTTGGTTCAAATGAAATCACTTCAACCCACTGATCACCTCTTCTGCCATCATCGTCATCATCATAGTCGACATCACCACCATCTCTGCGATTTCTAAACACATCATACTTTTAATTTATACAAAAAGATTAACAAGAAAAATAATACTAGTTCCATCCCTAAAAGATTGCCCAGTTTTCTTTAAATGGTCAAAATTAGCAATCTTAATATACACACAAACTTTTATTTGAATCACAATTATTATCTTAATAGTAAAGTAACCTAAAAATACCATATTTCATTCAAAACTAGACAATCTTTATGTCAAGGTGGGAAACACATTCAAAGATACTTAATTTCAAATTTAAAAATTCGACAATCAAAATTCAAAACTGGACGATCTTTCTGTAATGGAGTCAGTATATAATACTCCATATATATATATATAATCCATCAAATAAATGGTACTACCAATAGTAATGTGAGTAATATTGCTAAGTATAATAAATCAAATAAATGGTACCTATGAATAGTATTGTGAGCAATATTGCTAAGATCATGAGCCCTATAAGATGAAGCATGAGAGTATCCGCTATTGGAAACTGAGAAGACCCCAAAAGATAACAAAACTATTATAACAAAACACACCATTGTCAACACTGCAAACGCTAGAGTTATAAAAGACTCCACCGTCATCGACGGCGGTCCATGGCCGTGACGCCCTTTCGCCGCCATATAAAACGGTGGTGCTAAAAAACAATAATGGAGTTTTCGAAAATCCAAATTCAATTGAGCCCAAAATAATGCATGAAGATTAATGGCGATTATATTGAATTTAATGTTGAGTTATTTGGAAATAGGTGTTGAATTGTCACGGCTGAAAGACCTATGTTTGGACAATGGACGTGCATGGGTCTTACGTTGACCAATGTAATAATATTCCCTCCAACCAACCAATTTTCATGTCGAATTTTGATAATAAATTATTCTTTATTCGTTATTACTCATGTAAATTTTCTTTTATAAATAGAAAAGTTCTTCTGATTAATATTTGGCCTTGAAATAAAAGATGAATTGGATGATAGAGTATAAGTTAAATTTTAAACAATTACTGTAAAAAGATCATTCAAATAAAATTAACTTAGAATGACAAAATGTGGAATATTTTTGTAAGTAATTGATCAAGTCTCAAGATTAAACTAAAGTGTTATGGATATATCAATACTTGTAGTCTAATATTCCAAAAGTATTCGTTGACTAATACGGCCGACGGCCGGATAAATTCGAACAAAAGTAGCCAGATGAAATAAGTAAAGTATACTACTCCTTAACTGATTGTACATTTTCTAATTTTGTCCAAATAAGTTGTAAACTTGTAATATGTTACTGTTTGTGAAAAATATGTCATAATATAATACATAGTCTCATCATTTTTTATTATTAATATTATAATTTTGTTTCAAATAAAATTATGTAAGTTAAATATTAAAACATTAAAGTTTGTAAGTTTTGATCATTTAAAGATCAATTGAATGATGACTCAGGGATGGTTAGTTGAAATTGTATTCTTTTCGTATTATCGTTTCTTGCTTCGGATCATCTATCATGTTTTTCTCTTTATTTTACGACATTGTTTTGATTAGATGCACAATATTTTTGAGGATTAAAGTGCAATTTTCGTGTCACTTACTGAGACTAAACTGCTACATTGACACTATTGAAGACCAAAGTATACTTGATACCATTATCGGGAACCATTTTGACAATTAACTTCATATTAAGCATACTATATGTCTATATATATCATGACAAGATAAAGAATAATAGGTGTTACATATTTACATCTTTTAGAATATAATTTTTTAGTGGAATTTTAATAGTTAGAATTGATTCGACGCAACCGGAACCTATATATAAAAAAATTGGAATTTATATTCCAATTTTGTATGGTAAATGTTCGATGTATAAAAAATACTTAAGGAGTCTCTTTACATAAATAACAAATTCATGAATCTTGATAATATAAATCATTTTGCAGAGTTTTCCATTTATATTGCATTAAAAATAATACTAATTTATACTCCGTATATGTTAGCTAATAAATTAAAACACTATAAAGTATATGATGCGCTAATACAAAACAATATACATACAGTGAGTGTATTACAATCAAAGTAGACTAGCAATCGCCTTATCACCTACAATATACATGTTGATGGCTTGAAGCCACCATAACTGGTATAAAGGGAAAAAGGACAATAACATAGATATCCATTATATATATATAAAGCAAAAAATCATCTAACTTCAATTGCGGAAAGCTAAAATAACGATGGAGCAATTAAAGGTTAATCTAGTAGCCATAAAATGTTACTCGTAATAACAACATCATAAATTAAGTTCTTGTTATGATAAGGATCGAATTTTAAAAATAAAAAAGAAACGAGCAATCTCTATTATTACCACTTAGAACCAATGAAATCTAAAAATATCGAGATGTACTCCAATAGCAAACACCACTAGCGTGAGAATGCAACCGTACAGTATCATGACCCTCCCGCAAAGAAACATTTTGATCTTGTTTCGGTTTGCTTGATCGTCTACTTTTTATTCTTTATTGTTTTCAATTAGATTATATTTTTATTTTTTAGACGGAAGATGTACTTTTTATGTCAAATTATGATGTAGAAGTAGTTGAGGAGATTTAGTTATTGGAGGGGGAGGAAAATTATGAAATTTGGGATTATATGTATATTTTTTCTATCTAATAAGTGGGTTTGATCAATTTACGCATTATTTATGTTTCAAAATGATTTGACAATTGAAGTAGAAGATGAAATGGTTGGTGGCTAATTCTTTTTCACTCCTCCCCCTTTCCAGATTAATAGATGTTTAATAATGAGTCCGGATTAGATATTTAAAAATGATACTTAAATATGATGCATGTTTCAATTATATACTTTTTCCATTTCAAATTAATTGATATTTTAAGATTTCGTGTCAAGTCTTTGACCACAAATTACTTTTTATTCACTAATCAAAAAAATATAAAATTGATATTATTGAATTTGTTTTTAAAAATATTTTTATAATATTATCCATTGATAAATTTCCTATCTTAAAATAAACATGTTGATATCCAAATTTATATTTAATATTACAGGTCTCACATTAATTTTGTACGTATAATTTATCCAATGCTCCAAAAGAATAAAAATAGAGCATAATTGTACTCGACTTACTGTATGTATAATTTATCCAGTGTAGGATGTTTAAAAAGACCTCTAAATCTTTGCTAAATAATCTCAAACTAACCTATGGTTGTTCTAGGATCCGTTCAAGAATGTTAGATATCAAGGAATAAATTGGGTCATGAACAATCATTTTTATATTATTGTAGAAATGATACATATCTCATTCATATCTTAATAGCATAGTGGTATCTAACAAATATTTACTTTGTACGATTTACAGAGCACTTACAAAAAACTATTTAAGCAGATTCATCCAAATTAAGCATATTCAAAAAAGATTTATCTCTGCTCAAAACAATTTATCCAGTTAAGTAAAATATTGTCGATGATATCGATGCGAAACCACCACCGATCTCTTCACTTGTCGAAAAAATATTGGCGCCGAAGATCTAAAATTTCAGGGAATGCAGGGAAGACAAAAACACTAAATTTTTTCACTCTCATATCAAATTCAAAGCAAAGATTAATGCCATTCTCGAGCTCCATGGAGCTTCTGACAATCTCATCACTGAAGATGAAGAAATCAGATATCACTGTAAGAACTACTTTGTGGACCTTTTCACTCCTACATCTAACAATCATGATCCGATTTTTGAATCCTTGCTCCATATCACCAACACTCTCACACCCCAACAAATTGACTGCCTTAGCACCCCTTTTCGCATGAGGAGGTCAAAATGGCTCTCTTCCAAATGCCCCATTACAAATCTCCTAGACCAGATGGCTTCCCAGCATAATTTTATCAAAAAAATTGGGATGTGGTTGGAAATGATGTCATCAAGGCAACTCTTGAATTCCTAAACAATGGACACATCCTCAAGAAAATTAACAACACGTTCATTACCCTGATTCCCAAAATCGACTCTCCATATTCGAATGAGGATTATCAACCAATTAGTCTCTGTAATGCCATTTACAAGATTGCTTAAAGAAAACCATTATGAACATTTAAGAAAACCACATTTGAAACATCCTCAAAGGGAAATCACAAGCTTAGGTACCTTTGGTGATTGGTTTGAAAAGCCGTCACAGGATTATGAAAACCACATTTGAAAATCATATCATTGCGATGGTTTTATTTTGAAGTACTATGATATGAATTATCACAAGCTTAGATACATTGATGATTGGAAGGCGTGCTTCAAGGAAAGGAAACATAAAAATTGCGAGATGCTTTAGTTCACCAGAAATGTGATAGTTGTTTTTTAAATTTAAAAGGCGTTGTTATTAATCTTTTTAATTTTGGTTTTCGTATAATTATAACATGTAATAATAGCGAAGACTAGAGACAAGTTACCTTTACTTAATATCATGAATTATTTATTAAACAAAAAAACTATTTCTGCCATCAAATCTTCAAGCTCTCTTATTGAAATCTTGGAAAAACATACAAGCTCTCATTCACCTAAAACTCTCATCCATTTATCTCTTTTATTTTCATTTTACTGCATATTATCTTAAGATTCTCCATATCTTTATATATTTCTTGCTTTTTATAATATTTTTCAGTTAATGGTCCAAATGAAAGATGCGCATGTAGTTGAAATCCCAGTAGATGAAGAGCATCAACAGAAGATAAAGTCCACCATCAACACTACCTCTGTAATGTATTCAAGAACTGAGGATGAAGGGCTCTAGCTATGATCTGATGAAAACCCCCACAGGTAAGAGGAGGCCGTTGCATTAGCTACTTTTTGACCGTTGCATTAGATCAAATATATAGTAGTGATAATATTTAAGAGTTCAAGTGTGGAGATAAAGTGGAAGCCAATTAGTTGGTTTTTTTCAGTATTTGATAACTATTTGTCTTGTTTCTCTTGCAGGATTGAAGATTCAACAGAAGTTTGGATTTTTCTCAGCTCCCTGAATCCATACTCGAGAGTTCCTTAAAAAAGCCATAGAAAAAGCAGGGGGCATAGTTTCATCTCTCCCACAAAACATATCCAGTATCTTCTGCTTGGCAATGAGGCCAGAGCATATTTCTCCCATAAAGCTTAGCCAGAGTACTGGTATAAATAGTGTGTCATCCACTCTTTGAAATCTCATTATAAGAAATGAAATGCTAATATAAGTGACCAATACTAGTAGTACATCGATTTGCCTATGGCATGATGTTTGCAGATATCAAAGTAATTATGATGCTATGCTATGATCTGATGATAGATTCGAGGAAAGATGCGTAAAATTAGGATATAAAAGATGAGGGAATGCTCAATGGAGTATAAATAGTAATTCTATTCATGCTCCCAAGGCATATTTCTGCTTTTATCTGAGAAGTTTAATGAAAATTCGAATAGATATCGAAAGCAAAGTTTTTATAATTTTTCTTACTTAATTTGGTAAAATAAAAATCAAAAAAGGGATTTTTATTTGGAAAAATAGTTCTTAGATTAAGGGATGGAGTGAGTAGCATATTGGAGCTATCAACAATCGACATTCATTGAACTGTTCTTGAGCAATCCACCTTCATCCTCCCCTGACTCGATTTATCATCCAAAAAAAGGGGAAAACTAAGAAATAGAAGTAATAAAATTCAAGAAATAATTGAAATCAAACTTTCCAGGAGCATGACAATACATTTCCTAGCAATATAAAATCTGGACCTCTGCTCTTTAACCATACCCAAAAAGCCATGATTGTTTCTCGTCTTTCCATGCTTGTTACAAGCTTTTCTCGATTGCCATGATTGTGTAGATGCACATTGACCCATATACTCTGTATATACAAATGATCAAATAATCAAGAATCAATAGCACTGGATATTTGTGAAGATAGATATTCTTCCTTTGAACAAAATATTATAGTAGATAGCTAACGTCGATATATTATGTAGTAAACACTTTAGTGATATTAATACAACCTTCATCTAAATTCTTTTGAGGGAAGATTAAGGAAGCACTAAGTGAAGCAATCATTTTCTTGATTCACACAGACATCAAACCTTGATTACTTGATTATGAAATTTATTGCTTAGCTTTGCCTTATTCTAAAATTTGTATCTACAATCAACACCCTTTTGATTGTTGAAAAGGTAGACCAATTTCCAAGTCATATGAGGATTTTGACGACTAGTTTTATTTATTAATTGGCCGATAACTACACAACTATTGAATAATTGATGGTGGTTATGTATCTATTAGTTGAGATATCGTGCACCATATTTGGTTATGTTATCAATTAGTTGAGATATCGTGCACCGTATATTTCTAGCTGGATGTAGTCTTGATAGTTCTATGATTGGTGGCTTTCATATATCTCATGAGTTGCCTCTCTAGGCCATTAAAAAGACCGAGTATAATTTAAACCAAATATTTGAAAGATTTTATTAAGTTCTTTCATGTTTTGATTTGATTTGACGCGTTGGAAGATTATTATTTCATATTCGGCTAGTTCGCATATCTATGCCTCTAATTTAGGACGACACATCTATAAGAGATCGACAAGGTCGCCTTTAGTTCGTGGTATATATTTACGTACTCCAATTTTTAGATTGTTCGGCGTATTATTATTACTACCCTATTTCAATTTCTTTGAGAACCCCCCACCCCCATCTCTCCATCAATATAATGATTATTTACACTAAAAGTATAAATTATTTCGAAATATTTAATTGTTGAACAAAACTAACAAAAATGATATTTTTCAATATATTTACATTTTTATCAGTACATGTATGTATATATGTATATCACATAAATTTAATACTTACACAAAATAAACTCTTTCCAAATTTCACTTAAAGTTGAAATCACCCCCAAATATAATAAATGTACCCCTACACCTGCAATTCTGTGAAACGATAAAAGAATCTCATAAATGAGCTCTCTCCCCCTCCCCCCATTTGATACATTATTCACGACGACATATATGCAGAAGACTTGAAGTTTTTCAACCGTTTGATTCCCTTGGTTAGTTTATTGCATTAATGGTTTTACTGTTTCCTCTGCCTTCTCCATCCTCTCCTGCTATTTCTTGCATGAATTAAGATGAAAGAGAATTAAATAGAGATTCCCTTATTTATGGCAATTTAAAGCCTTACTAGTTTGGTAGTACAGTGTTTGTGTGAGTATCACCATCATGGGGTGATCCCTTTTGTGTTGAATAGTTTTAATTTAGTTAGATTTCAAATTCTTGATGCCCCACAATTTGAATATATTACCCTAGATAGTATAGGGTTGCATGTTGAGCACTTGAGCTAGACCTTAAGGACTCTTTTGTCCCTCATCACCATTATTCACCAAATTGGAGCCAATTTTGCCTTATTGTATGAAATGAAAAACTTATAGAAATGGCCTGTTTCAATTCAATAATGACATAATGATAAGGTTTTTTTCCTTCAAATCTTCAATAACGTAACGCTAGCTTCACTTAAGCCACCTCCCGTAAAAGAACAACTAAATTATTGATAAAATTTTATTAAATCATTATCTTGTACTTATCTTATTAGAATGTAAATTCAATTTACTGAGAGATAGATTTGTCGAACGCCATCAATTGCACATTTTTAATTTCTTCTACAAAAATTCCTAAAAATAACCAAGAGTAAAACCGTCCCCTGTAAATCTAGACATGGATTAACAAATTAGCCTAGCTCGCCCCTCATCATTAGTGTGTATAATATATTATCATAAAGATATAGTATGGTTTAATTTCTTGGCACTCCAGCAAGTCTTATCCCTCATTTTACTTTATGGAAAGTTTCATACAATTATGCATTTGAAAATATCAAAGGTACAAATATAATTTGAACTCCTAAATTAGAATATGATTTGCAATTGATGGAATATAAAAATTAAATTTCTACATTAACAGCTTGATAAATAAACATCATCCACAAGGGAACTTCCACCCACTTTAACAATAATAATAAGGTATGTAAGGTTTAGGTCATGGCTTGTCCTGGTGGTTGAAAGGAAGAGAGGGCAAAGTATAGCAATTGAGTTAAATGCATTGGACCATCTTTCTGCTATGGTTGTCCAAGCCTTAAATGCTCTTTAATTAATTTACACTATGCTTCTTAATACCATCAATAAAATTCCCTCAAACATTCTTGTCTTCTCCCCAAACTATGCCCTATTTCCCTCTCCCATTTCCCCCTCCAGGGCTTCCTCCATCCCTATATATACCAGTTATAAACATACACTTCATAGTTCATTCATATAGATTTCTATCTACATAGATATTTATGAAACAGTAACTTTGGTATTGGCCTGGTTCACTCAGATTGAATAACGAACCAACATTTCATTTCGATATGATGATTATGTTTTTAGGGTTCAATTTATCTGATTGAGCCGTGCCAATATCTTAGTTCTGATTCATTTTCCCAGCTTGACTATATATATGGAGAATAAAATTAAATCATTCAGGTGGGTCCTTCTTACGTTTTCACTTTTCGATCGAAATGGCACATGTGCATTAGGGTTTCTAAGCAGTTCTATTTGAATCTGGTCACATCATGTTTACTTAAGAAAAAAACACAATTTCAATTTTGATTTTCATATATATTATAGACAAAGTCTCTTAATTTCAGTAATATATATATATATATATATATATACTAGCTAGATTTTGACCTGCCTATTGTATGTGCTTTAATTTGTGTGATTGAGATTAATTTAGGTTAAATAAACTGATCAAGTTAAATTGAGATTTATAATTGGGAATGAAGGACGGATCATAATTCATAAATTCATTTCTCAAATATTTTATGGGTACCTAAATACGGAGTATATATATTGGATTTGAGTTTAGGATCTAGCTTGTCAGTATTCGATGAAACTAAAGCATTTTAATTCTTAACTTCTTCTAACTCAAAGTGAGAGTTTTAGATGGCTTTTTTTTAGACATTTTCAAATACTCCGTATTTATTATGCTTTAGATCCTTAGTTTCCAAATCACTTCCTAAGTTAATATATCAGCCAAAATCATTTATTTGTTGAATCAGGAGTCGTACCTCTGTGAGTTCACCAATTTATGTTGGGCGTGTGTATGGGGTATTCTGTGAGGGCGGCACAGGCGCATCACCGAGGATGCTCCAGCATTGGTGATGGGTAGCGATGCCGAGGGGGCGGCTACGTTGAGCGTATCAACGTATAAATCCAGCTTCCTCCTGCCGATTATTATTGTAATGTAGCTATTACCTCGGTCACTCAATCATCCGTCAATCTTTATTTGACACACGGAATTTTTATATAAAATTTATTGTGTGACACTTTATGTTATATATACTTCATTAATATTATCACATGTCTCTTGTCATTTTTAAAAGTTAATTTAAAATATATATATATATACATATATATAACATGATTTTCATGATCAGAACATAAGTTATTTTAAACTAAACAATCTTAACTTCCATTACAAGGACTGTTGACAACATATTAATGCAAGCAAATTAAGGGCAATATTATTGAATCGATAGTAATTTGAAGTGAATTCTGACATATATTAATGAAAGCAAGTTAGTTACACACGAGTAAAAACATAAATTTACCAAAATATGGAAAATTGAATTAAATAATAAATAATCTCTATTTTTGGACCCACTCTCCTCACTTCGAATTCAAGCACCATTTCCTGACCACTCCCCCATTTATTACACACAAAAAATAATTAATACTCATAAATTCAACAGCAAAGAACAAATAAAAGAGCTGAAAGCTTTAATACACTACGTTGCTTAACCACTTGAATACTCGGTGGTTTGTAACTCAAATTTAGCCCCGATTATTTCCATATAACATTTGCATAACTTAGAACCACATACAAATAAATCAAATGAAGAAGAAATTTTCTCATCTTTGAATTATTTTGGATTTCTCCTTTTTTAATAAAATAATGCTTGAAAATACTATGGCCTTATGGATGTGAAAAGACGAGATATATCTACATTTTTATTTCAGAGGCAGATTGGGATGGTGATTTGACAAATGAAGCTATCCCCAACGATATCGCGTGTATAAGCGGCACCTTCATTTTCATGTAAGCGTATAAGATTATGCTCATTGGATGGAGTCTGTCCAATGCGAGCCGTATTTGTTTTTGATAATTATGATATATTGATAATTTAAAAGAATTACAAGCAAGTGGGTCCAACCTGGCCATATTGAACTAATAAAAATAAGTATGGACTACTTAGCCCGATTAAACATATACTTCAAAGTCTATGACCCAATATTATTAAACGTGGCGGTCCATATTCATATCTATATGGACTATGGTTTTATCTTTCAAAATTTATGCCATCATTTTCTTTGTTATGCGTTCTAATTTTTTAAATTTTTAATTAATTACATAATTTAAACTCATGATTTCCAATGCATATTCCTCATTAATTTTTCTATCTTGTCCTTCACAAAAATTAAGGCCTGCTCACCTTCTCTTATTGAATTAATGATTTCATTAAACAAAACAATTATACAGAGCTAGGATAAGCATGTAAGCAATTATAATTTCTAAATTCTTATTCCAAATCCTAAAAAGGCGATTAAATATGAACGAGGAAGTAGCGGAATCTTCTTGCCCAATCTTATTTCTTGAAATGTTGCTTATAACTTATAAGGAGCCTGTTTTTTTAAACCGTTCTACGATACATATGAATCATATTGATAAGTTAATTACTCTTGTGCCATTTGCAATACTAACAAGTGATGCAACCACCTCCCATGACAAATAAATAAATGCACTAATTAAGATTACTTCAATTCATATAAAATGAACGGGTGAAATTTGTTACGATTAGTAAGGCAATGTTGGCAATGACTTTGTTAATGGTACAAATGGATCGACTTGTTTATAGGAGTGATGCACATGGTATGGTATATTCACTTGCATATTATAAGCTACAAGGCGTAGTTCGTTAGGTAAGAGCTTTTGGGTTGGTATTGTCGTAAATACCGATCATCTCACGATTAATGAGGAGTTCGAACATTAAGGATGTCTTTTAAATCATAAAGTTGCGATGGTAAATGAAGAGCCTCAGCGCCGATATCTTGAGGCGTATCACTTGATTTAAACTACGTAATATGCAAGATTTGTAGCGGTGAGGGTCCTTTGATCAATAAATTATCATTTTGATATATTACTACATATAGTCACTTCATGAATTGCCAAAAGAGGAAAACAAGATTATCCATTGAGTCATTAGTGTATTTAATACGGAGTATGATATATTTGTTCTTTGCCAGCAATTTTTTATGATGTCTTGCCAATTTATTTGATTTTCATACTCTTGACTTCTTCCAGAACGATGTCAACCCAAAAGAAGTTCCAAACAAAATGGTGTAAGCAATTAAAAACAAATCTACCACCTAATCAATCACTAATTTTATATTATCGTGTTCCATAACGTGGTAGATTTACTAACATATCAATAGTTAAATGATATCTAAGGCATTTTAGCTTTGACTAGTTGACCTCAAATGTTACTAACCTTCGTCGTTTCCAACCACCATAATCTTCAATGTAAATTTGTTGAAAAATACTATACTCAAATTATGCTTTCAAGAAGGAGATGAAGATTCTTTTTTTAGGGTTGAGCAATAAATGTAGAACAAATTCTTTGTATCGATTTTATATCAACACCTAACATATAAATAAAGATATTATGAAATATATTCAATTTAATATACATATAAAAGAAAAATAAGAAATAACATATTAATTTTTTCATCACTTATTCATTATATTCATAAAATTATGTCAAAATTCGATAATCTCATCTTAAAATTTAAACGAGGGAATTAAAGTTGAAAATGGAATACTTCATTTGATGGATAAACTCGTGACGTGTGAATGACTTGGACTAATTAACTGGGGGCCAGTCACAGTGCCTATCTTCACTAAAATTTTAAAATATCTTCACTCCAGATTTTTTATAGTTTATCGTTTTAGTAAAAAAAATTATTTTTCGTTTTTGATATCTTTTTGACTATTTTTTTCTCTTAAAATTTTCAAAACAACCAACCCATTAAGTATTGTTTTTGATTGATTGTCGTTCTATTTTCAATTGACACATTAATTTTGTTTTTCTTAATTTATATGAATATTTGACTTAATATTAAAAATGAGGAGAACAGTTATCAAAGATTATCGTTTTGACTTATATCCAATTTTGGATTTTAATATTCTTTAATCCAAAATCATTTACGTTTTTTTATATTTAAGTGAAACTTTCAAGCTAATAGAGTAATATAATTTAAGAATAATTAAATTTTGTCAAAATTTCATGCTTAATATGCCAAAATATCAATCATTTTGAATTGTAGAAATAACTTTATGAAATGCGTGTCAACTAAATGAAGATTAAATATTGTTTTCAATTTCTACCCTATAAAAAACTAGTAGCATTTAAATGTTTAGTGTAACTTACAAATTCTTTAAATATCGATCTGACATGATTTGTCAGATTTAACACTTAATATATTTCATCGATTAAAATCTTAGCCATTGCGTATTTATTGAAACTTACTTTCCAAATATAAAATTTGTTTCCTTTTATTAAATTGTAATTATAAAACATTTAAATTGTTTTTATGAGATTAATCAAAACATTATCAGTATGGCCAGAACCCAACAGTGACTAAGCTACTTCAAATAATATTTTTAAATCATTAATATGGCTGTTAAGATTTTAATTAATGAAATATAATGAGTTAAATTTGTCAAAGTTTTCAATTTAATGAAATACTAATAAGGTTAAAATTTGTAGATAAATATTTTGAGGATGATAATGTAATTTTAAGATCGATGATGCTTGATAAAAACAATTTTGTTTTTAAACTTTGTTCATGTTATTTCAGCTATTCCATGTCAATTAATTAAATTTGTATTATCCATGGTTCATTTCCTTAATCATTACTGTCTAATTTAGTAATTGAATCTTAAATTAACATCTAACGTATCAATTAGCAATATTCTCTGAATTAAATGTCTACGTTTAAAGTTTGTAAATCTTGTCTATTTAAAACCAAATCCCACGTTATTTTTTTGTACTTAAGGAGTAATTAGTAATTTGCATGTCTATAGTATATATAGCTATCTAAATAAGCAAAAAGAATGATATTTGATATAATATTTGGGATAATATAGTGATGGCATTGGATGATAATAGTAGAGGCTGTGGGAATTAGATGTCATGAAGGGCCAAACAAGTTGCGAAGAGATTATGGAGGCTTTTTAACGAAGTTGAGAGTTACAATGATTTGAGGTTTGAGTGATGTTAAGCTTTCCTGGGTTTTCAACATCAAACTTGAATCACTTTAATCGTCTTCCTCACTTAGGTATTTATTATTCCGAATTATGCCGCTTGCCATGCATGAGGGTTTGATAACGTACTTGTTCTGTCCCAAAAAGATTGTCCAGTTTCATTCAAAATGGTTAAATGAATAATGTTTGTGCTAAATTATACTACCTCCTCATCTCTAAAGTGTGTGTGGAATTTGGTGTTTTAATTGAGAGAGTAACTTTGATTTGAATAACAAGTATATACGTTGAAAATACTATATTTTGATATTTTTGTATCAAATATTGTACAAAGATACAAAAATATTTGAGTTCAAAAATTTATAAAGTCGACCATTAAAATTCTAAATTGTATGTTTTAAGGGGTGGAGAGAGTATTGAATTTCTACCATTTGATATGTTGTTCATCGAATGTTATATAAAAATGGTTGAGTATGAATTCGAACAATCTTTTTGGATGGATGGAGTGAGTACATGTTTCGGAATTGTGATTTATTTTGGAGTATTTGGTTGGTAATTGAGTTTTGAATTGTGTTTGAAGATATGCATTGGATGTGAATGTGGAAAGAGCAGAGGATGTGTTGATGCACAAGAGAATGCTGGATCAAGCTCGGGATCCTGGTATTAGGCCCATTTTTGAAGTTCGACTCGTGCAGGTATAATTGGATGAATATATGCATTCTGTAAACTAAATTTGTCTGTCTGCATTATTGGGTATAGTTGCTGGTTTTGGCATGTAACACGAATGTGCACATCTTCCTATAATCTATACTCATAATTCGACTGGTGTGGATCATGGACGAGGATAGTGAGATAACTAAAACTTATGCTGCAATCAATAGACTGTGGACCATAAATCCAGAATATATCAATAATTGTTCGATATGTGTATTTCAAATAAAATGCCATCCATTTGAGGTTTCCGTAACTTTTTTCAAAGAACAGTCATTGCTTTTCTAAATCCCTCGCCAGTTTGATCTTTCATAAGCTTGGATACTAGATTGCCTTCCAAGGGGAAAGCATGTTACTTGACTTAGATGGCTTGCACAAGTTATTGATTCTTCAAAAAGCTTAATGTTCCTTGATGAACAAAGTAACACACTAAACAAATTGTGGAGTCTCATTTTCCCTTTCAGGATGCAATAAAATGATGAGATAGCTTCTATTTCATGTATGAATATATATTAAATTATTTTTGTCAGGTGCAACCTACTAATGATGATGCAATAGATTCTGATCACATCGATTCTCCAATGAGGGAGGAGGCTCAAAGTCTATATAATAAACAATCTACCAGGTAGAGATGGCATATTGCTTACTATTTTGACTCTTCACTAGAAGTGTATTCCACCCTGAAATATTAATGTTCAATATTTTTTCTACTGCACTTGTTAGTTCTTTTAGAGTCTCATTTCTTACTAAAACCCTGCAGAACTCATCCTCCACCTACTTTTGGTTCTTCACAAAACCTTGAAGCACTTGCACTTCAAGCTAATAATGATGAGGATGGACACTTTTACTCAACACAGCACATTCGAAGGTGAGTATATTGGAACATGCTATTGTAATTCAATTTGTATATAGTTGTGTGATAATTTTGGTTTAGTCAATGTTTAAGTTGCTAATACCCTTAACTTTGAGGTCTAAAATTACATAGCTTGGATAACTATCTAGTATCTACTATAGACAGCACAGTTCTTTCTATTGGTTTATAACTTAAATGATCTCTTAATCAACACTATGCAGGCCAATGCATGAGATCACCTTTTCTTCAATTGACATGCCAAAGTTATTATCTCAGGTAAATAAAATTAACTGATAATCTCTTCACGTCCTCTTGTAAGATTCATCTTATTCTAGAAAATATACATTGTGTACAAGGGTGAGGGTAAATTAGATAACATGTGACTTGATATGAGATTTTGCATGAGTAAAACGTGGAAGAACATAGTGGTTCAGTTAGCAATTTCGGGTTCATGACTCAGCGGACTGTCTTGAGTGTTAAGAATGATAGTTTTGGGCTTTAAGAACTACACTGGTCAAGCTTTGTGTATTACTTCTGCACTAGATGAAATTGCGAGATTTTTGTTGACTTGTTGCAATCTCGAACACTTCTTCTATGTTAAAATTGGGTCTACTTTTTGGCAGTGTTTTTCTCATCTTGTAAGTAACTATTGTATCTAGTTAACGGCCATACTGTCGGAGCTTGGGCTGAACATTGAAGAGGCCCATGTTTTTTCAACCACAGATGGGTTCTCATTGGATGTCTTTGTAGTTCATGGGTGGCCTTATGAGGTACAGAATCCCTATCTACCTTTCTCATTCTGGGTTCTCATTGGATTTCTTGATTCTTGTCTTCTCATTTTGTAAACTTTTCTTGTTCGCTTGAGTAGGATCTTATATTGTACTACTTTTTTACCATACCAAAATACAAGTTAAAAGTTGGGTTTTTATTTGAGATACTAAAAATGCAACAATGTTCCTTGGTATAACATGACATTGTTGTAAATTTAGAATTTACCAAATAACAAGCAGATGCGTTTCCTCGCATGTCCTCTTTGATAAAATGTCATAGTCATACTGGAATTTCTTTTTCTGCCGTGATTCTACTAGAGTTAGGATATTCTGAGTTTCTGCTTCTGTTAATAATATAGGGAACACGTAATGACTGACTTTTTCCATGGAACTTTGCAGGAAACTGAGATGCTTAAGAATGAGCTTGAAAGTGAAATTTCAAAGATTAAGGTGAATTCTCTTTTTATCTCTATTTTTCTTTTCCTAGTAAGTAAGCTTCTTTGTTATAGATGTAAGTTTGACATGTAATGAATACTCTATCGGGACACTGTATGGATAGTATTTGGTTTCATTTGTAGGAACGTAGTCCTTTTGTACAACATTCCAGACCTATTACCATTGAACATCGTCGAGGGCAATCAAAATCTGCTGCTGAATCTATGAACACACCTACCAATGAGAATGATGAGTGGGAGATTGATTTCCGTCTCCTTCAATTCGGAAAGAAAGTTGCATCCGGCTCATATGGCCATCTGTGAGTTCCTGAATCGAAATCGTATCTTGAGACGAAAGTTTGTTTGCAGGTACTTTAAGTGAAAAAAATATGTATAATATTTCACTTTGCCAGGTACAAAGGTACATATTGCAGTCAGGAAGTAGCAATAAAAGTCCTCAAGCCTGAGTGTGTCAATTCAGAAATGCTGAGAGAGTTTTCCCATGAGATATATATTATGAGGTTTGTTTTCTGACCGTTCGGGATGTAATAAAGTTTTCTACATTTTCATCATAGAGAACTCTAAATTTTTAGTGCTGAGACTTAGACAGACCTCCATGTTTTTAGCATCTCATTAAACTCAAGTAATGTATTGCAGATATGATGGTAAAAGTTTGAATTTCCTGTGTAACAAACCTATTTGTTTTAACAATTTTGGGTTGACATAGTTGGGTAGTTTTGACATGTTCTTTTAGAAAGACTTGGTTGAGTTCATTGCTTTTATCAATTTATTGCTGAATTCATTGACACTATCTTTCTCACTATGTTCTTGACCATTTGATTTCTGTAGGAAAATCAGGCACAAGAATGTAGTTCAGTTCATGGGAGCTTGCACAAGACCATCAAATCTGTGTATTGTAACAGGTAACTAAAGCTCTGAGTATCTCTAATCTTTTTCATTTATTGCCTGTTATCCAATGCCATTCCATTTCGGTTTCTTCACTTTGAGGGTTTGATAATCGAAATGTAATCACTATTAGAGTCCATGATTTATTTCCACTGATGCCATATCAGAAAACTTACAACAGATGTGACTGTCCTCTTAGGTCTCAGTCTAATCCTATATTGAAAAGGAAGCTCTTACATAAAACTGTCTTCATTTTCTTTATCAGAGTTCATGTCCAGGGGAAGTGTCTATAATTTCCTGCACAAAGAGAAAGGTTCCTTCAAACTTCCTATCCTGCTCAAAGTTGCAATTGATGTTTCAAAAGGAATGGACTATTTGCACCAAAATAATATAGTTCACCGAGACCTAAAGACTGCAAATCTTTTAATGGATGAACATGATGTGAGTTGTTTCTCTGTTAAATCACAGCACATGATTATAGCTCTAACTATGATGCCTGGGTTTAATAATACTTGGTTGAACCAAACTACATGATGAGCAGGTTGTTAAAGTAGCTGATTTCGGGGTTTCCAGAGTGCAGGTTAAGACTGGAGTGATGACGGCTGAAACAGGCACATATAGGTGGATGGCTCCAGAGGTTTGTCATTGACCCATGGGTGATAAGTGCAAGAGAATTTTGGGATCCGATTATGTTTGGAATTGGGGTATGTTGTTTGGAAATGGGGCATCCCGACCCCGCTTAGGCAGGAGCCTCCTTAGAGGCATTGGGTCATGTTGTTAGTTGTTGTTGATTAAGTTTGGAAATAAGTCAATTGACCCTAATTAAGTTTAGATAAAGATCATAACATTTTTACTTTATCTGGAAACTGACTTTTTTTTAATTCACATCACATAAACCTTTTCAGGATCTTTTAGAGAAAGTTCATTGATTCAATATATTGCACATCTAAGTCTAACTTGTTTGTAAAATCTCGTAAGTGATTAGGAGAATCTGGGTATCCATGATGAGCATCCGCAGTTATATACTCCGTGTCTGTCTTGAGAAAGTGCCATATTAACAGTGCAAATGCAATACCTGTTTAAATAATGGTTATTTGAGTTACAAATATTTGACAATTTGGAGTTCGAATATGTAGTCTTTTACTGCCATTTTGTGATCACCTGTTACCCATTATATTCTATCTTACCATGCTAATCTCATAAGCTTGACAATCTTGAGATGTCTTTCTTGTCAATGATATGTGATGGCTGTAAATACTCATATCTTTCTTGTCAATGATATGTGATGGCTGTAAATACTCATATTGAAAAGTTTCAATTCTATGAAGGTAATCGAGCACAAACCATATGATCACAAGGCTGATGTTTTTAGCTTTGGAATAGTGTTATGGGAGCTCCTCACAGGAGAAGTAAGTCAGACTTCTCCAAACTTGGATGTTCGGCTGTCAAATTATATTCTTATATGGTGTACTCCAACCTCTTACATCCTGTCGTTGATCTTCAGATTCCATATTCATTGTTGACTCCATTGCAAGCTGCTGTTGGAGTTGTACAAAAGGTATTCCCGGATAACGTTTAGTTTAGGTTTACTAATGCCTTCTCTTCCAGAACAAATCTGATTCCAGTTTATCACGCAAACAGTGTCTACGTCCAACGATTCCCGAGAGCACTCATCCCAAGTTTGCAAATCTGCTGGAGAAGTGTTGGCAGCAAGATCCAACATTAAGACCAAACTTCTCAGAAATTTTGGAGATTCTGAGGCAGTTGGCCAAGGAGGTATGAAATCTATTACGCAGTATTCAAAATTTAAGTGAAGATACCTGCAGACCTCAGAAGATGTCACTGTAGTCTGAACATTGATTTCTATAAAGCAGGTTGGAGATGGAGTGGACAAGCAGAATAATAAGTCGCTTGGCAGCTTTTTCTCCTTTAAAAAGCTCATCACTAGTGGTTAGTATCTATTGATCTGATAATGGACTAGTGGGTAGTCATCTAAACTTTTATGCATGACCTCCCCTAACCATTTAATGTAGTTTAACTTCTTCTTTTCCCTTTCGAAAAGTTATAAATATCTGTATTTGTGAACAAAATCTCTTCTTTGAACCATCTTCAAGGAGCTATTATGAAGTTGTAAAATTGCATAATGTAAAAAGAAACTTCAATTCATATCCTCATACGAAGATGCCTTCACATTTATCCTGAGCATGAATTTACATATTGAAGAAAACATCACATAGAGGTCGAAGGATGCTTATCATTCTCCGATCATGCCTCTACTTTGATTCACCTTTTCTTTTGATTCCATGATTTGTAGGAGATTTTGTAGACCTTATACCTTGGTCATTGCATAGTGGTTTTTAGCAGTTCATAAATACACTTCAAATTTACTTAAAGTGCATACTATAAATTCACAAACGAGGTGGATTCATGTTGTTAAAGAAATAGTACTCTGTAATAGATATTGAAAGGATAGTATTTGATTATGTGAAACAAATTACATAAACTTTACTAAGTTACCACTAATTTTGAATTCAAACAAGCAGCAGGCTAGCCTTATTTCAGCTGGCTTATTATATACTCATATAAAGTAGTACTCAATTGATAACAGCCCTTGTTAGGATACCCTCAAAAGTGACACCAGGTCCAAATGCCAAAATCAGCCCCCACTCATCAGGATTGTTCTTCCCCTCACTTTTCATCTTTTCATTATCTTCCAACAAATATTCCAAGACATAGACAATTGTGTTGCTGCTAGCATTTCCAAAATCAGATAAAGCCCTCCTACTAGCACTCAATTTATCCTCATCCAAATGAAACTTTTTCTCAAGCCTGTTCAAAATAGCAGGACCACCAGGGTGAACTGCCCAAAACAACTTGTTATACTCTTCTTGACTGAATCCAACCTCTTTCGTTAACTTCTTGCAGAATTCTTCGATATGATCTTCGATGATCTGGGGCAACTCCCTAGCCAATGTGAAACTTAACCCCTCTTCTGTAAGCTTCCCGTCGATGATCTTCTCCGTATCTGGCAAGAATTGTTGCACTGTTGTATGCAATTCAAAGAGAGGCTTTTCAATTTCTTTGTTTGGATTGGAACCAATTATGATTGCTCCAGCTCCGTCTCCGAACAATGCAGCTCCAACCAAGTCATAAGGTCTGTCCACATTAGGTGGCCTGAATCCCATAATTGTAGTCTCAGAAGTAGCAAGTAAAACTCTGCTCCCTGGATTGTTCTCAGCGATGTCTTTTGCCACACGAAGGCCTGCACCTCCTCCAGAACAGCCGGAGAAGTAGATGCTGACACGTCTTACATCAGTGTTTAAGCCGAGACCGCTGGCCAAGTGAAGATCCCCTCCAGGGAGCCTGACATCACTAGACGAAACATACACTAAATGTGTGATGTCAGACATAGGCCTGCCCCATTTCTTGATACAGTTTTGTGAGGCTTCAATAGCTAACTCTGTTACCGCTTTATTGCAGATATTTAACCTTTGTTTCAGTGTGGGGACGCCTTCAACTGTAAGCTCAGGGTATTTCTTAAGTATCTCTTCGGACATCACCACGTATCTGGTCTTAACTGTAGTCGTCTTGCCTGCAGCAGAAGGAACAGAAAATAACAATTAATTATGGACAAAGTGAAGACTCTAATATGAGACATACACATTTGGACTTTAGGGGAGAAATATAAAGAATGAGATTGTATTAGAGCACTAAAATTCAAAGGATCATCATTTATTTACACAATCGAGTGAGTTTCTCTCTGAGTCGAGGATCCTCGCAGTTGGTGTTCTTGAAATACCCATCAACCAGAAGATCTTGCATGACAACCTGGGGAGGGAAAGCTTTGCCTAGGGCCAAAATGGTTGCTTTGGAAGAGTTAGCTTTTCTTGCTCCATTGATGGCCTCCATAATTCTATGTTATATCTTTGTATAGATTGATATGTTCTGAAGAGGATGATGGTGATAGATCCATATATATACTTGAATTGGTTAGTCTCTCCATATTAAAAATGTTGAATGTGACCTTCGTTTTCATTATATTAGAAATAAGCCTGATTGTTTATGGAGAGAAAGTTGGTTAGCTGAAAAGCAACAATTTCATGGTATGCAGAAGCATTTTACAGGATTATGTTGTCAGGTAAGAGTTGGTTTGCAAAATCAATCTTTTATCATCATTAGTTTATGTTCTTTTCTTTATGTCTTGATGGAATTTATTACTCCTGGCTACAAACGAATTGAGCAACCGCTACTCATTTGATACAAGACTTGAATTTCTGGCTAGGTTGCTAACTACTCAAAATTGACTTGTTTGTGATCCTAGAGTTAATCCTTACTCCTGAGGAAACACTATCTTTACATTGTGCAAATAAGATATGATCCAGACTTATAACTATGACACCCTTTAGGATTGAAGAAAATAGGGATCATACTTTGCAACTCCCTCAAATGATTGGTGACAAGGAACTTGAATGAACATTGTTATGCATTCTGCATTAGTCAAATGATCAAACTCTGTATCAAATTAGCTGATACACAGAGTACCAAATGGATTCTTGCAGGGTATAGCTATGTCAATGGTGAAATTTCCAAATGCACAGGACCGCTCAACTCAAACTCTATCCCTGATAATCAAACTATTTCAATTGCTAATAGTTTCTTGGAAGGACTCACCACATGACTTTTGATAGGAAATAGTAGTTGTCACTGATATGCAGTTTTCTCAGGTCTGGTTTTAACATTTCTACTGTATGGTTAGAAAGAAAGTCTGGGTAAAGGTCCTACATGAGCAAATACCAAACATTTACACAATCGTTGTTGAAGCTAAGTCCCATATAACACTTCTTACGCTTGTTTTATATAGTGAAGTAGAAGATAGTCTTTGTTGTTCACTATTGGATCGATTCGGAAACAACTTCCTTCTTATCACAGGAGTAATATTGAGTACTATTCGAGTCATCTACCATACAGTCCCCATTTAGGAGAAGGTATTGGGATATGTTGCATATCATATTTCCTCTAATTGATGATCATAGAGCATAGTTTTTGCCATCCTAGCTTAGACATAAAATTTGGAGAAAAGTCCGTATGTGATAATATAGTTCCATCTTTGTTACTCCAAGAACGATAAAACTTGAGCTCGAGGTATATATGATGACACTTTCATTGTATAAGAAAATTTAAATTTCTTTTTTCGAATCATGTTTTTAGAGGATCATATTGTCAAATGAATAGTACTCTGTATTTGATAAAAGGGATTCAGCCAAAGAAATTAAGTAAACAACAATCAAAATACCACTAATTACACAAGTAGTAGGCTAGCCTAATTATAGCTAGCTTATTATTATACATTTCACATTACATTCTAATAGAAATAACATATTCAACTAATAACAGCCCTTGTTAGGATACCCTCAAATGTGACACCAGGACCAAATGCCAAAATCAACCCCCATTCATCAGGATTCCTTTTACCCTCCCTTTTCATCTTCTCATTTTCCTCCAATAAATACTCCAAAACATATACAATTGTATTGCTACTAGCATTTCCAAAATCAGCCAAAGCCCTCCTACTAGCACACAATTTATCCCCCTCCAAATTAAGCCTTTTTTCAAGCCTGTTCAATATAGCAGGACCACCAGGGTGAACTGCCCAAAACAACTTGTTATACTCTTCTTGATTAAATCCAACCTCTTGCATTAACTTGTTGCAGAATTCTTCGATATTGTCTTCGATTATCTGGGGCAATTGCCTGTCTAATGTGAAACTTATCCCCTCTTCTGTAAGGCGCCCATCGACTATCTTCTCTGTACCAGGCAAGGAATGCTGCATTGCAATATGCAACTCAAATAGAGGCTTTTCAACTTCTTGGATTGGATTTGAGCCAATTATGATCGCCCCAGCGCCATCGCCAAACAATGCAGCCCCGACAAGATCATAAGCTCGGTCCACACTAGGCGGTCTGAATCCTAACATTGTTGTCTCAGAAGTAGCAAGTAAAATTCTGCTCCCTGGATTGTTTTCAGCAATATCTTTCGCCACCCTAAGGCCGGCCCCTCCCCCTGAACAGCCCGAGAAGAAGATTGAGACTCGTCTTACATCAGGGCGTAAACCAAGGCCTTTCGCCAAGTAAAGATCCCCTCCAGGGAACCTTGCCTCGCTAGACGAAACGTATACTAAATGTGTGATGTCTGAATAAGGCCTGCCCCATTTCTGGAGGCAGTTTTGTGAGGCTTCAATAGCCATTTGTGTTACTGCTGAATTGCATATCTCTAGTCTTTGTTTCAGTTTAGGGAGGCCTTCAACTGTAAGCTCAGGGTATTTGTTTAGTATCTCTTCTGTCATTACCACATATCTTGTTTTCACTGTAGTTGTTTTACCTGCAGAAGATGGAACAAATATGACACTTAACTTGTTAACATCAAGTTATCAAATGAGTCAGATAAGCAAAATGAAAAAATAGTGAAAATTGGGCAATCTTCATTGGATGGAGGACTATTTTCTCATAAAAATACTTAAGTTTGGGCAGAAAATACTTATAAAGGAATCCGATAGTATTAATTCATAAAATTCTATATCCAAATAATATCAGTCAATTTGCATCACTAGTGACGGAATTATAATTTTTATATAAAAGTGAACGAAATAATTTTTGAAAAAATAGGGTTTTTTCAAAATTTCACTAGCTACTATCCCACCTCCCCTTAGTTCTGTAATGACGACGACAAAATAATATCCAATGAAAAAGAGAGAATCATGAAACTAGTTGACATTAATTTTACATAGTCGAGTGAGTTTCTCTCGAAGTTGAGGATCATCACAGTTGGTATTCTTGAAAAACCATTGAACAAGAAGATCCTGCATGACAATCTGGGGAGGAAAAGCTTTGCCTAGAGCCAAAATGGTTGATTTTGCAGTGTTAGTTTTTCTTGATCCTTTCATGGCCTCCATAATTCTATGTTATTTCTTGTGTGTTGAACATATATATACTTGGATTGCCTAGTTTCTCTTGCTTAGAAAAATATTAATGAAACCTTCGTTTTCATTATGTTAGAAATAAACCTTGATTATTTATGAAGTTGAAGTTAGTTGGTTGAAAAGCAAAGATTTCATGATTTATAGTAAAATTTTATAAGATTATGGTGTCATTGTGTCAGGTAAGATGTTGGTTTGCATAATCTAATTTTTTTTAAACTTTTTATAGTTTTAATTATCCATCTTAATTGGATTAATTATCATTTTGATATATTATTATCTATGAAGCTGAATTAGCTGCTTAAATAATTTCCACAAAAAGAGATGGTCGAGATGGTCGTAGGGTTGTCATATTATTTATTTGGAGGGATGTATAACAAATATGGCATGTTCATGCTAGTAAAGTTGTTATTTTGTGGATTTAAATTGGAGTTTCTAACATATTATGATAGGCAAAAGGCAACACTATACGCATCGCGCGTCGAGGAATAGTAAACTTTTTTGAGTAAAGGCCAATGATTTTCTTGCTTAATAAAAGCACGTCACCAGCTACTTCTGACTTTACAGATGGAAGGGAAGCGAAATGACCGTTTAAATGCACGGCCGCGGATGTGTGTATAACAATTCAGCTTAAAATATAATGTTTATGGGATCAAGGTTGAAAATAAAATCAAATGAAGCACGAAATCGACTTGATACAGACCATTTCCAGGATGTATATATAAAAATTAAGCCTTGAATAGTGTGGCTTTCAAAAAATGTGTAGTGTGAGAAAACAAAAATTAAAGCTAGAAAACAATAATAAAAGCACGTTAAAGCTCTAGTATAAATTCAAAACTTGATATTAACAATATTTTTAACCTATTTTACTATTTCCATAGTAATTTTGATGTATATTATAATTATATGTATCAACTAAAATAATAATAATTGAAAAAATTAGGGATGGAGCTAATAATGTTTATTGGGACCAAAGTAGTTTAGGAAGTGCATAAACCTTATGTTGATCCCATTACGAGATCCACCAAATTAAGCAGGTAAATCCATGAACATCTTTATAGTACTAATTTTAATATGAAACAATTAGAGGATTCTTGAACTTAAATATATTAGTCCAATACCTATTTGATTATGTTACTGTTTTCCACTTTATATCTCGTAGTATATTGTTGGATTCCATGATGGTAGAATTAATTTTCACATCTTAGTTTTGTATTATTATAGTGTTGCCCTTAAAATTGACAAGAATGGATTTTTTCTTCATGTACTGTGGTTTCCATTAAAAAATGGGTCTTTGTTGTTTTTTTATGTATAGAAGTTATGGGGGCATTAATCTTTTAATTCTTAGGGTAATGATAATAAATGTAGAAAATTGAAGGTAGAAAGGGTGTTTTTGCCATCATTATTTGATGTCGCTACAGTTTTGTTGTGTTGGGAGAGGGGGTGGAGGGCGTTTGTCTCCCTCAAGCGCTCTCAAAGACATTCTTGCTCATGTTAAATGCTACTAATATGTAAGTGTTAGGGGCTGAATGTGATGCTTTTTAGAATTTACCACAATTAAGTGGTTGAACTATGCCTCCTATCGAATGTTATATATAGTTCCCGGTTTGGTGACCTTTAGGCGATGTAGTTATTCCTACGTTTACTTTGTTTAGGCTTTAGAGTTTTAATTCAGTGAGCATTACAGAACAAACTCATAGGCTGATAAGCTAGGCATAAAAGCACATGTTACTGGAAATCCTTGTTGGTGTGCTTTGAATAGACATTTGCTGAATGACTATTGTGAGCTCCTTGATTTTTTTTATCTTACCATGAATATGATTATTTGAGATTCAGGCCAAGTATTGAGGAGACTCTATGTGTGACTATGGTCCGATTTGCAATAAATTTGAAGTCTCTTCTATTTGTCTCGGCATTTCTTCGCGTTATCTTAATTCTATTTGGGGAATGGCAAGATGCGCATATGGAAGTCAGGTATACGGATGTAGACTATCTCGTCTTTTCTGATGCAGCATCCTTTATGGCATCCGGGAAATCACCATATGATCGCTCAACATATCGTTATTCACCCCTTATCGCATTTCTTCTCATTCCAAATTCCATTATTCATCAATCATGGGGAAAATATCTCTTCTCTGCTTCAGATCTACTTTGCTTTTTCTGGAAAAAACGAATTTATGCAATGATCTGCAGGGGCTAATTTGTTGAGCTTGTGCTTCAGATCTACTTGTGGGGTTCCTTATCCACAAGATACTAAAGCTACGTAACGTCCCTGAGAAGTTCTGCATCAATTCAGTTGTCATATGGCTGTTTAATCCATTTACCTTCACCATCGGAACTCGTGGAAACTGTGAGCCTGTCATTTGTGCCATGGTTCTGTGGGTCATTCTCTCTCTGATGAAAGGTTAGCTTCCATGTATCTAAAGCTATTTGCTTCGTCGGTAGTTGTCTATGTCTTGTGGCAGTGAACTTAGTTGATCTGCTAGCATGTTCAATAGTCATTGATATCTTTTTTGCATTTTCCATTTCTCTGAGTCGAGGGAAACATGATAAGACTTACAATAGAGATGGTAGCATATAAACCTAAAGTAACACGTTCCAGGATATGGAACAGCAAGATTTACAAGGATTCTTACTTTTTATTTTTTGTTTCTCGTAAATCATTCCTCATTGCTGAGCTGTTGGGAGCACCCATGAGAAAGAAGATAAGAAGAGGGGGGGGGTACTATATATATGACTCTTAGGATCCTTAACAAATATTGTTATGTGTTATGACTCGTAAATTTCATTTGAGGTTTTTCGTGCTCAAACTGATTACAGTACTTTCAGTTTACTGAAATCACGTGGACAATGTTTTATTAAACTTGATAAGTTTTGCTATTTGCTATGATTTGTATGGTACAGGTCATGTACTACAAGCTGCATTCTGGTATGGGCTTGTTGTCCACTTACGAATCTATCCCATCATATATGCACTTCCTATCGTTCTAATTCTTGATCCTGTGTGCTTCTCATCTCAAAAGAAGCCTATGCTTACAGAGTGGACGTCCAACAAACTTAGGTCAGTCCAGTACTCAAAGGGCACTAAGTATCTTGGGCGACCCAGTGGATTAGTTTGGTTGACGAGCATGTTCACGAGGACAAGACTTGTGTTTGCTTTACTATCTGGAGCTGTGTTTTTCTTCTCTACTGCATTTTTCTTTTCACTTTATGGATGGGAATTTTTGCATGAAGTTCTTCTCTACCATCTGACTCGTACAGACCCAAGGCATAACTTTTCTATATATTTCTACCATATATATCTGAATTATGAACGCGACTTTTCTGTCTTAGAGAAGCTGATTTCTTTTCTGCCGCAAATTGTTGTGCAAATAGTGCTCATTTTCCGCTTCGCAGAAGACTTGCCTTTTTGTTTCTTTTTGCAGACTCTAGCTTTTGTGGCTTTTAACAAGGTACTTGATCATTTTTTTTGTAGCCTATATATCGGCCTCATATCATAATATCATTTTAGATAAAGCTCAGCAATGCTTACTCTACTTACTGTTTGCCTTAAACAGGTCATGACAGCGCAATACTTCGTATGGTTTTTCTGCCTACTACCTTTGATATTGCCATGGAGCAATTTAAAGCTCAAATGGAAGGGTGTCTTTTGCATCATTTCGTGGATTGGAGCTCAAACCCATTGGTTGATGTGGGGTTATCTTCTTGAGTTCAAAGGAAAGAACGTGTTCCTTCATCTCTGGGTTGCAGGTTTGATCTTCTTAGCTGCTAATACATATGTACTGATCAGTGTTATACGACATCAGAGGTATTGTCCAATCTTTGAGAAAGCAAATAGCGACAGAAGTATAAAGCATGAGTAAGGTTATAGTGCAGAGCCATATGGTAAATCCTGAACTGTTGTGACCTCTCAACTGAAGAAATTCATGTCCTCGCCAACAGAATTCATGAGTCACACAGTACTTTCCGAGATTGTCATGAAATTGTTGAAGAGTGTCTACAATACTTGTTGATACTCTTTACCATTTTGTATACAGACGAGTGGCTTGTTGCACTCGCTAGCCTTTTCAAATTTGCCACACAAGATATGTTGCTTTATATGATTCTTTTCGAGCATAGTTAGAAGGTTTTTGATAACGAGTCTCATTGGTTCCATATTTATGGCAGTTTTGATCAATGGTGTTAAATGATATTTCACGGTTTCATAGAAGTTCATTGATATCTTTACTCAAAATGATGTAGAGAGAGTTTAGTTGAAGAAGAAGGGTTCGAGGGTGTGTTTTAAGCTGGGATATCTTGGTCATTTTTCATAGAGAGGTGGTATTTGTATTAATTTTGTGTTAAAATCAAAGAATGGGGTCAAAACGTATTACAATCTACTCGAATTGATATCGCATGATAACGACCCCCACTTAAATTAATTAGGCACTTTGAACAATTAGACTAAGCAATACTATTATATGTTCCATTATCATTATACTTTTGATTTATTTAACAACCTTTACTAAAGCATCCAAGAACAAGCCGGTTGCATTGCATTAAACAACTCAAAAATTGACAGAGACACCCTCAATAATTCATTGATAAAATGAGATGGAAATCTTCTCTTGGATATCCCAAAATGATTATGTCTTTTTAGAGGTACAATGTAAGATTTCCTATATATGCTAGTACATTTGTAGAGGATTAATAGAAAAAACCTTATAATGTCTTCCTCTCAAAAAATGATTGTGGAATTGGAGAACAATTCATCTATATCTCCATGGCCTGATCTCCCTAAAGAACTCTTATCCATGATCAAGAACTTTCTCAACTCCCCTACTGACGTTGCCCGGTTTCGGTCTGTTTGTGCTTCTTGGAGATCTTCAACTGCACCCTTCAAAACAAGCTTCCCTGTTTCTGCAGTTCCTTTTAAGGATGCTATGTTTCCTATGGATAGTGAAGTACATCATCTCACAGAGAAAGTTATCTTCTGCATTGAACCACTTCGTCAGTCTTCATCGTCATCTAGTTCTTGGTTGATTTCTGTAGAATTTGATGGTTGCAAGATTTATCTTGTAAATCCATTTACAGGGTTGAGAATTGAGTATCTCCATTCTCAGATGCCGAAACAGCTAAACATGTGTGATTATCGATTCACCGAATTGAAGAAGGTCTATAGTGTCCAGGATTTTAGACTATTTTCAGATGGAGCTAAGCAATGTATAATTAAGAAGGCGCTGTTTGTATCTCCTCCAAATTATGATCACGAAATGCTTGTCGTGCTCGTTCCTCCAGGAAATCTGGTTTTCTACAAGTTAGGTACTGATCAATGGATTACATTGAGAGAAATCGTCGGGATGGGATTTGATGATATTATTCTCCATCATGGTAGAGTTTACGGTATCACCTCGCTTGGCATCACGGTTGTAGTTTATTCAGATTTGAGCCCGAAGGAGATTGCTAATCGTGTGCTTCCCGAGGGGATGTGTTGTATGGCTTACTTGATTGAGTCATGTGGACACATTTATTTGATTGAAAGGTATGAGGATACAAGAAAATTTGATCCCATCTTATCAGGTTTCAATCATGTGATTTCTCGATGGACTCGCTTGCTTGATGATGGTGTGTTTCAGGTAAAAGTTTATAGACTGCTAGAGGATGAAGAGATGTGGAAGGAGGTGTCACATTTAGGCAACAGAGTCTTCTTTTTATCTTGTTTTAGTAATTGGTCTTTCTCTGCATCATCTGAAGACTTCTTGGGTTGTAAAGGAAATTGCATCATCTTCGAAATCGGATCAGGTATGATCGATGAGAATAGTTATGAACTTCCGAGCAATGCTGGCGTTTTCGACGTTGAAACTGGCAATCTCCAGGTTCTAGATCAGTGCCCTGGATATGCAGAAATGTATTGGCCACCTCCAAATTGGCTGAACCCTCAAAATCTATCTGGATAGTTGCTATAGACTTTTAAGTACACTTTAGAAATGTTGTTGTGCTTTTCTTTGACCTTGTTTTTTGATGTTTTCCAAGCTTTAGCTCTTGTGAATCAAATGAACCCAATTGATGATATATAAAACTTATTTGTTACTATGAGGATTCTACTAACCTATTACTTAGAGATTCAATTATAAATATTTAAGTATAATTAACATCAACATGCACTAATGTCTTTGAGAGGTTCTAGTCTAAGCGAGGTAAACAAGAGTCACATAGTACGCAATTATAACCTCTTGAATACAAAGTCTGTTTTCGAATTGATTCAAGGATGAATTGATAAAATGCCAACACTATTTATCACTTTACGATAAATGAGAAGCGTAGATAGTGTAATGAGTTATTCCCTAATCAATAGTAGTGGCGGTCAAAATCCTGTACAATTTGACAGTCTTTTGAGTTACTCCGTATTGATAGGAGAGACTATTTAGTTTCCTGTAAGATTAAATGATATTATCTATGTTTTTTTTATTTGACATTTTTATATATTGAGATGAAACTTTGACCATTTCATTATTAATTAATTATTATTTTGTAAGCCATAAAATTTATATCATTAAATTCGTCTTTGAAAATAAGTTTCATAATATTTATTTTCTTATAATTTTGAGCATTATAGTTTAAGAATAATTGATAGTCGAAATTGCGCCGATATGCAGCGTCAGTAAAAACGGAGGAGTAATGTCTTGTGCTTGCGTCACATTTAGGTGCCTACAAGAATTTTGTAACATGCTTACTTCTTTATTTATGTATTTTTTAAATCAATTATAAAATAACTATCTTATCTCTATTTTATCATAACCGTTAAATTATAAAATCACTTAATTCAATGATCATGATATTCTTAAGCATAAGACTTCTTAAAATTTGTAAGCATCCTAGTCCTGACTCATGCGTTTAATATTACTCTATGATCGATGATGCAACACTTTCTATATAATTGTCATGGTACTTTCTCATTTGTTACATCTCAAATCAACAAAACATGGCACATCAATTATCATGGTCTGGCACTCTGGCCTCCCACAAGAACTGTTAGTTATGATCAAGAATCGCCTCGTTGAATCTCCCAGTGACGTTTGTCGTTTTCGTTGAGTGTGTTATTATAGCAATTTTAAAGAAAAATGGGATTGCACTCGAAGAACTTGATGGCCTGGTGGGGTCGGTTGAGTTTCTTAGTCTTGATTCATATCATTGGAACTTAGGCACTCATTAGTCATTCCACAGATCAACATACTTCTGTGATCATGGCATCTCTATCATCATGGTCTGATGAAAGTCTATCACACAGACAGGTTTCAATCATGTGATTTCGCGATGGGCTCGCTTGCTTGATGATTGTGTGTTTCGGATAAAAGTTTATAGGCTGCTAGAGGAGGAAGAGTTGTGGGAGGAACCGTCACATTTAGACTACAAAGTTTTCTTTATATCTTGTTATGGTAATTGGGTCTCTGTTACACCTTGGAGTTCGGATCATCTGTATATTTTATATAGTATTTTATAAAATTAATTTGTTATTTATAAAATTATGGATTGTGTTTTTAAAACTTTTTGGCATTTATTAATTCTTGTCTTTATTTTTTATTATAATATTTTATTGATGAAAAAATATCTTCAAATTTTAAAAAGGACTCTGCTCTTGATTGATAATTAATAATTTGAGGGTACTGCTTTTAAAAATTCCATAATAATTGAAATATAATTGAAGTTATCTACTCTCTTATAAAAAGTTTTTACTACGTTAAATGCACGTATCTTGAATTAACGTGTGTTAGATTGTCGATATTTTCGTTCGATTATATAAAAAATACTTGCTGAAGCGTTTCACCAAACAGGCAAAGTGTTTGATATAATATTGTCTTTTATTATTTCAATTTTATCATAACAATAAGTAAATTTCATTTTAATTGAATGAATATTAGTCTACTCATACTAAATTTTTTTGTATGATAATTATTCAATTATAAATTGAAAAAATATTTTTTTTCATCCAAAATGTTATTATTATTATATATCTAAATTATTATGTGATATTTGGTATTATATTTCGACAATGAAATAAAAAAGTATCAAGTTACTACATCTAATACTCCCTCCAGAAATGCTCAATAGATTGTGTGAGGTTTAAATTTGGATTTTTTTTATAGATTAAATGTTTAAATTCAAATTTTTTTTTTTTTTGTATAATATTTGGTGAAAATTATCGAATAATAATATTTTCAATGTACTTTAATAATGACATTGAATTTTATTCAAATCAAAATTATGTTTATCGATGAAGCGTCTGAGTTTATCGATTTGGAGCAACCGTCGGCAAGCGTCGTTTAGTATGGAGGAGGAGTAATAGATTTGGATATTTTTATTTCAAAAATTTAATTTTTTAATTATAATATATATATAACATATTAAAAAATTATAGATGCAATAATTAATTAGAGGTTAGATTGATATATGAAAGAAAGAGATTTAAAAATCAGTCTTATTTATTTAATATTGATTAGTAATTAGTAAACTAAAATAAGAGTATATTGTCATAAAAAATAATACTTATATTAGTTTTTGTTATATATGAAATATAATTAAATGATATTATGAATTAAAAATAAATGCGTGAATAATATATGTATATTATAGGTATATAATCTAACTTTATTGATGAGCGATTCGGTACTCTGTCCGATCTGCCGTCTTATTTGAATGAAACATTATGGCCTTTTGAAACAACATGCAAAAATGTTTACTTAAAAAATAAACAAAAGCGTATATGATAAATTTTAAATGCATATAATCGAATTCTGAAATATATATATATATTCGAGCAACACGGTGCGACAAAAATTTCACCAACTAGTCTTTCCACGAGAAAGCCTGCTCATTTGAACTCTAGCTTGATTAGCACGATTAGTATGAGGCGGATTTGAATCGCGCGATTGGATATCTTTAGAGCAACCCAAGAGCAATTGGAGAACAAAAATCGAGCCAATAGGCTTGATGTTTGGTCGGATATATGGAGGAGGGAGGGCGTGTGAAATAAAGAAAGGTGGGAAAAAGATGATTATGTTTTCATCTTTTTAAGGTAAACTTTATATAGGCACATTCTTCTTTAACCGAAGGCTTAGGCTTCGTTAACTAACAAATTGACTCGTTAATCCTTTAACAAGTTAATTAATTTGGTTTAAATTCAGGTTATATTTCTATTTATAAGTGTAAAACTACAGATTGAGGATATCGTTGATTTCGATCGGCTACCGATTTAACGATCGCGATTTAATTCGTTCGTGAAATGGAAGCTAAAACAAATCAGCGTAATGTGTGGCTTTGGGCTTTCGAGATAATAATAATTAGGTATAATAATATAATTGACCATTATTATTATAATAATTATCATGAGATCCCCAGCGATTAGCGTAATCACGATATTATCGTGAGAGCATTGTGCTTCTGATTTACTATTATTGAACATTTAATTTGAGTAATCTCATTTAACTAAAAGCCTTAAATGAATTGTTATAACGATTATCCTTGACAGACGTAATTATAAATCAATATACTTAGTAGTTTGGAATGGCCAGAGTGATCGTGGCGATGAACTTAAAAATCGCGTAAGCGTAGCAGTGAAACTTAAGCCTTGGAAGTACTTTAATAGTTCATGAAATGTGAAATTTTTTTAAAAGCAAAAACTAAACTAGTTATATAATATTAGAAACTTAATTAAGTAAAATTAAAAATTTAAAAAATTGAACTATATTTATATAATTTATATTAATAAATATTATGCTTAATTGAACAGTAATTATTGATAAAATTAAAAGAAAAGTTAAAAGGAAGAAAAAGCGATTTTATCTACAATAAAGGGCTTTGAGCACTTATTCTGATGTTTTGCTTGATAGCGTCACATAGAGTTGTTAGTCATCTCTATCAGATATCCATATATTGCTTTGAGCCACTTATTCAACCCTCCTCAGCATCACAAACATCTTGGTTGGTTGCTGTAGTGTTTAAAGACATACATTTCTAAACGCACTCACAAGTGGGGTAATCCATCCAGACATGACTCTGATACCACAAGAGCTAAACATCTGCGATTTCCGGATCACAGAATTGCGTAAGGTATATGGTGTGCCGGATTTTCTCCATGCAAGAAAGGCGCTATTCGTATCAACCCCTTTTTACGATGAAACATTACTAGCCTTTGAGTTGGTTTTCTATAAATTGGAAAACAATCAATGGGTAGTTCTTCAAGAGATAGGTGACATGGGAATCACAGATATTGAACTCTATCTGTCGTATTTACTTCATCTTTAGATGCTATTGAAATCGGTCCCCATTTGTTGCCTGGTGATGATGATGAGGCCCGTTTTCACTTCATTGAGTCTCTGGTGGACCTCTTCGTAGTTGAATTTAATGAACTTTCATTTGATGATTTGGAAGAAGATGAGTTGGTCCCTGTTAAAATATATAAGTTGGTTGTTGAGGAAAACAGATTGGTTGAGGTGAAACATTTGGATGATAGAGTGTTTGTTTTAGCTATTGATTTCCCTTGGTCATTTTCACTACCTTCTCAACACATCCTTGGTGGGATGAGAAATTGCATCATTAGCTCATCTATTGTCTCAGATGATTGTGTTTGGGAAATCGAAACAGACAAACATAATGTTTTTTCTAAGGAATTGCGTAGATTGTTTTGGCAAGTTCCAAATTGGTTGATAACTGCAAATCAATGCGAATCATTCGTAGATATTTCGTGATGTTTAATCCTTCTTATATTAGCAGGATTTGTTTTGTTATTAGATATTGCAGTGGTGTTTTGGTGATTATAAGAAGGTTGTAACCTTTCATTTTCAGTCTCTTTCAATAAATGTCTTTCACTATAACAAATAAAGAGAAGCTCTTGACTTGGCTTATTTCGCGAGCGATTCATTGGCTTGATGATGGTGTGTTTCAGATAAAAAGTTTATTGGCTGATAAGGGGGAAGAGTTGTGGGAGGAGTTGATACATTTAAACAATAGGCTTATTTATATCTTGTCATAGTAGTTGGTCTTCCTCTGTATCATCTGAGGACTTCTTGGGTTGTAAAGGAAATTGCATCATCTTCGAAATCGGATCAGGTATGATAGATGAGAGTAGTTATGAAGTTCCTGATAATGCAGGTGTTTTCGACATTGAAACCGGCAATCTCAGGTTCTAAGTAGTGCCCACAGATGTGAAAATTAGATACTCCAACACTATCTACCACTTCACGAAGATGACAAGCATAGAAGTGTAATGAATACCATTTTACATTTCTATTTATCCAAGAGCTAGAGAATGTAAACTTTTTTGACTCCATATGATATGAAAATTAAATGTTTACTATAATCACTTCAATTTTTTTTAGATCCCCGTCCTTGCTACTCTTGCTCATTTCAACTTCTTATTGGGATAAGTGGATAACTGATGACCTGAATGTAGACATATACTATCATAGTTAAAAGAACTAGCTTCTGAATTAAGTGTGGATTATCTAGTAGAGGCAGTCAAAATCTGTACAATTTGACAGTCTTTTGAGTTACTCCGTGATAGCAGAGAGACTATTTAGCTTCACCTCTCTTATTAAATGCTAATGTCTTGTTAACTGTAACGTCACAAAGGCCTTATTAATATTACTCTATGATCGATGATGCAACACTTTCTATATAATTGTCATGGTACTTTCTCATTTGTTACATCTCATGATCTGAAATCAACAAAACACGGCACCTCAATTATCATGGTCTGCTCTCCCACAAGAACTGTTAGTTATGATCAAGAATCGCCTCATTGAATCTCCCAGCAACGTTTGTCGTTTTCGATCAGTGTGTTCCTCATGGAGAGCATCGACGACTCCTATGAAAATGGCATTACCATTTCCTGGAGTTGTCCTTGATGAATCGTAGAAGAGACCCCTTCTCAATTATCAGATCATCATTTATCGTATAGAACCACTTGTTAGTGATGCCTCATCCTCAACATATCCAGGTTCTTGGGTGATTGCTGTGAAATTTGTTGGTGACAAAATGTGTCTTGTAGACCCCCTCTGTAATTTGCCAATCAATCCAAACCGATACCCTCAGATACCGAAACTGCTGAACTTGTGTGATTATAAAATCACGGAGTTGCAGAAGGTTTATGGTTTTGAGTTTCGGCATTTAGTTTGTGGCTATAAGTTGCAATTGGAATGCTTTTGTTTCGTTAATGGTCATGATGCCAAAAAAGTTGTATTCATATCATCCACTGAACATTATGGAGAGAGAATTCTAGCGATTTTCAGAATAATGGGAATTTTTTTTTCTATAAACTGGAAAACAATCAATTGATTGCACTGAAGGTGAAGAATGATAAATTTAAGGATATCATATTGTTTCAAGGTAGACTTTGGGGTTTTGGGCAACTGTGGTCAGTTCACTTTATAGAAGCTTCCGTAACTTCTCCTATGGCATCAGATGGCATTCGTTACAACTACTCTTTTTGTCGAGTGCTGTGCTGATCTTTTTTTAGTTGGAACGATTAAAATTTAATCACTTCTCAGTGATGATTCAAGTTATTGCACCTTCTGTAGAGTTCATAAGTTCCATGTTGAGAGAACAGCTTGGAGGAGGTGGAAATATTTTGACGACAAAGTATTTGTTATTGCTCGTGATAATTGTTGTTGAATGCATTTTAGTTGCCTTCCCCTAAACACAATGGCATTGTCATTGCGAATTCCTCTAGTTATTCTTCTAACATTTTCGCCCTACAATCTGCTTTCATGGATGACGACTACGTTGAAGCGGTTGAACCCTCGGTGGATGAGATTGTTGAGGATATTAGTCTTGCTTCATGTTATTATAACTTAAGTACCGGTGAACGTATGTTGGAGGTGAAATCAAATTAGTTGTGGAATAGAGGGATTTTGGGAGAAGATCGGGAGGAGGTCGGGAAAGGACAAGTCCTATCACCAAGCACACTTTTAGTCGAGAGAGTTCGGAGAGATCGGAGCTTGGTAAGTCCCGACCCAGGTTCCGGAAGACCTAATTTGAGGTGGTTTTGACAATTTTAAGCGAAAGGAAAAGTCTAGCTTTGATAAGTTTGTTTAGCCTATAAATATAGGATGTTTCTATGAATTTTATCGGAATTACACAAAATATTGAAATGAAGCGTAATAAATGCTTAGAATAATATTTGGTCTTTAATATTATTGAAGAATATAGTTTTTGTTTTTGAAAAATTTAGGGGATTTATCTTTGTTGATGAGAACTTGTGGTTGAGATTTTTGAAGTGACAAGAAAATGCTGAATTATATATGGTAGTGGTAAGGGAACTGTAATGATCTTATGGTTTATTCTTTGGATTACATCGCGATAACAGGGGCGTATGTCTTTTTCGCGTTGGGGGGGCATGCAATTTTTTTTGTCACATTTGACTGCGTTTAAATTTTTTATCGTTGTTATGATTCTTTGAAATTAAAGGGATTTAGGGATCTTAAATCACACAACAAACGTGGGCATCTGAAATATATTCCAGATTTCTCAAAATTGTTCTGGCCAATTCCTAAGTGGTTGATAGATGGAAAAATTTAAGTAGTGTGTTGTCGTTTCTTTTGTCTATTTGGTGTTTGTGTGATCTATTCATGATAGAATGTTTTCAATTTCGTTATGTTGTGTCGATTCTTGTTCTGATTTCTGATATATCCATAATTACTTTCCACTTGAGCAATTTTTAAAAGATTATAATTTTACTCTTTAAAATTTGATGTAATTAATCGTTCACTTAAAGATAGGTGGTGATAAACCAAGTAATTTAAATTGGTAGACAACAATGTTATATGCAGAGAACAGAGCAAGGCACGATGTGAAACTGCTTATTAATGAAATGATGTGTATGCCGGGTCACTTATTTCGATGACGTATAGCATGCTTTTATTTATCTTATAAGGAAGTCTGAAATCCTGCTTTCTGCGTCTTTATATGTGATAGCGCAAATCGTAAAACTTCTTGAATAATGACAAAAGCATTATGCAGTAGATGATACTTGATAATATAGGTTTTCACTTGAAATACGTTCACAGAAAGTCGGGGTAAAGTTCTCGACTTAACAGCTGGTTTCATTTTTGTAGTGAAGCCTTTCGATTCGAATACTACTTATCGACTTTCTACTTGTAACATATTGTGCATTTTGTTGCGACAGCTTTCATTACAATTGGCACCTCATAATTTAAAGGTAGATAAACATTTATTTAGTTATTGGATTTAAGTCTATTGTAATACCCCTCCAATCATACTACACAACTCTTGTATAAAATTTCATCATTAAATATTGGAAATGTTGTTGCTTTCTTCTGTAAAACCTTGTTTTGGTTCCAACCTTTAAGACTTTAGTATGTTGGATTACACTAGTATGGTTTGTCTGAAAAGAGCTTTGTATAACTGATATGGTGCACACTAGTACTTTTTAATATGATTATTTGTTAATATTTTATATATTCCCCAGCTAATTGCGCAGCCTAGATGTAGATCACATTTCACAAAATGAACTATTAACTTCCACTACCTCTGTTTTTTCGAATTGTTGTCGTAATCATTTGACCCATCACAATGAAACTTAAACCAATTCAATTGCTCCTTTGTGAGGAAGCTTCTAATTGTAAGCTCTCAAATATTATTATTCATCACACACGTACAATATATATTGTTTACAATATACAAATCTAGCGGACTAAGCTAGAACGAGCCAAAATAATAATACTACACAATGTCTGCTGTCTGGTCTAATCACAGTAAATTCGAGTTGGAGCGTGGAATCTGGAAATGTCCATTGCAGAAATGTAAAACTTCAGCGTCTTACGAGGCTAGTAAAATATCCCATGTGATTCGTGGTGACATGATAAAATATCCATGAATTGATTAAGTAGTAGAAACATGAAACATGTGAATACTTGGCACAGCCAGTAGCCTTTGTCACTCGAGAAATGTGTCAATCTGATATCTTACATTATGCTCATGGCTTAGGGTTACATCTTGGGATAAATAGGCGACTCAGCATCGCAGAATACCTCTCCATTGCATTCGTATGTTATGCATGAACTGCAGCAAAAGACAACCAACCAACACTTCCAACTTCCTTGCATGAAGCGCACTATAGATCGATATTGACATCTACTTAGAAGATCGGGAACCGCAAATTCTTAGCCTTGACTTCAAGAGGCAAGAGGTGACCAGAAACACGCTGACAGACCGCGAAGGCGCCTAGTCATTTGGTCCAGCTTGTCGTCAGGAATCGTACCAACCGGATAGTTTTTGGATCCTGTCGGATAAAAAGAATACCACATGCAGACTGACCATACCAAATACTTTACATGCGGCGTGGTAACCCGATGATCTTGGCGTGGCTCGTCACAGGCGAGATAGCAGCGTGGCCCACCCAACAAAAGAAGATCGGGGCGTGCTTCAAAGATAAGTAAAGTAAACGACCAATCAACCGTCGATAGCGCTCGGAATCATGCGGAGAGCTTGTGATGGAAGCTTAGCGACTCTGCTCGTCGAGAAATGCTAGAGGTTTAGCCCGAGTAAAACTGAAAGCCTGCGATAACATCAAGGGCATATTTCCACTGACTAAGAAATATCCCTTCTTGACTCTGAAGGCAACCTCGGCCCCCAAAAAAACTTAAATCCCGGATCACGCCGTAGCGAAAACATGGTGAGATACTTTGAAAATAGAAACAACAGTGGAGTAGATTTCGAGGAAATAATCAAATCATCGACATACTGAAAACATGTAAGCGCTTTCGCGCACGAGTAAAATAGCGAATAATCCAAATGGAATTTGAACAAACCCGTACCTCTTCCAAAGCATTGCTAATTTCGAAAATCAACGCCAGGGTGCTGTTTGACCCATCTGATGACTTTTCGAGAAGTTTTCACACCACATAACCGGGGCGTTCATGAAGCGGAGGGAGGCGCGTGTATACCTTTCTCGGACAAGTCACACGTCTTGAGAAAAAGCATTATCTTGGCGTCCATTTGATGTAACTCTGAGTGCCCGCACTTGGCCAGAGTAGTGAGAAAGATCCGTCTTGTCACCATTCACGAGAACCGAGATCGCTTATTTCACTTTGGCGATTCCATTACTCCGAGTCGAAAGTTATCTCCGGCTTGAATCTCCTTTTTTTCATAGCCTTACGCCGTTAAGAACCTGGCCTCGCCTTGAGCGATTTTAGGCTCAATACTTGCGATTAACGCTTTGCGAGAAAAATTTGTGCCAACCCCGGTGAAATGATTAATTTATAATTAGGCACATAGAATAAGTATCGGTATGAGAGAATGCGATTGATCAAACCGAAAGGCAAAACAATACATTGAAATTAACTTTGAAATGTAAGCGCGAGCTACATTAAGAATAACAGCGATGTTTCCGTTCAGCCCCGTCCATTACGGTTGGGGGTACGACCGCGAGGTTTGAAAAATAATGCCATTATTTATCAAAAAATAATCAGGGCACATAAATTCGGTTCAAATGGTACATCTTTGGACTTTGAATTTGAAATTGCCGATCAACGATAACAAAATATAAAATATTTTTTGAACCTCAATTTTTTATCATTCAATAAGAAATAACCACTTAGCGACACGAGAATGATAATCATGATAGTTGAGGAAATATGGCACGAAGATAAGTGTGATCACGGACCCTACAAATCACAATGCATCAACTCAAAATCTTTTGAGAATCTTATGTTATTTCTTAACAAAAGAATCACTGAAGCTGCTTGACTTGATAACACCTGATATAAGCCTTATTCGACAAGCCGAGGCATGAATCGAGAAAAAAAGATAGCAGGCGAACTTCGCTTTTTATGCGAGGGGATGTACGAGGATGCTTGTCTGCGATGCCCTGAAATGCGAAGACACCTTCCCGTCCGCATGCGACATCCGTCCCGTCTTAAAAGTAGTATAGTCAATTCATTGCTTCACAGGCTCAATCGGGTTCCTCCGGTGTAGTCTGTATAATACAACGTACTTAGTAAATTGAATCAAGCAATCCGCAGGTTATCGACTAATTGGGACTTTAAAAAGTAAGTTGTAGGCAAGCGGCAGTACATCTGAGGCATCTTTCAAAAATCATATCGAACAAACATACGGGCCACTTTTGATAGCTTAGAAATTTTTTCCATCGGGAAGACCAATCGAACAAACATGTATATCAACAATATTAGACAAAAGAGCCAAATCACCCGTGACATGACTCGAAGCCCCGGTATCAATAATCCAATTACTAGAAAAATACGTCTTAGGTGAGGCGATCCTCGGAACATTGCGAATTACCAGTATTATAGCCCCGATTTAAACCAATCCGAGTCGGTAAAGCTAGTTACTCACGATAAACAACCGAGATTCACCGGACCCGCACTGCTTTCTACGGGTAGCGCGTAAATTGCCGAGCGATTCCACTTGTCGTTAGAAACTGCAGGAAGTCAATTTGGGCGTTGATTTCCGGCGGGTTGAGCCTCGCTTCCCGGAAATCGGATCATAAGGACGATCTCACGCCCACTTTCCGGAAAAACCGTGTTTGGAGAAACAAGATGAAGTATATCATGTCGGAATGATGGCAAAAGTGCGAAGGTTACATTTGGAGGCGAGTGCTCAGTTTCTAAACTGACCACTTTGGGGAAGGAGATTAGTCGCCCGTGGCCATGGGCACTTTCGCAGTGGCTCAGGAGTTGTTCCTCTGCTTGACGTGGCATGATAAGCGCGTGAGTGTAGGAAGAGAGAGATCTGAGATAACAAAAGAACATCGTAATGCCCCGAAACGTTCAACATAAATCCCAGCATGTAAATGAAGCTTGTCGTTATCCTAACTTACATTTGGAATTTTTTTCGTCCAGTCACGGAATACCATAAACCACGCTTGCGAAGGCGGAATAGGATCATACGTGGCCAATTCATCCCCGAAGTTGCGGTTTCAAAGTAATGGCCAATGGACATGTTGGCGATTACTTACATTATCCCTGGCGATTTTCAATTGTTTTCTTACAAGTACCACTTACCAGCGTCAAAGCGGCGTTGCGGTGCTATCCCTTTGATAGGGCGTGCTTCCTCGAAATACGGTATAGTCTTCACGAAGGGGCGAGTCAGTAAGTGTTCAAAAATCCATTGAACAAGCATGAAAGCGAACACGTTGTCAATCGACAACCAAAGTACTACCCGATTGATGGGTTTATCAACACGACCACGTCGATAAAATCAAATTTTCTGAGAGAGCAATCAAGACACAAAAGATTTGGACCAATCATCATACTTGTTCCCAGTAAAAACAACAGTACTAATAATATTACCCTGATTATCATTAGAACTTAAATAAAACAGAGTTGTGATCAATATTCAGAGGAGTAGGGTTCGCAGGAGCCGGTGGTGGATTGCTACCACCAGACTCGGCGACTTCAGGGGTAGTGGAGGGCGGTTTTTCGGTCATGGTATAGGGGGTAGGGTTCGAAAATTACAAGAGAAAGGTAGAGGATTTTTATCCTAACTGTATTGACTCTGATCTCATATAAAATAATAAGCTCTCAAATATTATTATTCATGAGACGTTACAATATATACCGTTTACAATATACAAATGTAGCGGGCTAAGCTAGAACGAGCCCAAATAATAATACTACACAATAATACACTCTAGCCTAATAAATTGTTAAATAGTACTAATAATTTTTGCTAGCTAATAAGTCGACTCATTCCACAAATCTAACGTATTCCAATAGTTGTGTGAGCATGGCATCTCTATCATCATGGTCTGATCTCCCAGAGGAAATTCTAGCCAAGATAAAAACTCACCTAGAATCTAGTGATATTACCCGATTTCGTTGTGTATGTCCTTCATGGAGATCATCAACACCAATCTTGAAAACCACTTTCGAATTTCCTGATGTTTTGCTAGATAAGAAGACAGAGAAAGTTAGTCATCTCAGCCAGATAACCATATATTGCTTCCAACCACTTATTCAGCCCTCAACATCACCACCATCTTGGTTGGTTGCTATCGAGTTTGTTGATGGCAAACGTCGTTTTCTAAACGCACTTACAAGTTCGCGAATTGAGTCAAACCTGGCTCTGATACCAAAAGAGCTAAACCTCTGCAATTTCCATATCACGGAATTGCATAAGGTATGTGGTGTGCAGAATGAGGATGCCACAAGAAAGGCGTTACTAGTATCAAGCCAATACTATGATGAAACATTACTAGTGGTTTGCGCCTCTGAGTTGGTTTTCTATAAATTGGAAAACAATCAATTTATTGTTCTACAAGAGATAGATGGTATGGAATTCACAGATATTGAACTCTATCAAGGTAGAGTTTATGGTGTCAGCTACGAAGGCCATACCGTCGTATTTGATTCATCTTTAGATGCTATTGAAATCGGTCCTCGTTTGTTGCCTGATGACGAAGATGATGCTTGTTTTCACTTCATCGAGTCTTCCGGAGACCTCTTCGTAGTTGAATTTAACGAGCTTAATGAAAACGGGGCTCGAAACAGCTCCAGGTCTCTTTTTGTTTATCTTCTGGGGAAAAATCAGTTGCTCCCTGTTAAAATACATAAGCTGGATGTTGAGGAAAACAGGTGGGTTGAGGTGACACATTTGAATGATAAAGTGTTTGTTTTAGCTCTTGAATTCCCTTGGTCATTTTCACTACCTTCTCAACAAATCCCTGGTGGGATGAAAAATTGCATAATTAGCTTAGCTATTGACTCAGATGATGAGTATGATAGTGATGATGATACATTTTTTCCTGTTACTGAGACATATTCTGTTTGGGATATTGAAAGAAATCAACATGATGGTTTGTTCCAAAAATTTGGAAGATTGTTTTGGCCACCTCCAAATTGGTTGATAACTGGAAATCAATGGGAATAGTTCTTGAATATTTGGTGATGTTTAACCTTTTTTTTTTATTATTGTTATCGCTCTCAAGATGACTTCATGAGATCGATGGGATGCTACTAAATATTTATTTTGTCATTAGATATTGCAAGTTGGTGTATTGGTGATTGTAAGAACATTGTAACCTTTCATTTCAGTAGGGAAGTTTTTTAGATAAACGGTTGCGATTCATTAATCTGATTCGTTAATATTAAATTTAATATTAAATATGTCTGAAATTTCGATATAAAAATAGTGCGGCATTCTTCGTATTATGCGGTTTTAAGGATAATCTGGTAATTCGAAAAAATGTCTGAGAATTATTTTATTCGGCAAAATTAAAGTGTGTGTCGAAATTCGTTAAGCGAGTTGAGTACAGTTACTTAAAGTTAAAAATATGCTTATATTATTGACATTGTGAAGCTTTTTTATTGAGAGAAAAGTGCAATATTCACACCAAGAGTATGCCAAAGAAAAAACTCTCTCCAAAATGATATAAATTTATATTTTTTGGTGTGTGAGCGAATTAATGAGCAAAAGCTTAATAAGCCAATAACTTTTCTACAGTAAAAGATACATAATGAATTGAAGGCAGTATTAATTTAATTTATGTACACAAATCAATCGGGTCACCAAACTGTTGAGTTTAAATTCGCGACTTGGTTTACTTTGCTATCAAGGCGAGCTTTGAGTAGGTCTTTTACCGAATAAGAGTTGAATCGAAGGCTCAATACATTTCGATTCAAATAGGCAGAAAGCTTGTTGGTTGGGATTAGAGGCGGAATCCTGCGTACCTTATCTTAGGCTTTCCAGATTAGTTAGGACATAGACTCAACTCGATAAATATTATGTATAATTATTAAATTAACAATGTGTATTATCGATTTCAAGACATGCTTATATGTCACAATATTATAAATTGACAAAAGTTATTTTAATAATTATTGACTAATTTTAATTGATAAAATAAATCTCTTGATTTAACTGAAATGGAGGTTTATTGTCACAGAATGTTTTCCAATAGGAGCTTGAAAGAGCCTACATTTAAAATGAAAACATGGTTTGAGATTAAGAAAACCAGGGTATCCTTCCATAAAAGGTATATAGTTTAACTCTTTAAAAATTTAATACATTATGAATATATTAAGAAAATTATAAATAGGCAGGAGACAATAATAACAAATACGAGGAAAAGCATTCTTTTTTGATATCTGATCTGATAGTGTATTTTTGGAAACTTAGATATATGTGCAAGGCCAATTACTTGATAGCAAAGTAACGCAATAAATTTTTGTCGATTAAATACCAAACTTTCTTGGTAGGCCAGAAGCATCCACAATATTCCATAACAAAAACATTTTAACTTCAGTTAAAATTAACATATTTATTAAAACTATTAATGGAGGCCGATGCGATCGAATATTTTATAAATTTTTTATGTTTAATTAAAATCATCGACTTGTTTGGAGATAAAGTAATAATATAATGAAGATTGTTCTGAATTTCGAAATCTTTTCCGGCGACCTCACCGACTAGATGTTTTTCTCACGAAAACTCAGAACCCTGAGAAATGCTCTCATGAATGCTGCTTGAATACCATGACTCTTTCCTGAAACTCACAAAAGAATTATAATAAACTCTCACATAATTCTAAAAATATAAATAAACTTTTTTCTATTCCCAGCACTCTGAGGTTGATTTCAATACAATTAGGGTGATGATGTTTTTTACGCTCATAGACTCCCCAACAACTTCGAGGCGGATCTAGCGAAATAGTATTGGTGGGCTGCGAAAAGATCTGAAAAAAAAATTTGCGATTCGAAAGATGTTTCACGTTCGGTAAATCTTATTAAAGTTTACAATTGATGCTTTCTATTGGCCATTTTTAAAGCGATCTAAAACATTACTTAAGGGGATAATCTCAAATATATATCTCTTTACATATAAGTTACAAGGCGGTCATTTTAACCATTGTCGTCCATCTTTGTTCCGGGGATCACTCTTGGCGTCTTGTAGGCTGAGAGACTCGTTAACAGCTCGCAAAATCGCTATTGGCAATAATAAAGAGAATTTCCTGGTGATAAAAGCAGTGACACCATAAATACTTAAACTTCAGGTAGCCCTGAGTTGCTTAGAAAGATCCAAAAGCCCCTTTAATTCTAAAAAACGAGGGTCATCCCTTACATCTACTATATAATTAGCCAATTCATTGCGCAAAAAAGATTCAACTTCATCTGAAAATAAAATGGATATAACTTCGATTAGATTTCTAAATCAACCTGTATTCAAGCCTCAAATTTATTGAAAGGACTTAAGCATACCCACGCATTGTAGAGATTCGGTGTTTTCAGCATCGGAAACATGTCATTAAGTTCCTTATTTGTATATCCAAAATATTAAAAAAATAATCGTTAGCACATAATGATACGAATTAAGTAGATGAAGCTTGACGCTGGACTTTAGAAGGTAATATGACTCTGTCATATCAGGAATTTCAATATCATGGTTCATGCAAATTTCAACAACTTTTGTTAACAGAATATCATATTAAATCGCGTAATTTGAAGGCGTAGCTTGATTTACAAGGAGTTTAAGGCATTAATGATCTTGATCCGTCTTTGAAGAGCTAAGTTCAAAAAGATGGGTTGCAGCTATCACATCGACAGCCCGAACAACACCAGAAAATGAAATCAAAGTAAGTAACCCTGTAACAAAGTCGCTAGCTCCCCTCGAACTTTACAAGATGTATCTTCAAGAATTTTTTAAGCACACAAATTCTTTGGACCAAATAAGTTCTGATACTTGTAAATTAATGCTTGTAAGTGTGACTCAGCGAGTATCACCGGCTCTAGAAAGAGATGTTTGTTGATTTGAACTGTACTTTTTTTCCACAAGCCACGCTCTGCTAATTGACTAGATGAGCAGTTGGCGCGCTTCACCGGAAGCCACTCATGTCTTTTTGTTAACACATCGATAAGCAATGACAATTGAATTGACCAACCCAAAAAATGAACTCACGTGAAAAGTGACAACTAACGGCGACAAGTGCACCACGAGGAATTTGGAGGCGATGGGCAAACAATGAACATAAAAAGTCGATGAAACCTCATTTTGAATTAATGTTTTTAACCCACCAAGTCGACCAGACATGTTAGATGCTCCGTATTCATGCCATGACCCTCCCAATCTTGGACAAACTCGGTGGTAGTAAAAGAGGTCAAAATATCTAAAGAAGAGAGCTTTATTATTAGAGTGATAATGAACTTGTTTTTTCTTTGACATGGGCGATTCAAGAAATCTTTCCACCATGAGAACCATTTCCATTCAACAAAATACAAACAAACACATTTGCTCTTTAGTTGAGCAATCCCTGACCTAAATCAGTATTATAGAAAGAAGTCATTTCGACTTCTTTTACAATATTTGAAGTTACTAAAAAAGCGAGAGCTTCAACAAAAGATCCTTTTTTGGACATTAGAGATTTAAGTCATCAAGCATTACATCTTTATACCATAAGCTTCTCTCAGCTGTGTACATATTCAATAAAATGACGCTGTATGAAGAATGCTCACTTAAGAAACCACTAATCTGGCAGGATATAAAAGATGTTTTTTAACTGTGCATACTTTTCGGAATCCGCTGACTCTGTTTGTTTTCTTAAGGAAGTTTGTATACTTTGTTTTGCATTCAACAAATTTCTTCACTTTCTCAATACATAATTTATGACAATCACTTAAATCATGTCTACTAAGTCCTTGATGCTTGGGATTCGACCCCTAAATCCATTACGCTTTGCGACAAAGATTCCCCACCAAATTTAGTCATCTTTAAACAAATAACATTGCAAACAAAATACAACATCTTCACTTTAACTATATTCCATCCATTCCATATATGGACATACCATTCAACTTTAAATTTTTCGGTTCCCTCATTATCATTTACGGATATTCCTTTAAATCTGGACAGTGTGGACCTTTAATAAGAAATGCTCTCCTTACTTTCTTGAATATCCGGGTGAAAGTAAACATTAGCTTCCTTAGCGAGGGTCCATTTCTAATGAATCGAATTATGCTTGTTGTAGGTAGGATTCGTTTGAATCCTCAGCATTAGAAATTTGTTGTCTTTATTTCGTAAGTGGAGCACTAGTACTCTCATCTCGCTTTCGCTTTGGAATGGCTTTAAAAAATCTCTTCATCCTATTATAATATTTCACAAAATAAGTCAAATTAATATCCTAATTCCTATGTATACTAGTATACTTATTAAATTGCTACCAATTTTTCTATTCTACTAACAGTATCACGCACGTCCTTCACTTGGTAGCTTTTTTACTCAAATTTATTCTTTTTTTGCTCACATACTATATTTAAGAATCAAAATAATCCCAAAAAAATCAATACAACTTCGATCTTATCACGTTAGTAATTCGAAGTCAAGCAATACCAAAAATCAATAAAGCTTCAATCTTTAACATTAAATAACATCAAATAAGCTCAAAACAACTCAAAAAAATCAATATGAAATGCTTGATCTTTAACACTAAAATAACATCCCAACAAGACAAAAAAAATCAATAAACTTCAATCTACGAAATTAAATTCATCAAACAAGTTTATTTAACAAAATTAACTTTTGAGCTTGTTGCTTTAAGATACGAAGAAAAGAGTCAAGTAGTGCGGTGCCGCTGGCCGGTGAGTGATGATAGTTCCGATTTGAGTCAGTCGGTGGCAATTCGGTGGCGAGCACAGAAGGGGCGTTTAAAGAATTAAAATGTTTGGTTTGAGTTTTGGAGATGTATAGATAAAGTAATACATTTAGGGAAATAATTAAGCCCAGGTTGAGTTGTTAAGCAGAGATTCGGCTTTTTGGGGGTTTGTGATCCCAACCATGATAAAATAATTAATTAATTAATTTTTATTAAAATAGTGATGGTTCAGGTGTACAAGCTTGAACTACTTGGGCTCCGTCCCTGCTAACACATAGCTTTACAGCCAAAGTATGAAGATGAAGATGGTGATTGGGTTTTACTGGCTTGTGACGAAGACATTTAGACATGTATGAGTGACGTACGATCGTTAGTCAAGAATTTGGCCATCATTAGAATCGAATCAATCCTCGCCAGCCCTTGTTAATAAACTGTTGAACAATTGGTAATCGTTACATTATTGTTTGAAATGTATTTGCTCCAAATTAATGTGATTGGAATTGTTTTTAAAGTTCATATTATGTAGCTTTATTTTCAGGAAAAAAACATTTAAAATAAAGAATAATTATGGCAACATTAAAAATATTCAGAAGAGACACTCTAGTTCTAATCAATTACTCCTTGTGTTAAGTAAGCGCCAAAAGTCACGATTTTTAAAGCATATGCGTGTGAGCCTTTACGATATCAAGCTTATAATCGTATCGTGCTTAATGGACATGTTAAAGGGCATTGTTGTCGATGTCTTGTAATTGTAGCGTCCTTATCGCGTCGTATAAATATATAGATAACACGATATGAGAAACAACATAACTCTTGTGATACCACATAATATATTTACCATATCGTGGTTCTACATGATATATGAAGTAATGCAAATAATCTTCGTTTCGTTTTTTAATTTGTCGTTTTAGCTAAACTTTCTTGCGTAGATTAAGAAAAATAAAAAGTAATCGAAAAGTCATTGAAATATAGAATGACGATTAACTAAAATAATATCGTTTATTGATTCTTATTTGAGAAAAATAATTCAGTAATGTTACTCCTCCCTCATTCCCTAATCCGTGTTACTGAAGTTCATTCAAGGCATAGACTGCCCATTTCTTTGTCTTATTAGCGCGGTGTTAGTCACTTGATGAAAGCCGAGTTTTAAGCCAACACAGAAATTTGGGGGTCCTTAGGCCAAGTAGGCACAACAGCTGTGAACAGCGTATTATGCTAAGCATTTATAAGCTTAAATTGTCCCAGGGAAGAGAATCGGAGGCCAAGGAAAAGAATAAATTAAATTATTATTTGAATACAATAATTTTGGGAGAGGGAGAATGAAGAAAAATATATTAAGTTGTTATTGTCTCTTTTTGATTTGAGGGTAATAATTTTTAGAACGAGGGATAATGAGTAATAATAAATTCTCCCCCAAACAACAAAAATGATTAAATTCCCCCTCATTCCCCCTACTTACCCAAAACAAACGGACCATTCAAGTTTCTCTGCTTCTACATTTTTGCATGAATCAAGCTGCAATTCTAAATTAGCCCTAAACCCTAAATTCGAATCAAGAAAGCAAAGGTTTGAGCTTCTCATGATATAATGTTTACATTATTTTTACGCAAACCAATTTATTCATGTAAATTATACAATGTGCCAATTCAAGAATTTTCATCCCAAAAATCCATCTCAAAATATGGAAATCAAGATTGTGTTAGTGTTGAGTATCTAATGAAAAAATATGGGATTTCTAAGAATAAGGCTGTTTATGGTAATAAAGTTGTGTCTTTTTTCAAGAATGAAGGGTTTAGTGAAACCCAAATTCAGAAATTGATAGGATACTATCCTGGTGTTTTGAATTGTAAAATTAAAAATACCCTTGTGCCCAAGATTGAATTTTTTAGGTCTAAGGGTGCTTCTACTCCATATTTAGCTAAAATTATTATTGGTGGTAATTCCACCATTTTGAGAAGAAGCTTGGAGAAGCTCATTGTACCATCCTTTAATTTTCTTGAAGAGTTTGTTGGTTCTGATGAAGATGTCATTCTCGCCCTCCAAAGTCGTCCCAAGATTTTGGAAAAGATTCATTCTCATGTCAAGCCAAATATTGCGATTTTGAGTGGAGCTGGAATGCCTCACTCTAGAATAGCTTATCTTGTGAAACGTCGACCTTTCTTGTTTCTTGAGAGTTCAGGTAGATTGAAGGTGCGTGTAAAACAAGTCCAAGACATGGGAATCGATCCAGGGAGCTCCACTTTTAGTTCATGCTTAATTGTTTTGTCCGCGGCAAAGGAATCAAAATGGATTGAGAAAATGGAGGCTTACAAGAGATGGGGTTGTTCTGAGGACGAGGTGCTAACGAGTTTTAAGAAGCAGCCCTGGATTATGATGATTTCGGTGGAAAAACTTCATGCGGTAATTACTTTCTTTGTCGATGAGATAGGCTGGGAATCATCAGAGGTTGTGAGAAGGTATTTTATGTTTACACAGAGCCTGAACAAAAGAATGATCCCTAGATGGTCAGTTTTTCGAGAGTTGCTTTCAAAAGGGTTGGTCAAGAGAGAAGTTACTGTGAGAGCATTGTTTCAAATGAATGAAGATATGTTCTGTGAGAAGTATGTGAATCCTTATAAAAACGAGTTTCCTTTGTTATTGAAACTATATCATGACAAGTTGGAAGCTTCGGGTGATGGAATCAGGAACTCCATAAATATATAGTAGATAGTTTTGGATTTTGAAATATTTAGAATGCTTGATGTAGCTTCATAACATAGTCAAAAGATGATCAGGAGTTGAAATTTATTCACACTATTAATATGGAGTTTTATATTTGGAAAAGTTGCATGTGGATCTTTCTCAATTGAAGCTGTGTTTTGAATGGTCTGAACATTTGAAGTTTACATTTCTGAATCCCTATTTTGAGTTATTGAGTTATATTTAGTTTGAGAAAAGGTTGCAAATATTATGATCTCTATGACTCTATTGTGCTTTGTATATAAACTTTACTCCCCTGCATGAATATAGTTACTTCAAAGCTCATAAGCATGTCATTTTATTGAGTATGCAAGAGTATTGCAAAAGAGCTGTTGAGACTGCTTGTGAATTGGACTTGTTTATATAAGTGAATTCCTATAGAGTTTGTTCTATTTTCTCCTTATCATCGTTATTGTCAAAGAAGCATCAAATGCATCTAATGAGAAAATATATTCAGAAGAGACACTCTAGTTCTAATTAATTGCCTCAAGACATCTTCCAACTCATTTTCTATAGCTTCTACTGTTATTTCCAAATCCTTCAATTTCCTCTTTGCCACTTCAATTTTCTCTGCTTCTACAATTTTGCATGAATCAAACTGCAATTGTAGCTCCCCCAAGGCCAAATCCACATCTTCCAATTCATTCATCGTATTCGTTCGATCTTCACCTTTTAGCTCTCCTTTGTTCATAAGCTTCAAAATCAGGGACCATCTGTTAGGCCTCGGCTTCAATACTTTCACCGAAAGGAATTGAAGGAGAGACCGGAAAATGGACATGGTCACAACGTTTGCATCTAAAAGAACGTTAAGAATGGCATAAAATTGATTGCTAGAATTCGACAAACACGTTGAAATAGTTTTTCTTTGTTCCGGCATTGACAGAAATCTTGCAACATCCTTGCGCATATTTTTACTTGAGTAGTCTATATACTCAGAAACGTCGATCTTGCCTCGCCTAAACGATGACTGGACATCTAATATGCCTTGCTTAAACTGCATGATTGAATCTCTTCTATTGCTACAAATGTCAATGAACGTCATAGAGTCTTCTAATAATTCATCGACTCTAATGTCGTGTTTATTATCTGCAATAGCTTGTCGTCTATTTTGCAGTGCCAAAAGTTCTTCTATGCCTTCATGCAACTCTGTTAGGCCTCTGAGCTCATTGCATATGACCTCTGAATTTGGAACAAATTGTATTTCTAGAGTTTTAAGCTTGTTTAGTATTTGCTCAATCTTGATTGTAGTAGGGTGTGATCTTGCAGGAAGACTAACAGAACGAATATTTTTGTGGGTACCATATTTTGAGGTGAATCTTTCCATACTTGTATGAGCATAGTAGCTCAATAACATAGCCTTTTATACAACATAACTATTGTTGAGAAGATAGAAGAATTAAAGTAGCGTTCTATAATATGTATGTGTGAACGAAATCTAGAAATTTATTTTGGTACACTTTGATGTTTACGAAATTCAATGAGAAAGTAGTTTAGTTTATTATTTGCATAGCATGAGTGATTTGTATACGGTGAATCTTGTGAACATATCCTTAGCATTTGACTTACGGAAAAATTAATTTTGTCTTTCATCTACTTTAAGCAACTTCAGAAATTTGGTCTGGGAAAGGCTAACCAAAAAAATGGGGATTTCGGAAATATTATTTTTTATTTTTAAGCAAAATCCGTCACTTCTGATGAAGGGAATGAGCAGGGGCCTCTAAATCATTTGGAAATATTTTATTTGTTGTATCTACTTTAGATCATTGTTTAGTTTAATTTATAAGGTTAGTGCAATGACTCATGTTTTAAGAACAACTATTCAATGGATCATGCTCGGCAGTGTACACTTTTTTTGAGATTCGTGTTTATTAATGACCTTTATTTGATTTTTCTTGTTTTAGAAAAATTTAATATGTTGGTGTTTTAATATTAATTACTTTTTAAAATGACGTAATTTGACATTTTGATGTAGCAAATTGATTCATTGTTTTATGCAATTTGTATCATTCCTGTCATGTTTCCATGATAACTCTATCGCTATAATTACTTGAATTTATTCATGTTAAATTTAATGGTCGAAGAAGAGCCATAAAATTTGATCATGAATTTCAACAAACAAGCCATATTATTAAAATTAATGTTGACATTATCAGGACTCGAACAAAACGATCTTACATATACAACTCTAAAAAGTAATCATATTTAGAAAACAAACTCTATTTTTGATCAATTTTCTAAAGACTAAATCCATTCCAGACTCGAGACCCTGAATTTTGGCATCAAGAGACTTCAACATCCTCACTATTACTTGTACATCAAATTTTGAATTTTTAATGCTAGCAGTTTCTCCAAGAATGATATCTATACTCTTTACTTCATTGGCACTATTCAATTCTCTTCCATTGACTTTTGATCTTGAAATCATCATTTTTGAAATCGAAGACCACCCATTAAACTTTATCTGCAAATCTTCCACACCCAAAAAATGTAAAATGGTTTTGAAAACTGAAGTTGTTGCTGCAAAAACTTCTCTCAACAACTTGATCAACAATGCTAATTGCTGATCCTCAATCAAAATGGGAGAAAAAAGCACATCTTTCTGCTTTAGTATTTTGAGATTCTTGATAACATCTTTCTTGATTCTTTTTCTTAGATTAATGTAAGCATTTATATTGTTTTGAATGCTTGAATCCCCGCCTTTTGTTCGCATCGCAGATTCGAGTTCTTGCAAATGCTCCCTCATTGAAGCCAACAATTCCTTGATTTTTCCACAACAATCTATAAATATTAGAGAACCCTCAACAACCTCTTCAACAATTGGTTCATCATGGTGTTTCATAATTGTTTGTTGTGTTGTAGGAGACCCCATAAGATCATGAACACAATTGTACAACTCTGCAAGCCCAACAAGACCAGTTTGAATTGTGTCTGAGCTAACACAACCTCTGCATGAAAGACATGAAGATTCCCATGTTTTAATCTTGTTTAGTTCTATTTCAGCTTTGATATAATCAGGCTGAGTTTGAGAAGGAAAACTAGTTGATCTTCCATGATGTTGGAAAGCAAAATAAACCATTTTCTTGATTTTTTTAGCTTTGATGAATCTGTAATAGATGAAGCTAAGATTGAATGATGATGACTCTGAGGTTGAAATCTTTTTATATGTTCTGAATTTCTACAGTAGTATCATAATTCAGACATATGTGCTGTCAATTTGGTCTCATTGCCTTTTGGATGATCTTTGTTCTTTTCTGTAGTGTTGCCAACAACTAGCAATATACGGAGTAATATCTTATTGTTTTATCAACAGATAAAAAAAAAACGTTGAACAGTATTTCTACAATCCTTGGGGGCAATACCACTAAGCCCCCTGCATCAATTAACATTAAAATATGGTACACCTAGATTGCATGTAACCTTGATGGGTTCATGGCTATATAATTAGTTTATCAAGAAATAAAATATCCCCTTCTAAATTATGAAATTTACTGTAGTATTTTTTGAGTATGTATAATGTTAGAATTTAAGACCCAAAATTTCTTTCAGAATTTCAAGCAATTAATTAGAATAATAGGAATTTAAAGTGCGAAAATAAACAGATACAAAAATTCTTATACGTATTCCCTCACTAAAAGCGATGTTACGTTTAGATGTTGCAATTCACTATAATGCAGAAGATTGTTACAAACCCTACCAATTAGCCTATCGGGCCAGATTTTTTTATTACCGGCACCAACAACAAGCCTACAGTTAACAAAGATAAACTCTCTAAGTTTTCAAGCACGCTAAAACCCTAATATTCTTCCTATTATGATTATTGTCTACATTTTTGTGATAACTATCTCATAGAGAACACCTTTCTATTTATATGCCACATACTTGATCATCAAGTCGTCCAAAACTTGGCCAACAAATATTCTTGATGACCAAGTACTTTTGGTATTCCCACAACAAGTTAAAAACGTCAGATGCTCCACAATTCAAGAGGGAATCGGTCGTAAATGTCTCAGTAGTAACCCCGGTGCAATTGTCCCCGATACCGTCAACGTACAAAAATAGTCAACAAAGAATTATTAAAGGCGATACTTTTTTCTCGCGTCACAATGACTAACGGTCAATGCATAAGTGTGTGAAAATTTGGAGAATATTTTGTAATAGATAAATATATTTGTGTTTTTGCTACCTCTTAAAATTAAACAATTAAAAATAAATCAATAATAACCCCTCCTTCCCCTCCCTTTCTTTCTCCACAACCACCCCTACCCCCACCCATAGAAGAAAATAATACCACCACCCTATTACCACCTCCGACCTCCCTCTCATTACCCCCCTACGCGACCCCCCACCACGTTCTCAGGACCCCATCATCTCCCCAACCAACCCTACAATTTTGATTTCAACAAAAAAAAGCTTTTGTGGGCGGTGAGGGTTTCACTTTTCGCTGGGGATGCAGAGTAGGTCTGGATACATTTGTTTAATTGATATTTCCAATAATTTTTTTTAATTGGTTCATTTGTTTAATTGTACTCCTAATACCCAATTGTTTGATCAAAGCTACTTGCTGATGTGGATGAGAGATTCAACCTATTTTCAAGGCAAAACGGTGGCTAACGGTCAGGGATGTAGCGTGCCAATGATAAGGAGCGGCAATGGTCAAGGATGACGACGGTGGAATGGGAGCCTGGGAGGGGTCTGTGGTCAGTAGATTTTCGGGTGTAGGTCGGGGCGGGTTACGTAGTGTTGTTTGCATGGATGAAGCATGTGTTGTGGTATTGGGTCGGGCTGACTTTGGGGGAGGGCTCGATGTTAACTTATTAATTATTATCTTTATTAATGAATATTAAAAAGTACACATTTATATTTTAAATTTTATCAATTTTATCCTTCATTAAAATTTGATTTTTGTCAATTTTAACATTAAAATTTAATCTAAATCCCCAAACGACGAATTGCTGGCAACCGATATATGTATATAATTAATTATATAACTAATATTATTAAATTGGCCTAAACTTTTTCTTTAATTAAAAAGTGTTCCCTAAAATAGCTAGTCATCGACGGCTATCGACGGTCAGAATCAAATTGTCTCCCCGCTGATAATTATCGAACTATGGTTACGTTATCACCATCTGGCATCAAACCGCACCAAAATTAACTTACTCTTAATTACAAGAATCTCCCCACAATTCAACATATAACTCTTTTAATTGGTGGATAGTATCAGACTTGCAGATTTGCTATGTTGCATTCAACCTAGCTATTTTTTTAAATAAACAATTTTTTTCTATATAAAAATTCAGATTTCATTATTTTTGAAAGTTATATAATAATATGTTCATTTTTGAAAGTTCAATTTAAAATAGTTAAATATGGGGCATTCGTACTCCAGTATCGCGATGTTGAACCATATACCAAAAATCCAAAATAAAAATAAAACATCGTCCCCATATATGTACCAAAATTATTCACCACTAGGGCTACATTTTAAAAAACATCATGATGGACGTCAAATTAATGGAATATGGTTTAGGACATTTAGGAGACAGAATGTACGAGGAAGTTTATTCACTCCAAGTAGTCTCATGCAGTTTTTTACATTTTCATTTAAGATGAAAGTTGAGCAAATTACGACAAGATTGAGCTTTTATTCAGCCCTCGACTCTAAGTTGCAAACATTCTGAACCATAAAAATCGTGGAATCTATTGGAAAGATATGGTAGTTTAAATAATACACTAGGGATTTCAATATACAAAGATGGATGAACCTGAAAATGCCACACCACAATAACAAATTTATAAGATTACATTGAAATCTTGATGAAAAGATGGGATAGTTTGGTACGGTAGCACCCTCCAAGAGACAAGAATCACAATACAAGTGGGATATCTTTAGACAAATACAGTTAAGCTAATGAATTTTGTATTCAAATAGGAAAGCAACATGGTGCCCTATGTCTCCACCAAACTTATAATGATTAACAAAATTTAAAATGTTAGCCCAACGTGCCATATGACCGTACATGACAATTTTCATCCTTCATGTACACTTATAAAATTATTTAAATGAGTAGCTCCAATAGTTAAAATTTAACTCGTTCACTACTACAAAAGAATGGCTTAGACAACACCAATTAAACATTATATATATAAAAAATCGATATCTAAGTATTAAGCTAAAAACATAACAAGCGCTGCCTTAGCTTAAATAAAATATACAACTTCACCCCCTACCTTACCTTCCTCATCAGAAATTAAATCTGAATTCACGTTCCCCCACCCACCGCCAACCCCCTTCTTGTAAGCTCTCTCTCTCTATCTCTCTCTCTCTCGTTCTCTCTCTCACTAACGATTTATTGAGAATTAACTTTTCTTAGAGATGTAGTACTCTAATTTTATTAGATTTATATTGATCCAAATCCATACAGTTTTAACTGAATCAATACTTACAATTTTAACATGAATTTTTTTTACATGTTAGATATTTAAGATAATCAATCTTAATCCTCATGAATTTTTAGAATTAATTATCTTATTTTTTTTAGGATTTAAATATAAAGCAGAAATGTAAGAATTCAAGTAAGGTTTACCTTTGATTCAGTCACAGAAGGGGAGGACTGAAGAGAGAAAATGGGAAATTATGTGCCTTCGGAATCTCGAAATCAGAATATACGTTGCTTCTTACTTGTTACATGTTTTTTTTATAATTTAAAATTGCCATTCGTATTACAAATATAAATATTTTTGATAACTTTAATTTTATAATTTATTTTTAAAAAATGAAATGTGGTTAATGACTTTAAAATAACAAATTTTAAATGTATATTTATGAGGTGGTTTGGTCACATTTATTTTCGATCATTTAAGTGGTTGTTTTCAGTGTTGAAGTCTGTTGATGTTTTAGAACGTGGACATATATATGGTTGGTTTAGAAATAGTTACTTGCTCAATTGGACAAGCCAAACAAAATCACAATGAATCATAAGCTAAACAATTGATGGGCGAGGCCTTTTAACATTTATTAGCATTATATATATATATATATATTTGTCGTATTTTTTTTCATAAAAACATATTTTATATAAAATATAAAAATACCACAGAGCGCTTCAAAATGAAAGTTGATGTCAAGATTTACCTGATAGTTTTCTCGACGAAGCTATTTCAAGTTTTGTCTTGCCACAATGCGAAAACAATGTTCAATATATGCTATTGGTTTCAAGTAATAACTTAAATATCAATGCTAATACGACGTTTTTTTACGTTGCCTAAGTGCATTTTTTGAGTGTTGTGTAAAACCTTTTTTTGTAGTAGTGGTTGCATTTGAATTTTATCACAGGTAAAAATAATTGAATCAATTATGATGGATTAAATAATTATTGCAAGAATAAAAGTAAAATAAATGTTAGTATCCATAATACTGTGCTGTGCCTATATATATTATTGGTTAACAAGCACCACGTACAGTGTGGCTCCATAATGTATTTATTACTCCAACAATTGGATCTACTTCTAATATGCTAGTAGCATAAATTTGTCGAAGTCTGTAATTTATTACAATATATGTATGTGTTATAAGCTAAGACATGATCCTAGCCACATATACTAAATTTTGGACTTCCACTAAATTAGATTGCTACCACAAGTATATATGCCTTATATATTCATGGAGATTTAATTTATAATTTAATTTGGTCATCCAGTTATAATCGATCCGATGATATAATATTATCAATTTTTTTAATTAAATTAAAATGAAGATTGTAACAATAATAACAAATATAAAAACTATTATACCATAATTCATTACAATGAAATAAACCGTCTTTATTAATTATGAGTCAATAAATGTCCATTGCGGAGATAATAAACATATGTCGTATGTAGCTTCCGTTTTATTTATTTGTAACTATATATATGTATGCTAATGGCTAAGGTTATTTCATTCCTGGTTACAACGACATGCATGACCAAAACTGTAACATTTAACCAAAAGGCGTTTGATTGAAGCAATCCAAATTGTCACCATACCCAACTTGCAGAATGTCACAATATCTCTTATAAAACCCAATCCTATCGTTGACTTTGTCAAAATTGGCACTATTAGCACTTCCACATTCAATTCCCCCATTGATAATATTGGTGATGACACCAAATCCAGGAAGTCTTCCAGCTGATGTGTCAGCACTAGATGGGGTCCATTTTCCAACTATTACATCATGGCTTGAGGGCTTATTTGCTTGTGATGTCATCCAAAACCATAGAGCAGTCTTGAATGAAATAGTTGGATTTGTTGCTACTAAATCTGGGTTGTTTATCAAATCCTCTCCAATTGCTGGCCCTGCTAGCCCATAATTGTAGTTGCTGAAATAATTTGAGTTCTAAAGTCAATGGTCAATGATAACAAATATTAAGATTTAATAAATAAAATATATTAAGATTAAATTTCAGATAATAATATTTTTGGGACCTAATATTTCTACAATTTGGGAGACTACCGACGTTAGCACATATGACATTTTTCCAAGTTATCTTCTTTTGTTTTCATGATACTTATGCTAGTACATGCGCTATGTGAAAGATATGTATTACGTGTCTTTTTTCCTATGAATATCAACTTGTTAACCGTTTTCAATTTACATGCATGGATACATAATTTAATCAAACATGATTCTATCTTGTTATAATTATATGTTAAAGACGAATGAGGGTAAATAAGTTAGTACTTACTGTGTTAATTGAATAGGTCCTCTGCCATAGTATTGTTTACCAGCAGGACATGGCCAATCATTAGAGGTACAGTATGAACTTGGGGGGTTTTGTTCTCTAATGAAACAATATCCCCATGCATATGGACCATCTGGAGCCTCTGCCCAACCGCCTGCATTATATTTCAATCCAATTAGTAAATTCTAATTAAGATTTAATTATCAATTTTATTTCATATTAGGGGTCAGTTACAGTTTGATTTCACTACTCATACTTGTGTGCAATTGCATTTGGTCCATGTTAAACTTTAATAGTGATACAAATTACTTTTTCGGGTAATTATGTACATAATTCAATATGTATGCTTTTCAAACAGAATTAGAAGTTTAAAAAACCTGTAGTTTCATGGGATGTTTGAGCAAGGAAAGCTGCAATTTCCCTTTTCCGTGTGGTAGTATCACCAGTTGTTCCAAATTCACTGAAAGAACTTGCAGCATCTAAAAAGGCATTGTAAGTATAGAAGCCATTGCTTTGGCACCTAGAATCTTTACTATACTTAAGCATTTGATCGAAAAATGCTTGTGTGACAATTGAGGAAATACCACTTCCCCCAGAAGGAGTAGTTGGTGTAGGGGTAGGGGTAGCTCCACCACATTGACTCTGACAATTGTTTTTGCAGTAGTCGTCGGTAGTGCCACAGAACCCATACTGGCTACAACATAGGCCATTCGGGCATAGTGCGCCGCCCGCTTGTGAGCCACATTGTTGTGCTGAGGCCAGAGAAAGTAAGGCTAGGGAGAAGAGAATGAGGATTGAGTAGTCTCTCATCTTTTGCTTGTGGGGTTTGTAATTCTTTTTTATGGAATTTGTGATGGGGGGAAAGAGTATTTATAGGAAAATTTTGGGAGGTTTTTCATTGAGATATGGTCAAGTCTGGCTGCTTTACTGAATAATTCATGGAATTAGGCATGTTGCTTGACTTTGAGGTTCTACATACAAAGAGTAATCTTGTGACATGTTCATTGCATTTGACATAGCGTGTTGTTTTTTAGAGGATTGATTAATATTTTTTGTCATGTGAGGCAACATATTTTTCGCCAAATGATCCTCATGATGAATATGATTTGTTCTGGATAAATATTTTCTGGACTTTTCCCTACCAAAGAATATAATATCATTGAGTAATAATCAACTAACTGTTACAATCTTAGCCAGAAAACTGCATATAGCCAATAGATGGAACACTTAGCAGATCGCTTCGTGCTACAAACAACAACTTCAATGGGCAATACTATCTATCTATATATGCTGTTATTGTATGATCATCATCTTTCAATGGTATCTAGTAGTATCAAGATAGGCGATTATCTGTAACGTGGCTCGGTGGCTTACCCAAACAAAATGTGCCTCGATCTATTTTGCAATATTCAAAGAGGCCACAAGCATTTTTAAATATAACGTTTGAAAATTTATTTCATGCTTTTGTAATAAACAACATAGCCCCCAGTTACAAAATTGTCTCAAAAAACCTTGAAACAACAAACATAAATTCATGTGAAGGATAAGAAACAGATGATTCAAAATGAGATTCTAGAAGGCTGCTATGTTGTCTACTTAAAAGAGGCTACCTAAATCCTTAGCTTTCTCCCTTAAGATAGTTTTCTGAACTTTACCAGTTGAAGTCTTTGGCAAATCTGAAAAGATGACTGTCTGAGGTGCCATATAATGAGGCAAATGTTCCCTGCAGAAATTTATAATTTCAGGAGGATCAGCCTTAAATCCACATGCAACTTCACGAAGGCGCAAGGCGTTTGCCCCCAATAATCATCCGGTCTGTCAACGACAGCAGCTTCAAGAATAGCTGGATGACAATACAGAACTGCTTCAACCTCCACAGTACTTATATTCTCGCCCCCGGAAATGATAATATCCTTCGAACGGTCCTTCACCAGTATGTAATTATCAGGATGTTTCACAGCAAGATCACCGCTCCAAAACCATCCACCTCTGAAAGCATCCTCAGTTGCTTTCGAGTCTTTTAAGTATCCGCTCATCACAGTATTTCCTCTAAACACGACCTCACCAAGTGTCTTCCCATCAGCCGGTACACTCTCCATTGTAATAGGATCTTTCACATCTACTTCCTTCACACAAAGATTTTGTACCCCCTGAAGTGCTTTTCGCTTGAACCTTTCTCCAGGAGGCAAAGAATCCCACTCAGGCTTCCATACACAATATGTACCCGCTGCATATGTCTCTGTAAGGCCATAAAGATGATTAACCCCAATGCCTAACTCTTCCATCTTGTATAGAATCTCTGGAGGTGGCGGTGCACCACCTGTGGTTACTTCTACCTTGTGAGGTAATGGTCTTCGCTCATCTTGAATTGTGTTTACAATCTTATTTAACACTGTTGGTGCACCACTCATATGTGTAACATTGAATCTCTCGATGTTATCATATATATCTTTTGGATTGACATCTCGAAGACATATATTAGTCCCTCCTAGAGCAGCCACACCCCAACTAAGGCACCAACCATTGCAGTGAAACATTGGTACTGTCCACAGATAAACCGGCATTATGCTCATCTGATGAAGGAAAGTTGTGGCAATGGCATTCAGATAAGCACCTCTGTGATTGAAAACTACGCCTTTAGGATGAGATGTTGTGCCAGAAGTGTAATTTACACTAATTGGATCGAGTTCAGTTTCAGGCCGCCTTATTTGAAAATCATTCTCTTCACTAAGTAGGAGAGTCTCATAATCAAATGTATGTGAAGTATCAACTGATAAAGATAGCTTCTCAGATTCAGGAATTAGGACTAGTATAGGCAATCTCTCTTTGGCCTCGGCAAGAATATCCAGTGCTCTTTGAGCAATCTCAAGCCACTGGTAATCAACAAAAATGGCCTTGGCTTCTGAATGTCTTAGAAGTACTGATATCATGTTTGCATCATGGCGTGTGTTCAACGTACATATGACTCCTCCAGCCATTGGAATTGCAAAATGAAGCTCGTTCATTACTGGTATGTTAGGCGCCAGCGTTGCCACCTATTCGAAAACATTTGAAGTATGTAAACGTGGGAATAGTGTACACCAAAATAACTAAAAGGTGTCACCTAGAGTGTATTTGGAAACATTTCTTTAGCTCATAATAAGGTCTTGAATAAAAAGAACTATCTAATTGAGATTAACAAACTCGAAGAGTACTTAGCAAACTGAACAAATAATGACAAGTGAATATCTAAAGAACTAACAAATGGCCATAAGTAGCAGAATGTAAAAACTTACATCACCAGGGGAAATTCCTAATTGAGCCAAAGCAGAAGCTAACTTGACACACCTTGCATGAGTTTCTTCCCATGTGTACTCAACAGAACCATAAACAACAGATTTTCTATCTTTGAAAACCTTAGCTGAACGTTCAAGAAAACTTATCGGTGTTAGAGGAACATAATTAGCTGAGCATTTCACCATACCATCAATCGATCGCCATGATTCAGATTCAAGATTCTTGGGAAGTTGACAGCTAACAGGAGAAAACTTTCTCCTTGCTGATGGGCGAATTTCTTTTAGGTTTCCAATGGACCAGTTGGTCAATGAGGCCTTTTTCACGAAGTGGTTCATTATCATGATCTCAAAGAAAACTATGACAATGAATTTGGAAGATATAAAACATGCATGAAAGAAATGAGACTCATACTAGCAACTGCAGTTTATAGTGAATGTTGCTACATTCTATTCATGCCATGCATTTTAATTGACATTCACTATGGTAGCTGATGTTTTGGTTCATTAAGTTTGCAACTAGAATATGGAGTCCTAGAGTCTGATATAGATTCAGCTATTGTAAATGTTATAGATAGTCATTACCATTTGTTTAGACTAAATGTTTTATGAAGTATATGCTAAACTTATATACACAAAGTAATGGTATATATTAGTGATAAAGCATAATGTGGAATGGTTATAAGTTTTAATGGTACTTACATAAAAGTGAAAGGCCGTTCAATTAAAAGCTTTAAGATTTCCTAATATTAGTCTTGATAGAATCAAGGGGGTGCCATCGGTATTTACCTGTCAAAATTCCTTAACCATGTCGTGATATGCAAGAGGGAAGATCATCTATAGGTAGTTGGTTGGCTTCCCTGAATCCCTGTGAACAGACAGAAACAGAGCAGGACAGTATCGAAAGCTAGTGTAGAATCTCTCCGACGATAAATAAAACATCCCAGTGGTCATGTCTGTTTGTTGATATAATCAATAGTCATTTTACAATCTGTTTCAATTTCCAAACTCAATAGAATCACCAAGTTTCAGGTCACCACGGAGGCCGGGGAGCAGTAAATTCAGCCATCAAAGCTGAATTGCAGGAAGTGTAATAGGCAAGAAAAACATTTAGAAATTAACACAAAAAAGAAGGTAAAAGTGTATAACCACATTCTTTCTTTCAATAACTTAATGGCTGAGAGGATTTCCAAGTCCTACAAAATATTCCACTGGAATGGATTGTTAAACTCGGAACACATGCATTATGTAGAATCTTAAGTCAACTAACTACCGAATACAACATATTGGCGGCCAAAATGTCGTTACACTTTTGTAGCGACGAGTTGCTCTAGTAACATCAATACATATGAAACATATCACTTAAATAAATGGGAAAGTCTGGTCGAGTTTTTCTTGCTCTCAACAATTTCAGAAGACTGTTCTGCATTCGGTTTAGAAGTTAGCCCTCTATTAAATAGATGGGAAAGTCTGGTCGGGACTTTCTTGCTCTCAACAACTTCAGAAGTCTGTCCTGCATTCCATGCAGAAGTCAGTCCTCTATGATCTAGATTTGGTTCGTCTCTGTCTACAACTATTTCTTCTTCCTCTGAAAAATGATGTTTCTGCATGCACGCCTCCTGCTTTCCTTGCAACACATTGTGGCACCTTTTCAGCATCCTTGAATGCTTACTGGAGGAAAGCTGAGATTTCGTGTCATGAATCAGCTTCACTTTCTTACTTCTATCGTTGTTCCTTGACTCATGGATTACATCTCCCAGTATAGTTTGAAACTCATCCTGAGGTGACTCGCATCCCTTTTCCTTTAAATTAAAGTCCAGAGTAAGAAAGTCATCTCTCTTTTGGTCCCTAATCAAAGCTAAATTATTCTTCACAATCTCTTTCTGCTGTAAACTGAAAACTGACTTTTGTTGCTTAGTTGTTTCTTTCCATGAAGAATGCATTTCGTGGACAGCTTTTTCTGGATCCAGATGTGCATGACAATGCTCTCCTGAGAAATCTGACTCTGATGGAGGGTTGATTTCATCTCTGCCATCTTTTTCCTTGCTGACGAGTCCATTACAAGAGTTGCCAGTAGGAATCATAGTATCTATGATGATTTTACCCAAAACAAAACTTGTCTCTCGAATATCACCAACCCCGAGCGAGTCATACTTTATCTCGAAACTCTTCCTTTTTAAATTTAACGACGTAATAGATTCCCCCTCTTCTACCAGACGGTCAAAAACTTGCTTAACATGTATCCCCATTTTGGATGAAACAAATACCTGAAAAGGGGATAATTTCAACTGTATAAGATGCAAGATGAGATTTCTTAAGCAATCAATAGTCAGATATAAAAACCAAGTTATACTTACAAAACCAGAGCATGTGTAACCAGGGAAATTGACCATCGCATCCAAGAGGCTCTTTTTATCAGTTAACACATCTACGGAATCTTTCACTAGAGTTGCAAATGCCGTTACTCTTTCAGCAAGTTCATCATCCGACAAGAAGTAACCAGAATCCAATATTTCAGTCTCATATCTCAGGGCCGCATCAATATGTTCTCTTGCATATCTTATGCCTTCCTCCCATTTTCCGTGATACAGCAGTGAACCAAAAGCAAGAACCACAATGGCATGTTGAGGAACTTTAATTAGAGCTGTGTGAAATGCCAAGATTGCCAGCCTGTTCATCAGAACTTAATAAGACATGTAACGCAGGAAAAACCCAACAATTTAAGAATATAATAACCAAATTTACAATATATGAAATTCCCTCATGCCAAAAAGGGTTTTTAATAACCACCACAATCAGTCACTCGTGCAAATCCTAGAATGTCATCTGCCTGTCTATTCAACTGGCACTTCAGTAGGTAATTGTCATAACAGTGATGACTTGATGCCAACCTCATGTTAAAAATTTACACCACTGCAGAACCTTCTGATAGGATCAAGAATTTTATATAACAACTCACTTACTCACCATAAAGTGCTATCGGAAGGCCTATCACAGGTTACCAACAAATCCAATTTGGAAAACAGTTTCTGTGAGAGAATATAATAAAATAAGAATATTAGAATAACGAAAAGGATAATTACATAGGAATGTGTAGCATTAAAAAATTAATTAGCATAATCAATTCAACCCTTACCATAAGCATCATGGAATCGTGCACTGACTCTAGACAGGATTGTTCATTCAGGTAGGCATTCTACCACCAATGTTTCCTCAGTCATAAAACTGGCAAGTGAAGCTCAAAAATATGAATCGAAACCAGGAAACAGAAGTTATGAACTCACCTGAATAGGAAACAGAAACTCGAGCAGGTGGTATCTCTTAAGCAAACAGACTGAACGCTCAGCAGCTCCATAAGACAGCATATAATTAACCTCCATGATTAATCTGGACTGGAAAGGGAATTTGACATCTACTTATAGTAATTGCAGGTGGATGAGTGTATCGAAGAGAAGAAACACAGACAATCAATTGCATCAAAACTCAATGAAACATAAAAGTAAAACATCAGATGAGCCTAAATCGTGCATGCTATTCTTCGTAGAGTACATAATACCGTATTTAAGCTTAAAGTAGATGAAGAGAGCTTCTGTATAGCAGTCTCCGTTTCCTTGGTAAAAGATAAGTTAAGACGAGCCGCGAGCCTTAAGCCCCGCAAAATCCTTGCTTCATAGAGAAACGAAGGCAGGATTAGTACCAAATACCATTTATTTCACATTTTCCGTGCATGTGATACTTCAAATTCTAAATGATCACGAGTAACCGTGCATGTGATACTTCAAACTCTAAATGATCACGAGTAACACACTTACCAGAATCCTCTTTGAACGATAAATGAGCAGATACCAATGTCCGTAACTTTATGTTGTAAAAAGAAAAACTGAGGTAATCTTGACCATGGTAGACCACAATCATATAATACAAATGGATATAAACAAACTCACCTTTAAAGACTTTAGGTCCATTAGAGCATTGGAGTAATCATAGATTTTATTGACAAAAGGATCATAGAATAAGCTGCAAGGTTGTTATATAAGAAATAATCAGGGATTTAAGAAACACCAAACATGTTATTGAGACATAATGAAAGGAAACGAAATCAAAGTTTAGATGAAATCCGGGAATTGAGATACATCTTTCTTTCATACATTAGTGGAATCAGATATTAACAATAAATATTTCCTCAACACATTTAAATTTATATGCAAGTCATGTACATTATAATTTTATAATATTTTATCTCGTTTCACACTTTAAATCCACACAAAACTATTCAATAGCATGTATATAATTTTCAACCAAGCCTTCACTTTCCATCTAATAAAAATCAAGCATACTCAGAGCAATAATGAACTAATATCCAACAATGAAAAATAGAAATGTCAATTCGAGCAAGCAACAAAAAGCACAATGGTTAATATATTGAACTAGAGAGCATGGTTTTTTGGTAATAGGAAGTCGAGAGTAAAATTTCATAGCCAATACAAAACCTCGGTAGTTAAATGAAACCAATCTACGTTGATTGACAAGCTTTTATCTGTGATCTATAAAACATGAAAATGGTATTTATGTTGGAATAAACACTTCTTTCTCCCAAGTTCCCAACACCTTGATACTGAGCAGAAATACCATAACAAAACCAATTTCCCTATATAAAGAACGATCAATTAAACAGCTACTACATAGTGGCAGAGTATCAAGGTTAGGACATCATGATTGCCATAGATCAGCAAATCATTTGCAATATGCAAAATGGTAAACTCAAGTATAATACACCTGTTAATGGTGAAATCCCGACGCATGCAGTCTCTCCACCGAAGTGTGTCCCTTTCATCGCATCCAGCTGGCATGCGTACCTTCTTATTTTTTTTCTCCGCGGTATCAAAGCTCGATACCTGCAGTGAAGGAGAGAAGGTTTGCTAATGAAACTGTTTAAAGAGGTGCAGTATAGTTCTTTGAGATTGTTCATTGATATCAAGGAAGAGAAATATATTTTTACGTGCAAAGCAAACCTCTACAACTGAGCCTTTTATATTTACTCTGCAAATGGGAAACCTTCGCCCAATAATGATAGATTGACGGAACTTCTTTCGAATCTGCATCAGAATTATACAGGCCACAATAACGAACACAGTAAATCATTGAAGGAAGTAATACAGGTTTGATGAGCCCATAGTCTAAGGACCTTAGGAAGAGCAGCTGTTGTTATCACATCAAAATCCTTTGGAATTCTCTTCAGGATTAGATCTCTAACACATCCCCCAACCAAGTATGCTTCATACCCTGACCACAAAAAATTTCGATTGAGAACGAACTATTAATATATACTGTACTTCTCAACTATAGGTGCTGATGCTACGACCCTCTAAATTAATAATGTAAATGAAGATACAAATTTACTCCAATTTTGGGCCAGCAAGGGTTAAACTGCTGTAAAATGTACAGCGTGTATAAACCAAGTCTTGAAACATAATGGTAGGAATAGAAATACGACAGCATATAACCTTCATTCTGCAGAAGCTTCACAACAGTCCAGGAAGCAGGTGATATCATTGATCTCCTTATCCCAAAGGTCCTGGAGTCAAGCTTTCTCCAGTTATGAAATTCCATATGATCTATGCATCAAAGTTATCAACCATGAACAAAACTCTGAATTACTAATTTCATGCAGGAACTTGAAACTTGTACAATTCACGAGAGCAGACAAAATCTAACAACTCAGGGCTGGTCTGCTGAGCTTTCCCAATTCCTTTCTCAGCAAGAGCTTGTTTCACAATCACAAAGATGAAAAATAGATTTCTTCTATTAATTAAAGCTTGCTTATGCACTGACCAAAAGGCTCGCACCTTGCAGTAGAAGGAGGGAGGGGCTAACGGTGTACTGCCCAAAGGTTGCAACAATCTTACCCTAGAAAGTTGGTATTTTTATCGCTCTGCGCTTAATCGTGGTTCCGTCATAGGCGCACAGCTCGTAACAACAGCCTCTCAGTGCACACATAATGTGACCAGAAAGGTAGCAACAATCTTACTAGTTTAAAATATACAGCTAACTTTCATGAATCAAGAGTTATATTTAACACCCATACTCCAGCTGAGTGGAATAAATCGAAATGACTCATTACACTACCTACGCTTCTTATCTATTGTGAAGTAGTAGATAGTGTTTGCACTCTGTTCTTGTCTCTTGGATCAATGCGAAAAATCGCATCCTTGTTATCACAAGGGTAAGGGAGCATACTATCCCCTGCCCGCTTAGGCGGGAGCTTCTTCATAGGCAATGGGACTTTAACGTTAATGTTTTACTCAAGCTAAGTGGAGCTTAGACTTCTTATCCCCTAAACCAACTTCTCATCAAGAATGAAACTTTCTAGCAGCATATTCTTGAAATTATCAAAGTTATACCTGCCTCAATTAATGAACCAGAACCCATTTGAGTGCAGAACTCACCATTGTCTCCTCCATCAACAACGGTATGCTTAGACCTCTGAAAACAACTAAAATGAACCATTTGAATAAAATGCTACAAAGTGTTCGACAAAATGCTTCAATGAAATATGAAAATTTTCTTGAACAAAACCTGGAAGGTTAATAGGGCTCTGAGGCGAGGGAGCCAAGCACGGCCTCTTGAGGATGAAGATAGGGCCGTCATTATATTGCACATAAGGAAGAATGCATACTGGAACAAACAATGGCAGCTTGTAGACGTTACCTTTGGTGGGTGGGGTGGTACTGGGGCTATAAACTGCAAAAAGCCGCCTAAGGCTAAGGGTAGATGGTTAAGGGCTTAAAGATGGGATCCAATATAACAGTTCAGCAATATACACACACCCGGATGTATTTTGCTATGGGCTATGGGCCTTGAATGAGGGAATGATATTATTCGGACACACGTGTTTCTGATTTTTCCTATGTAATTACACATATTCGAGTTCATATTCCATTTGATATTTATATCAAATTTTTATATGAAATTTGGATTTGTTGTGTCACATCAATGGCAAATGATATTTTATAAGCAGGGTGATTAAAAAAACAGAGAAAAGAACATTTACTTATATGTATGAAAGTCGGGAACAATTTCTCTCATATCACAGAATTTATTCGAAACGAATCCTTAAACTCTAAAAAAATAAACTCTCATGAACAGAAGGTTAATGATGAATTTTTTCTTAGAGTTAGGGCTTTGCTTTTTAAGATGTTCAATAATGAAACGAAGAATGGTTAAATCTTTTCATGGGCAGCAAGTAAAAGTCGGGTATTTTTACACCTCAAGTTCATAAAAATATCACATGTCGCTTATGTGGCACTAAAAATCCAAAATTTAGTAGAAAATTTTGACGGCGTACCAACTTACCAAGTGACACAAAACTGGAGCAATATACGATTAATTGTGACAAATCAAAATACGCTGTGAATCGAAAAGCGAACAAATGAAGCACGCGGTAAGCAAACATTCTATCTAGACTTTCGCACTTCAAGTTTCTCACAATTTTATCCTTAAAATCAAGTCACATAATTTCTATGTGCCATCATAAAGTGTATTTTAAGTGATTTTTGTAATGAAAGTATAAAAGATGACATATCGCAAAACATGTATGATCAAATCAAATATAAAAGTATAGAATCTATGTATATAAAAGAAGCTCACGTGACCCAAACGCACGGTCATACATTCGGCACGCTGCCAAGTATTATTTTTTTTTGTCGTTTTTTTCTTCTTTTTGAACCATGATAAATTAATACTCTGATTATTTAATAAACTCTAAGATATTTTGTCGGGCCTCCCGACTGGATAGGTGTTAAATTAATAATTCGTGATTTTTTTCGCTTTTCATTTTTATTTACATCGTATAAATTAATAATCGATTCAAATGCGCGGTCATACGTTTGGGCACAAGCGTCGCTTTTTTGTTGTTTTTTTTTTTTTAAAACTAGATAAATTAATACTCAATTATTTAATAAACTCTCTAATATAATATTTTCGAATGGTCCTCGATCGGGATAAGGTGTGCTAAATTAATAATTCGTGTTTTTTCGTTTTTTTTTTCATTTTTTATTTACAATTATCAACCACTGTAAAAGATCGATAAACTAATACTCGACTTTTTAATAAACTCACTGAAATAATATTTTTGGTCGGTCACAACTCGAGGATGTGGTATCTGCTTTTTTTCGCTCATTTTATTACCAACTACTCTGTGAAACCAGATAAATTAATACTCGATTCTCTTTAATAAACTTTCTAAGATAATATTTTGGCCACCTCCGACTGATAGGTGCTTGGTTTTTTTTTTTACAATTATCATCTTACAATAAGTTTCGATAAATTAATGTAAATAATTATTTAATAAAGCCTCTAATATAATTCATGCTTGTTTCGTTTCCTTCTTTCATTTTAAATTTAGATAAATTAATTATTTGACAAGAAATACATGTAAGGGGGTTGGATTATTTTTGGCAATCTATAGTATATATTAAAGAGCCTTGTGTGGTGTGATTCACGCGTGGTCATACGTTTGGCCACAAGCGTGGCTACTTTTTTTGTTGTTTTTTTTTCTTTTTTAACTCGATTATTTAATAAACTCTCAAAAGATATTATTTCACCTATTAACTCCGATAGTAGCATTGCTAAATTAATAATTCTTATGTTTTTCGTTCCTTTTTCATTTTTTTTATTTACAATTATCAACTACTGTAGAAGCTCGATAAGTTAATAATTGATTCTTTAATATACTCTAAAAATAATATTTTTTCAGAGTCCCGACTCGGGATGTGGTGCTGTTTTTCTTTCGTAAGATAATAGTTTTGGTTGTCCCGGAACGTGATAATAGCTGTTAAATTAATCAGTAATTATCAAATACATACATTAGAAATTGATAAATTAATACTTCCTGCTATTTAATAAACTCCTCAGAAGATAATATTTTTGGTCATTCCGACGTGATAACGCTAAATTAATAATTCGCTAAGATTATAAGATAATACATTTTTATACTCCGCTTTGGCTTGCTAAAACTCCAACTTTAATCAACCATTTTTATGTCATTAAATATAATAAAGCCAAGTGAATTACTTAATTACTACAAATTGGCCATGTCATTTCGTAACTTCATATTTTCATATCTAGACGAAGTCTTTATAACTTTTTTCATTACAAAACTAATGTCATTTGGTCATGCTAATATTTCACGATATTATATAATACTCCTCAGATTAGATTAATAATATCGTTAGTAATAATTGAAATACCTCAGAAGAATGGCGCGCAAGAGATCAACAGACGCTGCAAAAGGATCAGCCTCCACACAACATAAGATCAAATTGTAGTTTTAATTTAATATTTGGATGGCTCGGGATCAAAAAAGATGATCCGATGCTCACTTATTTTGACACTCCAAATTGTGGGGCCACAGGAATAAGTTTCAGTTAATTGAAGCCCCGCCACCTTTAAGAGCTTAAGTTTATTGACCTTATTTTTTCTTTCTTTAAATCGATTAGACAATAATTAAAATAAAAAATGTAAAAAATGGCACATTATTTTTTATTTTTCGAGATCTATAAATGTATCAATATTATTTCGACACCAAAAAAATTTAAATTTTGAGCACCCTTTTATTATTAATTTATTAAAATATTATGAATTTTTTGAAATTCAAAAAAAAAAAAATTTCGATAGAAAGATAAAACGATACTAAGATGGTTATTCGAATAACATCCGTCAGCTATCACGAAAAGTCGCGATTATTTAATTGGTGATGTTCGAGCATTGCAGTAGTAGAATTATCAAAATTTTAACACCACCGCCGGCGATGTTCTAATAGATACATAGTATATGATCGAAATGATTTGTTAACTGTAACCTGTACTTGAATTAAGGATATATGATCTTGAATTTTATCACAAATGCAAATGTACTTTCCTTAATGTAAGCTATCCCCCAAAGCTAAGGATTAGCATCCACGTGTCAGTTATTGGCAACTCATCCTTCTTTATTGTCAGGATCTGCGATACCCAAAAAGTGAGTATACTGACTTCATGGCTGCGCCTCCTTTTTACTCACATTTAATTGCCTTCTCCAGAGTGTATTTTATTTTGATAGTATATATTCAATTAAAATATTGATTTTCAAAGTTTTAATCAAAATTTATTTACTTGATGTGCATGTAGTATGTTGATTTGGAAAAAAAATAAACTTAAAGATATATATATTTAATGTAGACATTGTTGTTTAATTTTGGATGGTTAAGATTTTTAAATTTTAAATTCAAATATTTTATATATACATGGTATACTTTCTCCATTCAAATTTTCTCTATTCTAATTATTCAGATATTTTTAATCAATAAATAATCAACCTCTTTTGTAGTACGTAATATAGCTCGTTAATTTAGCCTTATATTTATATAAAAGGATTAATAAAATTTAATGACTACACATTATATTCTTATACTCCATATATCACTCCAACAATATGTGCATTATTTCAATAATAATTTATTAGGTTTAAAGATGAGCATCATTGCTAATAAGTGAAACCTCCGGATTAAGTTGACATAGTAATATAATAAGATTTGATGAAAATTTATTAAAATATAGTATGTTAGTTCAAGTACTTTATGAATGTTATTATAGTTTCGATTCAAGTCAAACTTATTTTATTAACAAATACTTCAAAATTTATTAATTATAATCATTAAAATTTAACCGAGACAATTGTTTTGGATGGAGATATCAGATTATATTTTGTGTTCTTATGTTGCAAAGAAATTAAAGGTCATTTACCAATTTGTAATGGAAAAGAAAAATATCTATCTACACATCCTTAATATTTTGTGAATGTGGGGCATTCTCTCGTATGATGTTATTACACGAAGCTTGATTGTGACAACGCACTTATTATATGAAGCTCAAAGATAGACCACACAAATTTCATTTAGTTAATAATTTAACACAAGGATAAAAGGAAGAGAAGTTAATTGTAATTAATTAAGGAAAATGATCGGACGGACATTTGAAGAAGTTAGGAATCTAGAGCTTTACTCGCTACCTTTTTACATCCATGCATAAAATAAAATACTATTTTATGCGTTATATGCTCTCGTACAAAGATCTTGGTAGCACGCACGTATCCCCGATTACGCATGCTATTACACTAAAAAACGTTAATGGGGAACACTCGTTATTTTAAGATAAGTACGACACTCACATCGAAATATATCGTATTTCCAAGCATACAAAGATACTTACACTGAAATACGCCACTGGGGATACGTGATACCCACAAACGTTAAACTTTATACTATAATAATACGAGAATTACTTGAACATATAATATATATACTTTTGGTACTTTTGATCCCACGAACTTAAAATAACTATTAATAGAATTCCAAACCTATAAAATTTAAAATTACAAAAATGTATAATTTTAATAATCTTAATGTATCAATCTCTTAATAAAGAACATAATTTTTTTATACACGCATGAGTATCTATATTTTTATTAGTACTGTAATAGTTACTCCTAGATACTCCGTATATGACAAGAATATATTTCAATAAATAATAAATCCATTTTGGAGAAAAAATCATCTACATGATTTTAATTATTATCAAAACATTCATATTATCATCATTAAACAGTACATCAAATATTTATATATCAATCTTTTAATACCAAATTTGAGTGAGACTAATTCTTTATGTTGACTAAAATTTTAATGAAAAATTAAATCGTTTGATTAAATGTTTAAATTATTAAGATGGAGTTAGTAAAAGCATTTCCTTTTCATTATAATGAATATATTAATGCTCCTATTTTGTGACCGCCTCTCATAGTTTATTTGGTCTTCCTAGTCCTTTTCCTTCTAGTTGCCTCCTTCTTCTTCTCTCTTCAACTCTAGCCATATTTTCGTACACATATTTTCTTGTTGATAATAATCATTCTTCAGCTGAAAGTGAACATTGAGGTTGGTTGCATTGAATTCACTACTATTTGTAACCCAAGTTTTCTCAAGGTTTACATGATTAATGATAACATGTATGTATAGTATGTATATATATGTGTGTGTGTCCTTTCACCGGATGAATTGAAAAAGTTGCTTGTACTTCTCATTGTATCTAGTGCCATGGATATTGTTCAACAGATCCCTGTTGGTGCTTTGAAGAAGATAGTCATGGTAAGGTTATCTATGTCTTTTTGTAAATGTTTGAGTTGGTAGAAGTGCATGTTGATGAAAATTAATGTGAGCAGAATAGTAATATAGATGCATAACTGGAACATGAATGCTATCAATTAGAAAGCTACCATTCAAAGTGGTTCAAATTATATTTCTTAAACAATGGTTCAGTGATTATGAAGAAAGATGTGGAAATAACACATACATTTTATTCCATTTTCCAGAGACAAAAAGATTTTGGGGAGGGGGGGGATTATTATTATTGTGGAATATGAAAGTAAACAACGAACTAGTTGATATATAGATTCTTTCTTATTGATTTTGAGTTGTACTGTTATTCTATTATTAAAAGGTAGTGTATGTCTGTTGGACTCTATGGTACAATTCCATGTCCACATATAATTTATTATGTCCTGTCCCAGTGTCCCTAGTCGATTGAATATTGAGTTTCCATGTTCGCTTGTCCTACTTTAATTTGCATAAAATATCTCCATTCCAATTGTGATGCCTTAATTTGGTTTAATCTATATGGTAAAAATTGATTATTCCACGTCTATCATTATTGCACATTTTATTCCATCTAAACTACTTGATTATTCCACCTCTTTATCATCGCACATTTTATTCCATTCCATCCACATCTACTAAATTGATCGATGAACTAATGTTAACTACAAAAAAGTTCAATTTCAAATGAAATGTAGTTTATGTATGGTACAACTAGTTTACAACTTATTTGAATTGCTGTTTTTATCAGGTAAATCCAATTTTTACAATGGTGAGTGATGATTTGGGACCGCCATGGTTGATCCCAATGTTGAAAGCCGATTACTTCATTCCGTGCCCAGTTCATGAAGAAGCAAGTAAAAACGAGTGCAATATGTATTGCTTGGATTGTATGGGAGATGCTCTTTGCTCATATTGTTTGGTTCGTCACAAGGACCACCGAGTTGTTCAGGTGAAACTCAAAATCATTTCATATATATTTATTTTTATATGGACTTCTATTTTGGGACTAATTGGATTTTGAAATAATATTTATGTATGTAGATAAGGAGATCTTCTTACCATAATGTGGTGAGGGTCAGTGAAATTCAGAGGTACATTGACATCAATTGCATCCAGACATACATTATCAACAGTGCCAAAATTGTTTTTCTTAATGAACGGCCACAACCAAGGCCTGGAAAAGGTGTTACTAACACTTGTGAGATATGTGGCCGTAGCCTCCTGGACACATTCCGATTCTGTTCTCTTGGTTGTAAGGTATGCATAAACTTTCAATTAATTAATAGTTCATCGTAGCAGATGATGAGAGCGTAATGGAATGGAACAAAATAGAATTGAATGAATATGAAGTATGTTACAATGCCATGTTATTTTCCCTAGCTAGTTTCTAACAATTATCATGAATTGAACCCACTCATGTTTTGAATATATAGCTTAATCGGATGAGGAGCGGTGATCATGAGCTCACATTTACTCCGAAGGTGAAACATGGCTTAAATGGATCTGACTCTGATGAATCATCCATGCCTAGGAAGATCAGGAAGAAGTTCGAGAATATGCAGCCATATTTCTCTGACTCCATTGATGTGGTTACTGTGAGATCACCAAAATCGTGTTATACTACCTCTGGAGATGAGGGTAATACTATGTCTCCCGGTACTCCTCCAATATACAATCACATGAATTCGAGTAAAAGGAAGGGTATACCTCATCGAGCTCCATTTTAGCAATTATCATAAAAAAAGAATATAATGCTGCCCCCCCCTGGATGAAATATACATTAGGAAAGCTACACCGTTATTGAAGTTGTTAGACAGAATCACAGAAAGATGGAAAAATATAGATACATAGAACACAAGTGGAGAAGAATATGACAATTTCAAAGGTAGATATGTGACATGTAAATTAGATTGTAAATTGCAATATGTTGTATATAGTGTTAGGTACTTATTAGGTTTAGTTGTTGATTTTTTCTTTTCTTTTTATTATTTTCTTTTTATTTTCTTTCTTACATATATATACTTGAGTGTCCTGTTTCTTTTGACCGAGAATGGGGAAAAGGTTGAAGCTAGTGATTTTTAGCTAGGCATAAAGCAAAGTGTTTGCTTAGAAACCTCTGGTAATATAAAAAGTATAATATACTACAATTATAAATTGTTAATAGTAGTTGTGTATTCTCTCTTCAAATTATCATGCAACGTGTCTTCCATATTTTATGTTTCATGCAAATGATGGTCCAGGGACAACACTTGCCCTTTAAATGGTCGAAGGATCAAATAGTCAAAATTGGGGGTGTGGGCGTCGGTTTAATTAGTTGGCTGTGTTTCTTTTCCACTCAAAACGCTCGAGTGACACTTTTTAAAAGGCATTTTAATAAGTTCCATTGTGGATTATTCTCATTTTCTATTTTCACGCATGCTATATCAATATATTATGACAAATATCAAATTTAATATAGAATTGTCTAAAAATAAAACATCTATTATAAATTAATTATTTTAGATAAGATTTCGATATATTGCTTTACTTAATCAGATTACGTCTGTTATAGCGAAACTCATGGCTTTGATCAACTTCTATTCAAAATTTGGGTATGCAGTTACTACCTCTGGTTATATCCAATTATCCATACATTGGACGTGTGTTTTATAGGCATATTGACAATATAAGCACTATCTACCAATGGATATATCTTACGATTTATTCCTTTCTTTTATGCTGCTTTTAGGATAGATCCTGATCGCTTACGACTGGGATGATTCTATCGTTTTTCGACACATGTTTAGGCAAGAAACAACATTAGTAGTAGTAGAAGTACAAGGCACAAACTCTAATAGGTTCGTGTCGGTGAGTGGTGACAACAACATTAAGAGTGACACTGTTTCATGCTCCAATTTATGAGAACTTAATTATTCCATCCATCTTAAAAGCATTTAATTTTCTTAAATAAAAAAATTTTAAAATCATTTGTATTTTAGTTCAATTTGTGAGGGAAAATAAAGTAATGCGAACACTCAATTTTTTAAAACTTTAAAATAAAGGTCAATTTGGGATGGAGGTAGTATTTTTTGTTATCTAGATAATTTTTTAAGTAGAAAACCACGCCCGCAAATTAAACAGTATATAATTTTTTTAGAGAATTTGAACTTATTACTTCTTTTAAAAAGTTACTGGCATAGACGATTGATTGGGTATTTCGTGCTCAAACTTCAATTATTCACGTTTTTGCACTTTTTTCTTCCACGAAAATTACACACCGTTGATTTATTTACTTTTTAAATTTACTTGTCAAAGTGAGGATATTCTCGTGTACAATTCATCATAAGAGTGCTGCATTACCTGTGAAACCAACTACGATAAAATGTATTTTAAATTTTCCGAGTATAAAAGCTGAACGCTAAGAAACATTCGACGAAAAATCGAAGTCTTAATTCGAGCTTGGCCTTGGTAGAGTATAATGGATGTGGAGATGTTTTGAGGAGCTTTTATCTCTTCAAAACTTCCTACGCTACTGGCTTGATTTTGCCCAGTATTTGAATTATTTCAATCTTCTTTTCTTTATTTTATATCTGTTTATTAATGAAAATATAATTTGAATTAATAATATTTTCATAAATAATAGCTGGGTCAACTTGCCTTTAATTTGTCTTAATGGGAGTATTTTTTAGGAAGAATGTAGGTTAATTTTATGTTAAACTTGGATTTGGTAGACAATTGGATGTGGAAAGCAAGATTTGATTTAGCAGTGGATTTGTATTTTGATTTGCAGTGGCATATAGAAAAGAAAGGAGTGAATTTATTTTACCCCTATACTTTAAATTCATAATTTAAGAAGACAGATAAAATATCATGAATATATAACATAATTATTTGATGATGATGTAGATAATATAGTTATTTACTATGTATTTTAGTCAAATATTTATACCTAAAATTGTGAGTTCTACCTAAACAACAACAAAAAAATAAAGATAAGAATCGCCTGCCATCGTATAAAGAGACTTACCCCTCGATAAAAAAGAATAATACGCCGATCACATAAAAAATTAAAAAATAGTTCAGGCCTCTCAGCCAAAAAGTCTTTCCTATACCCAAAGCTAAGATAGATAGCAGGATGCGCATCTAATCATATCACATCTATATATATAATACTCATCCCCTCATCATGAAAAAATATTTCAATTTTAAATTTTGATAAATCGACTTCTTAAATTTAAACATAAACTATTTTTAAATATGCATTTCATAATACTGAAAAACATTATTAAAAATATATTCCATAACATATTTCAAATTTATTTATTATCAACATGCTATATTATTATGTCGAGATGATTAAAATTAAATGTGTATATAATATAATATCATAAAAATTTATTAATTATAATCATTAAAAAAGTTGAAAATTTGTTAAATAGAGATAAGACCTCACAGCAATCAATATTTGCATATGAAAATGCTTCGTAAAAGTTGCTGCAGCAATAGATAATTAGGTAGCTGTTGAAACATGTGAGAAGCGTTTTTTCAATTATTCTGACTTGCTCCATCCCATGTTGAATCTTTGCACTGAATTGAAATGGAATGAAATCTTAACGGCTGAATTTGTTCCATGTCGCCTAATGTGTTAATGAACACATTTTACTCCTCCAATATTTTAATTACCAGTTTTAGTCTATATTTGATGAATATGAAATAATAAACTATACCATATTTATTTATTTTTCAGACTAAATTTGTTTTATTTTCATATCAAATTTTTTAAAAAAAATTAACTATTAAAAAGAATTATTAATTATCATATGATGCTTAAATAATAATCAAATGGCTAAATCATATATCAAATATAAAATTAAAGATAATGAATATAGATGGTGGGGTATTTGCTAGTGATATGAAAGAAAGAGAAAATTGAATTATTATTTGAAATATCTATTGTTGAAATGTAAAAGTAATTGGATATATTTGATGATGTGGGAAAATAATAATTTGATATAATAATAAATTTTTTGTGTTTTGAATTATCTATTGGTGTGTACGGATAGTCTAATAACATGTATGCTTCTAAGTTCTAATCCTAGATGGACAAATATAGGAGGGGCCATGGCACCTGCTGGTTCGTTAGTATATCCACACGGAAATATCTTATAGTGGCTTACTGGCTTCGATGCGTGGCATGATACTACCGAAGAACAATACGAAGTATTTTATTTCGTGTATAATTGATGACCCCTGGTTAGGAAATATCGGGGACAAAATAACTAGATTAATCGTCTTGGAATATGCTGATATTAGGTGGTCTAAATTTGACTTAAAGTAATTAGAAATGGAATTTTGTTAGCTAAATGTCAAAACTAGGCATTTGCTTGGTTAGATGGGTGTAAAGGAAGTACGTATTGTACAAATTAAGGTTAAAAATATGTTAAATTACATATATTTAACCTTTTTTATATATAATTCGATTACACAATTTTTAAAATATTTATCCTTTTTATATTTTCCTCAATTGTTCTTATTATAGTGTCTTAACAAGAAGTCAAAGTGTAGTGGTGTGAGTGCGATGGCATGAGTTGTTTCTCATTTTATGTTTTTTAGTTAGTAGTGTCGCTTACTCACACCGACCTAAACATTTAATCTATCAGAAATGACTAACTTTTTATGTATCATAAATAAAAAATATGTCAAAAGATCGAATTGCACATCAGAAAGATGTTTTCACAATTTAGCAATATTCTAGCTCTTTTAATTCCACCAAAAATACGATTTTAAAGAGCTTTTATTAAATAATCGAAGATCTTCTATAGTTGATAATTGCAACAAAAAAACCTTAAAAAGCATGCATTATTAATTTAGCACCCTTGTCCTTCCAGTCGCAGACCGGACAAAGTATTATCTTGGTAGCTTTATTAAATAATCAACTATTAATATATCGAAGCCGAATGTTAGCTGATATTAAATAGAAAGAAATATATATATATATATATATGAAAATGAACAAAAAAAGACGATTATTAGTTATAGCACTCCTATCTCGAAGTCAAATCGACCAAAATATTATCTAGATGTTAAATAATCGAACGCTTCACTGTAGCTGATAATTGCAAAAAAAATAACTAAAAAGCACGAATTATTAATTTAAAGACTTATCCCCTCGAAATGGCCAAGGCAAAAATATTATATTAGAGAGTTTATTAATAATCGAGTATTAATTTATTTCAAGTTTCTATCAGAGTTGATAATTGCAAAATAAAATAAAAATGACGATTATTAATTTAAAAAATATTATCTTAGATAATTTATTAAATAATCACTAATTTCTCGAGTTTTTAAGGTAGTTGATAATTGGATATATATATATATAAGAAAAATGAACGAAAATGCACGATACACTTAGCAATCAAACTTGGAGTCAGAACGCTTAAAATATTATCTTAGAGTTTATTAAATAATCGACTTTACTCCTAGACTCAAATAAAAAAATAACCAAAGACCTCTATCCCGAGTCGTGGACTAACCAAACATATTATTTGAGACAAATATTAAAGATCTAATATTAATTTAACGAAGCTTCTACAAGAGTTGATAATTTAAAAAATGAAAAGGAACAAAAAACATTTAATTATTAATTCAACATCATATCTCGATTCGGTATCTTGGAGATGTTATTAACAATCGAGTATTAATTTATCGAGTTTTAAAAAAAGCCAAATAAAGTAGTACGCGAGCGCCAGATGAACAAGAACTGCATTTTAATCGTCGGTGCAATTGACGCCATCCAAGCATGTGTCGATAATCGAATAAAAAGAGAAATCACGAATTATTATCCTGCACCCTATGCCCGAAGCTCAAGCCTACTAAAAATATTATTTTAAAGAATTTATTAAATAATCAGTTTTTAATTTATCGAGTTAAAAAAAAGATGTATGGACGTGCACACTAACCACGCGATCCATGTTTTATATATAACAACTGATAGACGTATGAACTCTTCGTTGGTGAACTAATGACAAAATTATTTAACGGGAACATAAAATATTACAATTGAAAGATGTGTTCTGAAACTGACTTTTTAAACTCCTTGAAATTAAATGTATCGTTCCGGTATTATGTTATGATTGGTTTATTTGGATGGTTAAGTAGATGTCAACTCTAACTATAACAATAATGATGTAGATGCACAAGGATCAAAAGTACTTAGGATGATAATCGATGGTTAAAATATAATTGATATATATAAAATATATAATTATAAATTAACCTTAAATAATGTTAGTCAATAATAATAATTAAATATATTTTTAGTAACTCCACAATATAATATCACACTTTATTTCAAGACATTCTTTTATTTTATCAACCTTCCTCACTACACTTAAGAAACTTACTTTAGAAGTGTATTCTCCTCTATTATCGCATTTAAAGATATATGATTTTCTTCCCGAGCTCAAGTTCTATCATCTCTTAGAATTCCTTAAATTTTTCAAAAGCCTCGCTTTTGTCCTTCAAGAAATACGCCCACACGAACCTTGAGTAGTCATCAATAAATGTTATCATGTATTGATAACCATAGGTTGATGTTTGTTTGATCTTCCCGAGCAAATCTGAGTGGACCAACTCCAACGGCTCCTTAGCCATAAACTTTGACTCCTTGTAAGGCAATTGATGAGCCTTATCATATTGACATCTTGCACATACAATGTCACTACAGACCAAGTTTCGAAGTCCTTCAACATCGACTACGTATCACGATCTTCACTCATTAGAATTGACATCCTACTAATGCCACAAATTACCGGTATCACTTCTCCTGGCCTTGTCAACATAGGTTGTTTCGGCTGACATCACATAGACAACTTCCATTCTCCGTCCTTCCATCATTGGTGTACACCTTCAAATTTTCATACACTTTTACATCGTTTGGACAAAAATGACATAGTTTCTAAGTGTTCAACCGACACCGATAACAAGTTCTTTATTCCTTAAATACGATAGACATTCGAGTCGAATCCTGATCAAGACCATACCGCTGTACCTCTGCTTTTGTCAATGTGCATCGCATATACATGTTGGGTTTGTTGTTACAACAACAGATCACTCAACGCATTGATCGAAATAAGAATTTTGAATCCTCTCCATATATGATCGGAACATCCCAAGTCAATAACTAATAATTCTCATACCAATCGACCATTCACTAACCGCCGTGAGTGCAAATTCTTCCACAAGGCTTTTCACTACAAATCAACAACATTTGTTTCCTCCATAAAGAAAAAGAGCTTTATACCAAGTCCCAATCCTCTTCCTTAGACTCTATTCTGTGAGAATGTCGCAATATTTCCTTCTCGACTTTCTTGAACCAACAATTTCTTGCATATCGTACTTTCTGCCAAGGCCAGAAGCATTCGCCACTTTAAAGATCTTTAGTCATGACGATTTTAGTTTCATTAATTTGCTTTTGAGCTCCTCGGCTCTTGATCGAAACTCTAATCTTCCCTCGATCTGATAGCCAAATCCTCCCACCACGCCCTTCATCGACTCCTGATCAAGGCCCTCGCCTCTTTCTGCTCGTTTTACTTGGGTGGGCGGTCTCTTCAATGACATGGTCAGTTTGTGGACGTGATTTGTCTAGATTTTCTTCATTGATTAGTAAATTAATATCTCTCTGCTAACGTCATTTACCAACCTCAGAAATGCGACAATACTTCAGATTCAAGCCCATGCCGGACGAGCAATTATTTTCATCCCGGTCTCTCAAATATCAAGCTCGGATCTAGTTTATAATCGACGGGTTAAAATATAATTGGTATATATAAAATACGCAACTATAAATTAACCTCTCGAATAATGTTGGGGCCAATAATAATCTCAAATATATTTCGAAGAACAACTCATAATAGCAATATAACACTCTATTTTAAAAAGACACTATTTTATTTTATCAACCTCCTCACTACACTTCTAAGCAACAAACTTACTCTACAAACGCATCTACGCTATTCAGAAGCTCACTGCATTTAACGAACTCCAAAGCTCATCATCATCTATTTATACTACAAATTTTCTCCAACATTCCAATTATTAGAATTTAATGAATGGTGGCAATTTTCTAACAAGTCTAAATATAGGAGTTGACATTTATTTTTAGACATATGTCTATTTTTTTTAGCGATGTTTTGATAATTTAATCGTGATGATGATTACGATTTATTAACGACGTTTAACAAGGTCAATTATTAAAATTACATATTGGAGTTTGAGTTTTTAAAATGACAAGTATTAGATGTGTAAAAAACTCTAAAAAAATAAAAATAAGTGATTTATAATTCTATATTTCAGATAATTTGTAACAAATTATATTAATAATACCAAATATCTTATTTGGTTAAACAAAAATTGAATTGTTCTTCAGAATGAAAAGAAAAACAATGAAATTATTTGTTTAGAAAAATTTAGAACAAATTAGGCTGTATATGACAAGAATGAGGTGTAAGTTATTTGAGTGATAGTTTATTTTCCCTTTGAAGATAATATGAAGCTTGATTGATCGAAGGAGAAGTTGATGCTTTTCATTTTTTATAATCTCTTTTGGGTGGTTATTAAAAGAATGGTCATTTCAAGATAGAAGAAGCTTAGGGTTCACGTAACTCGCACTTGGGACTTCGGAGAGTGACTTAGCATGGACATATTCGTCTCCTTGTCGTGATATACAAGTACACATATGTCCCTCTCCATTCTTTTTATTTTTCTAAATATGTCTTTTTTTGGGGTCAATTTTAGCTATATGCTCATCCAGTCATCATGCATAACGGATTCCATATTCCGTAGTCCTTATTATTCCAAAAGATAAAAGTCAACGTGAACCTCTTCATAGTTATAAATAGCATTTAGCAATTCATAATGACGACTTAAATTCGTTATTCAACGCTATTTGCTTTCCAAATTTACTTGACGGAAGTTTTCTATTTTTAACGGACATAAAAAATCCGATAAATTATCATTGACGAAAATGAACCGCGCTCAAGCATTGGCCCAAACAGAGAACCTCCTAAGTCCTAAGTGGGTTGATGTCGTTTTAAACAGTTGAGCAAAACCTAACGAACTGTCTGCTTATGCCAGGTTTTGATGTCGAAAGCACAATAGACACTTAGACATCAGTCCAAGTCGGACCTCTCTGTCTTATGTCCTACTCTTTGGACCTATGTCCACACCCTAGTCAGTCCAATTTAAAGGATTCAAACTTCAAACTTTAGCTCCTAAGTAAAACCCTTAACTTACTTGTCCGATAATCACCAATAAGTTTATCAAATCTATTTCATCCATATAATATCCTATAAATAATAATCATAACTAAAGATAATGATCTACTCAATCATAAACGACTATACCCACAACTTAAATGTTATATGTTCAATCCCACTAATCTCTTTAGAGGAGAAGATCTATAAAAACATCTTTAAATGCTAAAAAAAATAACGTTGAAAAAGAATGTGGACGCTCGAGAAAAACATGAAGACATGCCATGTCTAGAATTCGGACATCATCCCAATCTTCTAAACTCTATCGGATAAAAAAAACATGCAAATCATAAAGCGATGAATCAGATCAGCATCGGGCCGTAACTGAAACCGTGGAGATCCGCCTCAAAGATATCGGGTCCTTTTGCTAATGGACCGGTTCCGATGTTTTATCTGAGATCCGTCGATCCCGGACAAGTGATCTCTTTAATCGCTTAAAGATCCAACAATATATAATAAGGTAGTAACCTCCTCATTTTCATTTATAACTGCATAAATATTAGAGGTGAGGGGTCCCGAGCCCCCTCCTTTTTTCCATCGTTATTTTTGCTACGAAAAGCCTGGTGAAACCCCTCTTCCCTACCTATTGTTTGTTCTGATTTGTATTGACTATTGAGAATCAATGAACGTTGAATCTTTTATTTTTGGCATGTTTTGAGGATTTGTGACTTCACTCAGGCTTTTTTAATTTTCAGTGGCTATTTCAGATTTGACCCCATCGCATCCCATCTGCATCGATATCCATCCGATTTACAAGAAACTAGCCCACTAAACACCCCAATGACCAAACTACCCTCACACCCCACAATAATATCCCAATATGAACACTTTACACATGCAGTTGCCCCTCCACCACACCAACCAAAAACATTAATGATCTGAAATCCCCTCAACACAACAGCCCAAGTTTCAACACAAAACAAACACCTAAACTAAATGAAATCTGAAGTGAAGCTGTAAGAATCAATGATAGTGCAGTTTGTGTAAAATGAGTCCCCTGAAATCCCGCCTAAAACCCGGACATGAAAATGGACTATGTTCAATAAAATTGTCGAAATTTCCTTATTCCTCCCTTTACAAACCCCTTCTTATTCTCCACCTCTTCTCTTTCATTTTTTCATTACACAACGCTACGTTACGCAAATTCTCTTCTTACATTAATTATTAGGTATGTCTATCTCACTTTTTTCATTTTCGCCGCTTCTCATCAATTTCTACCGCTTTCACACCGATTTTCGCCGGTTTTCCATTTATTTTAATCGCTTTTCATTCATTTTCCAATATTTTTCAACAATTTCCCACTGGTTTTCTCCGATTTTACACCATTTCTCATCGATTTTATACTGATTTTTAGGGATGGTAGACTTTTTTTGGGGGTGATTGACTTTTTTTTGGGGTATTTTGACCCATTTTCGTTGACTTTGACCTGTTTATATGTTGTTTATACAGGTTTGAGCTATGAAGGGAGCTAAATCGAAGGCGAGTGCACGTGGAAACGATTCAAAGTGAGTTTGTGGATATATTTGAGATCTGATTAATTTTTTTGTTATGTAATTTGGAAATTTAGTTTATTGTTTTTGGTTTTTATTGATTTGTGTAGCTGTGTTAAGTTTGGTTTTTGATTTTTACAAATTGTGAATTTGAATAGGCTTTCTGTGAAGAGTAAGCCAGCGAAAAAAGCGAAAGCTGTGAAGGATCCTAATAAGCCTAAGAGACCTCCTAGTGCCTTCTTCGTTTTCATGTATGTCAATATTTATTTTTACTTTTTCCCAATTTTGTTTTTACATCGGGAAAAAATCGTTTGTTACACTTTATGTGATATTCTATTAATGTTATGACACGTGTTCTTAAGGGATGTCATACAAAAAAGTGTAAAGAAGGATCCAGACTTTCTTAGATCTAAGAGGCTAGCTCGATTTGCTTTTTGTTGTGAATTTAGGGAGGATTTTAGGCAGGAGTATAAAGCTAAACATCCCAACAATAAAGCAGTCTCAGCTGTGAGTTTTTTAATCCTTAATTTATTTTCCATGATTTTTGGATTTTGTTATTTATGAATTAACTAATCTGAATTCGACATTTTATATTGAATTAATTATAGGTTGGTAAAGCTGGTGGTGAGAGGTGGAAATCGTTGACTGATTCTGTAAGTATTATATATCATAAATATTTTCGATTTTGATGATTGAGTTTATAAACTTTGAATCTAAACATTTTTGTATATGTTCGTAGTTAAGATCGTAATGTTTGTTAATTATGATAATCGAAAATCATATTTAACAATAATTTGATATGGATATAGTTTTTTATTCATTATAGTTTATTGATTTATATAATGTCATTTGTTATAGGAAAAGGCACCTTACATAGCTAAGGCAGATAAGAGAAAGGCTGATTATGAGAAGACAATTAAAGCTTACAATAAGAAACAGGTATGTATGTTAATATTGAAGACGATTGTATAATGTTTCTGTTCATATAAATTATAACTTCCATTAAGTTTGTGTATGATAGTAATTGTGATCGATCCTATAGGCTGGTGAAGCTGAAGAGGAGTCCGATAAGTCAAAATCCGAGGTTCATGATGATGACGATGATGATGAGGAAGGGAGTGACGAGGTGGGTTGAATGTTAAATGAAACCGTTTGATTCATCTATAATGTGATCAACTGACGTTAAGTTCATAATTTTAATCCCGCGATTTTGTGTTTTCGTTTTCAGGAGGATGAAGACGATGACTGATGAATGTAAGATGACTGATGGGTGTAGCATGTGCTATTGATGGTGTAGTAGTGTATGTTTATGACAAATAGTTTATCCTTTTGGTATTCAGTTTTCAATATGTGCTCTAAATTAGTGAAAGTAATTGGAGTAGTTGCCTCACATAAAGAGGAAGCCTTTTGTATTGCCTTGTGTAATTGAATCTTCTTCTGCAATATGCTCTCTACTTCTCTTCAATGATAATTGTTCGGCCAAGATTTGCATTATCTTTGTATGTTTTAGCCATTATATCATTTTGTGATGAATGGTTTTTTCTTTGGAATTGTTATGTTCTGCTCAGATATGCTCCTACAATAATGATGATTATTGAAACATTGTTAGTGTTGATTTGATAATGAAACACTACAACTCTACAAGTAGATATGGATGTGATTTTGGTATACTAAGCTTTTCTATAACACGATCACTTTGAAATGGTTATATCCTGTACTCTGTAGGTGTAGCACTTTAACATTGTTAGTGCTAATTTGATCTTGAAATAAGCACAACTTGCAAATGCTATTCCAAGCTTGTATATAACACATCACATCAGACATTGGTTATATTCTGTAGGAACCATTTTCAACATTGCTAGTGCTGATTTGATATTGAACCAAGTACAAGCAGCATCGCGAGAACATCGAATGGCCGAGAACATCGAATGGCCTAGTGGTTAGGAGGTCTTCCAATAGCCTTTCGATTCTCATTGTAAGGGGGCGGTAGGTGGATTATTATTATTATTTTTTTTAAAAGTACAAGCAGCATCATGGTTTATCATGTGAACTGAAGATGCCAATTGTCGCCAATGCTTTTGGAGATTTGCTCATTGCTAACTAGCCGTTGCTCCAAACCTCAAAAGATCACTCTAGTTGAATTTTCATATTTCGAACTCATTACTTTTTTACTTCCACGATCACATGTTTTAAAAGTGGGGAGGATCCTCTATCTCATTTCATGTTTTTTTGTTTTGAAATTAGTATATCATATATTGAGTGATGACAATGTTATCATGATGCCATCCATGATTTACTCAATAATTGATGTACAATATACTAAAACGTGAGACATATAAAGATGCATTAAAAATTGATAGAAAAAATCATTTTCGCATAAAGCGATTTTACTAAATATTTTCAAGGTCTCTCAAACAAGGCCAAGCAATAAATTTAGCCTACAATGTCCAGGCCTTGGTCTGATATATACACTAAATATTTATGCTCAAGTCTCAACAGAGAACATGCTCATCATTGTGAGGGCTGAACAAATAAGTTCTCTCAAACAATGCCCAGTTTCCATGCCACTGGACTATAATTGTCTTAAATCAGCATAATAAGTTAAATAACACCTGGAGACTAGAGTTGTTAACAATTCGGGTAATTCGGAAGCACCTAATAATCATGACAATTATCCTTGACTTGAAGCTTTCTCAAAGTTGAGACGCGTGGATTCCGGTCGTAAGTTCGACTCGTGACGACTTTAAAATAGTTGTATATAAAAAAATTGTTTTAGAGTTTATTGTCTATTTCAAATTTGTGTTAGGTTTACTTTCAGTCCGTTTCGGGGCTATTCGTGAACTAGTTCAAGTATTTTTGGGTTTATTTCATGTTGATTCGAGTCTTCATCGGATCCAGAATTGTGAGTCAATTTCGAGTCGAACATCGGTTGGTCTTAAATTGTTTTCCTAAAAATGAGAAAAGCACACAAAGTTTAGGTGATGAGGAATCACAAATTAGCCATAGGCATCTTGAAGTGGTCCAATTTCCCAATGGTTTCAAATATATTGATTCATCATCACAAATGGCTAAGTTCACTGAAATCTCATGCTTAGCTTTTTTGGTTCCATGCACATGACACATGCTTTCAGCATTATTTTAAGACATTTGCTTTTCATAATCTTAAGCCCCACAAAAGCTTTATCCATCAGCTTCATGAGTTGTATTTGATAGAGTTTTCTTGCCTTTTTGCAAAGTCTGCCTTTCATATTATTGAATAGATAAAAGATATTTGCTCTAAATAATGTTCCAAATAATTTAAACTTGATTGGGTCTCATGAAACATGTACTTGTCTCCTGCCTAATTACTTTTTGTCCCAAAAAAATTTCTCTACTCATTCTGCTTACAGAAGAAAACAGAACAGATTGAACGAACCAGCTCCTGTATTTTCTTAAAACCTGATTGAAAGCTGCACGTAATTCACTAATGATCAGAACTAATTCGATTGCTTAAGTTAATTCTGTGTAAAGTCGGTGCGAATGCAGATAGCAATTCATATTTAATTATCAAAGTTGGCTACTTTATATTTATGTAAAATAATTAAACGCCTGCCGACTTGTAAGATTGTATTAAAGATCACCATCTCTACAAGATCTCATCCCATCTCGCAAATATAAAATATATTAAATGTCTATATCAACTAGTGAATAGGTAATATTAGTATATAGGAGATTAGGAGTTGGAATTGTTTTACTATATATAGGTGATTAGGATTTAGGAGTTGGAATTGTTTTCTTCTTCATTAGGATTCCACGTTCAGATCCTTTGACTAATCAGACTTTGTTAAGCAATCGCCAACTCACACTGCAATTCTTTTACTTGTAGTATACGAGTATATGGTTATTGTATACATGCCAGATCTGAAAAGAGATTAAAGAGATAACTAGAAATATGATTTGTGTCTATTGGATTTAGCTGTTGACGTATAGTTCCGCTTGTTAAAAACGAATAAATTCATATTTGTAACTATTATAGTTGAATCATGCCAATGATAATAAAAATGAAAAAACTATGATAATGACGTGTCCAATTTTATATTACAATTTTATTTAATTGATATTCTGTTAAAATCATGACAATGTTTATTTTTTATTATCTTAAAAAAATTGAATATTGGATATTATGATATTAACAAAGTAATGTTTTATGCAAAAAATATGATAGACGATCTTTTTCCGGGAGGGACCTTTGGCATCTGAGTTGTTGTTCCAGCGACTGACTCTCATGCTAAAAAGCACAACTTTTATTCTTACACTGTTTCATTATTATTGTCCTAATTCTCTTCATTATTTTTTGTATCATTCTCTGGGTCCTCTGTTCTTCTTTCTTATTTTTCTACAAACCAAAATCAATTCTCACTCAAATATCATTATATCAATCTAACCCATATTTTCTTCTGCATTTATTTATTATCATTTGCATTATTCTCTGAAAAATGTGTGATATTTGACTTTTCTTGATATGAAAGATTCTACAGCAGTGAAAAAAGTTTGAAGTTTTATTTGTTCATCATATAGCAGAAAGTGTAAGTTCAAGATTATGCTGAATTTGGTAGTTTGCAAATAGCAATATGAATATATACTATAATTTGCTCAATTTATATATTGGATTTGTTGTATGATCAAAGATTGTATTTTTATTGAATATGGATTTCATTTTAGACTACTGGCTGATTTGTGACTTCTATTTTATGTTGATATGACCCTTTAAATGGTTGAGTGTTAAACATAAATTTGTGTGTGAAATCTGAATATTGGTTTCATGTTTCATTTGTTTGTTGCTCTTTGCCTATAATCAATTGGCACATTGATCATGTTGACAATTATAAGGAGAAAATGAATGATGATACCAAAAAAATGAAGTTTTCATAAAGTTTTATGTGTTGATGAGGCCTAAGTTTTTCTGTGAACATCTACAATAATTTAGTGGGTATATTTTATTGTGAGCAAATTGAGGGCATGATGGCATATGCCTTTTTCAACTAGTCATCTTGAGTATTGATTTAGACAGTTAGAATGTAGCATGTTACTTGGAATTTGAACTTTTTCCCATTAACAAATGTTGTCTACCTTTTTGAATTACATATGTTGTATCTTGGGATTTAACAAATGTTGTCTATCTTTTTGAATTACATATGTTGTATCTTGGGATTTCTTAAAATTTTCCATTCAAACTTCTCTGTGTAAATTTCCTATTTCAATCTTTCTGCTGAACACCAAAACTTTATAGTTGTTCTCAATAAGGTATCGTTCGTTTGATCAATTGGCTAGATGGAGAACTTGAAAATTCGGAACAATATGAATGTTGGTTATTATATTATACGGCTTTGATGAGGATATAAATCTGAAAGTTATAATTTTATGTAAATTACATAAGTCATCCTTCTTGAGTTTTTTTTTGCGCTCACATATTTAAAAACATCTTAAATTTCTTCAACCTATGGTGGAACAATGTATGTAATCAATATTTGAAGCACGAGGCTTGTCTCTGTATCCTAGTTTTTTAGATTACTAACATTTTCTTCTCCTTTGTGCAGTTGAAGGTGCTAAGAGTGTTTCAATTTGAAGGGGGTCATAAAAGTAGATGTTTCTCTAAGTAAGTTGCAAAATTTGTGGCCCTGTTTCCTAAATGGGGAGCTTGCTGCACCTAGTCGACTTTCGACATGGCAGAAAGACGAGAAAAGTGATACACAATGAGATATATGAAGATGGTGGTAAGTGTTTGTAGCAGTTTAATGTTGAACTCTGATGTTTAGCAACCAAATTGAAAAGCCTAACAAGTGCACTTCAAATCTTGGAACAATGAGAATCGTCGATTTTAAATATGGCTTCTTATTACTTATATATTTACTTCAAGGCTAACTGAAAGAATCCTTTTCGTTAAAATCTTCAGGCTTTGAGGCTCCTCGGAACAGCTTAGAGCTCCCAGAAGAGAATTTATACAGCAATAATGCTGTAAAATTTACTTCGAGGGTAATTTTTTTTACTTCTGTGGTGTCTATCTTAGGCATTGGGGCATGTTTTGTTATGCGGCGTCTTTCTTATTCCATTTTATCAGTTTCATCAATTATCGGATCTTTTTCTTTTTAGTGTGACTCGTGAAACCATTTGTATGCTTAGAGATGAGACTTATAACTATTGTTTCACTGAACTATTTAGTTTTCGCACATAATGAACTTGATGGCCTTGTTTCTTGATGGCCTTGTTTCTTGTGTATATAGTTATAAATCTTGATGGCCTTGTTTCTTGTGTATATAGTTATAAATCTTGACTTGCAACTCAACATTTGTCTTTCAGTATGGATGTGGAGATTCAAATTATTGGCCGAATAATCACATGTCTGAGGCTCCTATGAAGAAGCTTATAAATGAGGAGATATCTGAAAGCACAAATGTGAGTCATAGCTCGCCAAGTGTTATTGCACGTCTTATGGGTGTTGAAACTTTGCCTGCACATACAAACTCAAAGAGACAGCAGACAGAAAGCACAAGTGAAATTCAGTCGATCAATTTCCCCGAAGGCGAGGAGTTAAGAACGAGTTCTGGTAGACATGTTTCCTTCTCCTCTAACTCTCACAGAAGTAAGAAATATGATTCTCTTGAGCATGAAGAAGATGGTAGAACTAACATACAGAAGAGTCACTTGAACTCAAACAAACCCAAACCCCGAGAACATCCACAGGAGGAGGAACTTCAGAAGTTCAAGAAAGAATTCGAAGCATATCAGGCTGCAAGATTCAAGCAATACTTGAAAGGAAATGAGCTTGGACGGTTACCAAGTAAGTGGCTTGCTCAAGAGGAACTCAACAAGGAAAAGATGGCTTTTTATGCAAATTCTATAAGATCAACAGATTATAAGAGGTCAAAAGAAGATGAAGTGCAAAATGGCAATACTTCTCAACGTAAGAAATGTAATATACTAAAGAAATTTGAAACTTTTGCAGCTGACCCGGAGTCCCTTGGCCTAAGCAGTAAATCTAAAAGGCCAGATTTTCATCAGAGGTCTCAATCAAGTTCTGATGACATATATGAAATTTCACGTGGTCCTTCAAATATCGTAATTTTGAGGCCAGGCCCTGATTCCATTGGCTACAATGAAGAATCTTGGACCAGTTCTCCGGGAAATTCAGTAGACAGAGGTAGTATAGAAGATTTTCTGGAGGAGGTTAAGGAAAGGTTGAAACATGAGTTGCAAGGAAATCCATATAAACGGAGCACAGTCAGAGGCGGGGGAATTGAGACGCCTTATAGTGAAAGGGCATCGGATGCGAGTCAGGCCAGGGAAACACCGTACGTCGAAACGATGTTACCACGATCAGCATCCGCTAGATCATACAGAAGTGTCATGCAGCTCAATGACACGGGTTCTCCTGAGTTCGATCCTAAAGATACAAAGCGAATCTTGACACAGAGATTAAGAAACGTCATGAAGGAAGAAAAGAATGACGATGTATGCAAGGGTTGCTATGTAAGCGCTAGATGGTCAAATTTGGCTCATACACCTCGAGCAGAACAATCTTTTGATGTCATGAAGAAAAGAAATAATTCAGGAGACTGGGATAGTCTGTCAAATTATTCAGATATGCCGAGCAGATCTTTTAGGCGTGATCCAGATGATATTCTAATGCATGAAGAGGAACTAACGCCTAGGAATCTTATTCGATCATTATCAGCTCCAGTATCAGCAAATTCATTTGGGAAGCTTCTTCTGGAGGATCGTCATATGCTTACGGGAGCTCACATTAGGAGGAAGCATGAAGTGATTGAGAAGATAACAATGAATTTGAAAGGCCGGAAGAGAGAAAAATCTAATTTCCGCGAGAAAGTATCCAGTTTCAAGTACAGTTTAACACTTAGAGGGAGACTGTTTAGTAGGAAGATTCAATCACCAGAAAAATCTCAGAGAAACAATGGCATCATGAATGACATTTGGAGAGGGCCAACGTCTATGATGAACTATTATGACAAATTCGTAAGGACCTTATATTGTTCTTTTTTTTGGTTGTGTCGACCTTTTAAACTATCATCTTTTTAGTAAGGGAAGAATTTTAATTCCAGGAGAATTCAACCGAAGTGCCACCTAGTCCAGCTTCTGGTGGGACATATTGGAATCATTGACTCATCAAAGAAGTTTGAGAATAATAAGAATTAAGATTGTGCCTAATGCATTGGTTTACCAACCATAACTTTGAAATTAACTAATAAAGTAGATAGAATATTCAACCTTCATGATAGTAATTATATTTTTACTTTTGGATGTCTGGATATTGAGACCACACTTGTTCATTATAGGTGTGAACGAGTTACTGATGCGGGGGTCATAGCTATTGCTGAAGCGTGCCCAGGCCTTAAATTTCTGAGGTTAGTTACAAATTGAGTCATTCCACAATGTTGACATATTTTGTGACATTTAACTCATTTTCTACAGGAAATTTATGATGTTGGTTAGGAACGCCTTGTTCATGTCTATATTGTTCAAAATTATTATCCAAATAACACTTCAGATTTTAAAAAAATGCTGAGGAGTAGCAGATTTAGCTTGTGAAGATAATTAATTTAAAGAAGCATCTCATTGACAAATTCAGCATTGAAAATCGTACCTTCAATTTCTTGTAAGCTTCGAACCTAAGCACCACCAAGTTAAAGAAGGGGTGATTTAGTGTAGAGGTTAGACACTGTGAGGGCAGAGGCCGGTGGTTCGAATCTTGGCTGTTGTGTTTTTGTTCATTTCTTTTGTTCAAAGTTAAAAGAATATTTAACTTAATTATAAGCACTAATGATAGCTAATTCATTTTACTTTTTAATTCTCAATACATTCAACTATTTATGAACTTACACCAAATGACATGCACACCATGACGCTCTTGGTCATAAAACGAAATAACAACAACAACTTTTGGCTTCTGCACTTAATTAATGTGCGATTCTTATTTAAGTGCCATGAAGAGGATCAATTTATTAACGCCTCCGAATCCAAGATTCTTGTCCTCAAGGATCATGACATTCTCTACCCACCGAGCATACTTGTCCCTGCTACATAAGTCCAAAAAGGAAGCACCTATTATTGCTGTCGAGAATGTAGCACAATATTGTTCAGATGATCTCCTCGATAACCAATACTGGGGCCCTCTATGACGACCGTGCTATCTCTATCCACATACTATCATGTTACCAACTTTCCAAGCAACTTAAAAACCAAACAATAGTCCACGAATCGTATGTTTAGTGATCCGCATTAGTGATCATAAGAGTTTGTTGGCCAAAATGTGATAATATGTATGCATGAGCATGATTCAGTTGGAACACCAATGTCATTAGTCACAAGAATTGGCGTTATCAATTTGTCTCTGACATGACATGTCCAAGGAAACATTCGACACTCAAAGAAAATATTCATTATTCCCTTGAAATAGAGGCCTTCAAGAACATGTTGGGTAATTTTAGGATCCTTATGGAAGCTGCTCTGGAGAGAACATTCCGCCGCTCTTCATCTTGACCCAACATCACCCTTCTTGTGAAATGATAATGCAGCAATTTAGCAAGCAAATCAGATTCTGGAAGTTACTTCATAATTGGGTTAATGTTGATGCCTCTGAATGAGTTTAACAAAGATTCAATTAGATAACCTATGACAACTTCTCTCTCAATAACATACAAGGCCAATGTAGATGAATCTTTCAAAATCAACTAAAAGCCTTCCTAGAATAGAAATCAGCAATATCCCCTGATGTTACGTTGAAACCACTCCAATAGTAATCCATTTGCCTACTTCCCAAGTCAACTAAAAGCTTAAGTACACCTGGGCTAATTTTAGATCAAAGATTTGATCCACTAAGACCATTAGAGCTGAACATCACCACATAGAACCTCAACTTAGTGTCTACAGGAGATGATAACTTGTTGTACCCCGATATCACCCACAAAGAATCAGTCATGAATATATCCTTTTCAGCACCGAGTGAAGCCTTTAACACTTTGTCCTCATACAACTCCCGAGTGCATCAAGGAGCTCAACTACTTCTAGTAGTACGGAATCTCATCCTGAATCTCATTGAATTTATTGATCGCTCCTGCAGCAACTCCCGAGTGCATCAAAGGAAGCCTTAACACCCTGTCCTCATACAACTCCGAGTGCATCAAAGGAGCTCAACTACCTAGTAGTACGGGAATCTCATCCTGAATCTCATTGAATTTAATAGATCGCCCCGTATAATCAAGGGCGACAAGAGCCGCATATAAGGCTCCTTTAGTGTAGATTGGCATATCGTATGCAATTCCAAGATCTAAATACTTCCATTTCTGGTATGGTGTTGCCTCAGTATATGAACCAGAAGTACTCCCTTGAACAAAATCTTTTACATCCTTGGTAATTTGATTTTTTGTAGTTAGATATTTTTCAAGAGGTGTTTTGTGTAAAGCAAAACTTAACTCCAAATTGTTTACCTCCAATGGAACTGTTCTTCAAATTAAGTGCAGAATCAACACCTTCAACAGCAGCTATTGAACAAAATCAATACCATGATGCCTGGAGTATGCACCATCATCCGACTCAACAAGTTGACAATGCAAATCATCATTAGAAAATTCTTCAACTTGTGAGGTTGCATTAGAATCATGGTTTTTGTCCGCAACCTGCTTCCCATTGAGAACAACAGCTAATACCCGACCAGCCTCGGTATCATCAGCACCAGAAAAGACCGGAGTTGGCTCAAAATGCAACCAAGACTTGTGTTCAACCACCATCTCATACTTCAAATTTAGCTTATCATCTTCCGAGATCTGGCAATCGACCTCATAAACTACCCTATCAGCTATAGGATAATTATTATCCACCGTTTCAGACAATTTATCAAACAATTCTTGAGCAGTGGGATGAACATCAACATCGTACTCATCATATAAAACCTGCTCAGCCATAGGATGTTCATTGACATCCGAATCAAGCATTTCGTCGACCATTTCAGACTCATAAAGCTGGTTCTCTTGAAGCTTAAAAAAATCAGACTTTACTCCATCATAATATTAATCATATACAACTTTATCATCACTAGGATAGCTATTTTCCTCCCACTCAGGAAATTCCTCAAACACATCTGATGCATAAAAATCCTTCCCCTTTAACTTAAAACAGTGATTATCCGATCTGCCATTGAACGAATCAATTCAAATTGCAACCGCTGTAGGATCTACGAATAGTACTTTTTATTTTCCAGGATTGGAGATGAAGTGGAGGAATACTCTTCAATTCTTTCAATATTATCTGAAATACACTCAGAAGAAGATGGAGTGATGTTGTTGACTTCAGAAGAAGTTGTTGAAGCATTACTGAGAATGACTGATTCTTTCCAGAAATTTCTTAGTTGGAAATTCGGAAATTATTATTTGTTGCTGTTTGAATCTGATTGTGAAGAATTCATTTGCGGGTTGAATTTAGTGGAAAGGTGGAATTTAATGGATCTATAGTGGAATCCGGCAGGTGCAAGAGCTTAATCTAAACATACGCGACATCTTAATTGATAGGCTTAAAGTGTTTCGCATTGCGCAAGCATCGCAAGTATTACATAACTAAGAACAATAACAACTTTTGGCTTCTAGCGTGCTTAATTTATGCGTATTCTATTCAAGGCCATGAAGAGATTAATGCTCAGCAATATGTAACTGAACGAAGTACTGA